>OY755088.1:19027278-19490412 GCA_963576655.1 Gastrophysa polygoni | reverse complement strand
TATACTTAATTTTTCATTAGCTTAATGGATTTTGAAAAACCCTACAACTTTTGTATCCTAACATTTTTCGCTAGCTATCTTACTTTAGGAAATAATCGACCGTTTCCATACATATCAGCGACCCTGTATACAGGGTGAGTCAAAAATGTGTACCGAGCTTCCTGGGGATGATAGACCATTGAAAAATAAGTGTAGTTTGATGATTAAACTCATGGCCCAAAATGCATATTAAGGGAGATATATCCTTCCAAAGTTGATAAAATTAAAATAATTTCTCCGCATAACTTCTGAACGATGAAAGCCACCTGATTGAAATTTTGTGCATGAATGTATGTTGTCAAAATACATTTTTTCGTCACACTTCCACATTTCTGATATTGTTATAAAGGGTGTTTTCAGAGGGTGAGTCATGATTTTTTGTAGAAAACTTTTTTCCCTGTATTATTTTCGGTGAAAAAACAGGAGCATTCGATGGAGCGAAGAAAATTACATGAAAAAGGTACTCTTATTCAAATACAAAAAATTGAGCCGTTCGAGAGATATTTGAGTTTTTGTAGTTACATGATATCAGCAGATTGATTTTATTCATCGCGAGATTCATCGGTATAACGATATTTCAGCAGCATTTGCATTTCCGAAGCACTCGCCAAGCATTAGAAGCATATCAGTTTGTTCAGAGAACGAATAACCTGCCATATTTCTTAAAATCTCAGTTGATAATCGCAGTGATAAATGACACAGAAAAACCACACGAACAAATCGACTACAATAATGTTGACTCGAATGTTGATGACATGAACGTCAAAATTGAGAACAAAATTATTCATCATGGCCTGCTAAAATATTGTTACCGATGAGTCTCGCGATGAATAAAATCAATCTGCTGATATCATGTAACTACAAAAACTCAAATATCTCACGAACGGCTCAATTTTTTGTATTTGAATAAGAGTACCTTTTTCATGTAATTTTCTTCGCTCCATCAAATGCAAAGGTTTTTTCACCGAAAATAATACAGGGAAAAAAGTTTTCTACAAAAAATCATGACTCACCCTCTGAAAACACCCTTTATAACAATATCAGAAATGTGGAAGTGTGACGAAAAAATGTATTTTGACAACATACATTCATGCACAAAATTTCAATCGGGTGGCTTTCATCGTTCAGAAGTTATGCGGAGAAATTATTTTAATTTTATCAACTTTGGAAGGATATATCTCCCTTAATATGCATTTTGGGCCATGAGTTAAATCATCAAACTACACTTATTTTTCAGAAAGCTCGGTTCACTCACCCTGTATATGAATAGTATGCTTCTTTTCGATACTACCGGCGAAATCATCAGCTTTGCCGATGATACAATTTTATTATACACAGCACCAACTTGGCAGAAACTGAAAGAAAAAAATGAACTCAACTTCCCAAATATATCAAACTGGCGCAAATGAATAAATTAACACTGAATCATAAGAAAACCAACTATTTACCCTCCACATCATGTATAAATGGTTTGTCCAATTTAGGACCTTTGAATGTCGGATTGAACTCCCGAATTCCCGAAACTGAAAAAACTAAATATCTCGGTGTAATGATAGATCGCTATATGAGGTGGGACCTACAGACGAAAAAAAGAATCATCAGAAAACTTAGGGGATATTTATCGAAATCAAATACCTAAGATATTTCCTAGACATAGAATATAATACTTGAAAACACTCAATTCTCCTCTAAAAGAGTCTACACTGACATATGGAATATTAGGTTGGAGAGGCGTAAATGACTGTTTCTTATATGATGTACATGTATTACAAAAATGGATCCTGAAGATAATATACGTTAAGGAGGCATCTTTCCCCACAGATCCTTCATACAAAGAATCTCGAATGAAAGATGTGATTTTTTTGTCAAAAATACCTGATACCCTATAATACTCGACTCATAAAATTCTATTCCCACATTGCGGAAAAACTATGGGCCAACGTAATATGAATTATTTAGCACCAAGGATCCATGCTGTGTTACCACACGATTTGAAATATATAAAAAAACTACCAAATGTTCAAGAAATAACTGGAAATATGGATTCTCAAAGATAGGCTTATGTCCAATAATATTGTTAACCAGAGATCAAGTCACTGAAGTAGTAGAGAAATTTATTATATAAACCCCTTTGATTTACCTGGATGTGTCAAAACCCATCAATGTTAACCCATTTTATCGTTTTTTTTTTCACCAACTTTCACAGATTGGTCATCAATTTCTAACGATTTTTCATCAGCTCCAATTTTATTGCTACTATGGAAATCACATACACAAGTAGTCAATGCTACTTCTGTGATTCACCTCCGTTTATTCGAAACATTCTTTGAATTTAATATTATGAATAAACATTATAATTATTATTATTATCACTACAGTAGTGGACTTCAGGTTAAGTTGAGTTTCCAGCTCTACTTACTATATTTTCCAGAAAAATTGAAAGATTCCATGTTCTTTGCTGAGAAGAGAGAATTTTAACTTTCTACAGGGTAGGATTTGAGGTTTCCTCTGGAACTATCAGTGCTAGACAAAAACCGACCAAGGTATCCTGGGCTCGATTTTCATGGAAAGACCAATGGCACCAACCGCGATTTTCTATTTTTCTTGGCTGCCAGGATTTTCACCGTTGGATTCGAGTTCCTGTGGTCGAAATGCGTACCAAAGTCTGTCACGAATACAGAAGTTTTTCGCACCGCCTCGTACGTATCGCCTACATGCCGCATTATTCAATCAAACTCCGAACAGTCGACAGAAGTTAATTTTTCAGAATCACGTAGGTCCGTTCGAAGTAGAAGTTGTAGAGGAATTCCCGACGGAGACCGCAACTCGCACTTGTCTTGAAGATTCTCGCTCGATGAAAAGCCAGTCGATAAATAAGTTTCCGTTCTGGAGAATACGTGATGCCTTCGACTCAGCTGAAAATCTGAGATAGAAAACTAATAAATACTTACATGAGGAATTCGGAATGTGATTCATGATGTGAAATGGAATAAACGAGAAGAGAAAAAGTTGAACTACATTGACAAGTTTAAATGAGAATATTGGAATTTGCAAGAGACGAAACCATGTGGATGAACTATCGAGGAAGATGAAAAAAGTAAATGATGTCAGATACTGGATGAAGTTTAGTCATAGATGGTCATAGTGATGACGATTCAAAGTTTGAACATTGTAGTGATGAGAATGAATAAGTTTATTGAGTTTGTAACATTGTTTTTGTTGATTTGAGTATGTGACGTTTGAAATCAATCGAAATAATTAATAAATCTGGTCATCATCAAGAAAAATAACGTGACAATATACTGTATATCGATAATTCTTCAATGTGACCTTGTATTCCTGTTTTACATACAGGGTGTCCCAACGAAAACTTTCCACACGGATTTACTGGGAAATGACAAATTATTTTCGGAAACGCTGAAACACTTCGATTTTGATTTCTAGGGGGACACATGTCAGTGATGAATTTAGTCACGCAACTTCATCCCCCTGACAGGGGCGGCTACCCCATTGCGAATCATCATAGGGAACTTGGGTCGAGTGATACATCATCTGAAAGCTCTCTTCATTCTCTATCCAAAAGTTTATTATTTTTTCGAAATCGAATGACTGGTACTTGAAATCAGTGTGGTAATAGGTTTAATTTAAATAATCAATATCGTACCTGTTCTTATTGAAATTCAATTTATTAATTGCTCGAAATGAGCCCCTCCTACCTCCATACAATGATAAAAGTCTACTTTCAAAACTATTACGAACGTTTTCAAATACTTCTGGAGTTATGCTGCCGCACTCGTTTACAATTCGACCACGTAGATCCTCTAGTGACTGTGGCGGAGTGGCAAAAACTTTGCTTTTGAGATGCCCCCATGAAAAATAATCCAACGGGTTGAGGTCCGGTGATCTAGCTGGCCACTCAATTGGTCCACGTCGCCCTATCCAATGATTGGTATATCGTTCATCCAGGAAGTTTCGAACCGCCACTGCATAGTGAGGTGGTGCTCCATCTTGTTGGAGGTTGTCTGCCGAATAATCTCCATCGTTTTCGATAATATCCGTTATCATGGGATCGATGGCATTCTCAAGAAGATGTAAATACATTTGTTCATTCAAATTATCATCTATAAAAAGTGGTCCAATAATATTGTCGCCAAAAATACCACACCAAACATTCAACTTCTGCGGAGTTTGTGTGTGGACCTCACGTATTGGGATTGGTATCGCTCCAGTATCGGCAATTGTGACGATTAACGTTTCCATTAACAAAAAATGTACTCTCGTCTGAAAAACAAATATTGAAGAGCAAATTGGGATTCGTTCTCAGACTCTCAGACATTTCCTCACAAAACTGTTGACGTCTGTCAAAATCGTCTTCGTTCAGTTCATGTATGGATGGAATCAATGTGACTTGATAATTCTCTGAATACTCGATCGCGCTACACCTGAAGCTTCAGCCAAGCCTCGAATACTTTGAGTATGATCCATAGCCTCGTGTCTCAAAACCGCTACCTCAACAGCCTCGTTCCTTATCCGACGTTCAGGATGATGTTTCTGGTTTCCCACAGACCCAGTTCTTTCGAATTTATCAATCAACGTTTCAACATAGGTATGAGATGCATTTTTCCCTGGATGCCTTGTATTGAAAATTCTAGCTGCAGCTCTTAGACAATCATCATTTTTGTAGTAAAGTTTCATTAACTCAATTCGTTCTTCTAATGCGTAAACCATTTTCAGGAAGAAACTTAACTCACAGAATACGAATCAGATGATATTTCCATAAGAATCATGCGAACTGTGAATTCATTCTGAGAACATACACGCAGGCGAACCATAAAGAACAGGTATTTTTTGTCTATGAAAAAGTCTACAGAAAAAAAACTAAGAAATATGGTTTCCGGGCTTCAGCGCCGTGATCGGTTCACCTCTGTGGAGGTGGAGGTTCCTTTGGACGTTTCGCTCACAATCGGGGTGAGCATCTTCCGCTTGTATTGTTGTATTCGCGAATAGCGACATCAACCTGATACTTGGTTGAAAGATCTTCGCAATTAATAGTCCCAGCCTGGCTACTTACTTTGTTTCGACTATTTTTTTTTTTCGTTTTTCGTGGGGTGACTGGGTTCCCTGACCGGATGGGATGTTGCCATTGTCTATCTGTCCACTCATTGAGTCTTAAAATAGTTAGTTACGTCGAGCGAGCGGTCCCACGGTACCGAGCTGGGTATCGCACTTCTCATGCCGTTTCCCAGAAAGCGGCCGATTCAGCAGGAATCGTATTTCGTCTTCAAGATCAACCGACATTATAAATATATCTACCTATTCACCTTTGCTCGATTTTGACCATATCTCTTGTACAGTAAAGAAATAAAGTTTTTTAAAAAGTCTCTTGCCGGTTTTTCGAAAATAACTAGTTAATACATTGAATTTGAATAAGAACAGGTAAGATATTGACTGATTACATTGAACCTGTCAACGACACTAATTTCAATTACTATTCATTCGATTTTGAAAAAGTTATACACATTTGGATAGAGAATGAAGAGAGCTTTCAGGTGATGTATCACTCGACCCACGTTCACGTTTGTCATTTCTCAGTAAATCAGGATGGAAAGTTTTCGTTGGGACACCCGGTATATGATTGAGAGAAGCCTTTGGCTTCAGTGAATGTTTCTCAAGTGAATTGCTATCACAGAGGAGTGTGTGAAAACAAATGTAGCAATGAATGACTCCATTCCAGACTATCAGTAATCGGAATGTGAATAACTAAAGGAATAGATGTGTAAAAAAAAAGATTTGATGGTGTTTGACTTTGTTTGATATATATCACAGCAATGAAATATATTTATTGCTCACAGGCACCTACGTGTGGATAAGTATATGAGTGATCTAAAAATCGATGATTATTGAAATCATTCCTGGAATTTACACCTTTATTATTCAAGTCTCAACTCTTAAGTCCGTTTCATCGGAAATATCTGAAGATCATGCCACTTCAAGTTATGGCGATGACACCCAGTATATGCCCAAAATCTGAGATGGGCGGGCCAAGGAAAGAACCGACTGTCCCCAGTGTCTTGTTACTGTCTTGCTGAAACTCATTGCATTTTTGCGAGTTTCTTCGGTATCTGATTGGGTCTGTTTCACTTCTCTCAGATGTTTCAGCTATTGGCACAACAGCACTCTGTATCCGAAATGTGTTACGTGTGCTGAATTTCGAAAACCTCATCTCCCTTCACCTTCTCTGCCTATTTTGTTGAGGTAATAACTAAGAGATCGAAGGCCAGTGAGAAGACTTTCCATCTTTGATGATAATGCTGTGAGGAATTCTTTAGCATCGTTGATAAAAAATATCTATCCTGTACAACTCTTTCTCTATTTCGGCAATTTCAATAGTCTGAATAATGCAGAATTTTTCGTGTATTGACCAGCTCCATTGATACACTATTTTTAGGTGTTTTTGTTTTGGATCTTCCAAAGATTGGTATGCCTGCATGTAATGAATATCAGATAATCGACAGTTCAAACATGGCTGTGACTCTTGCTAGTGAGATCTATGCAGGAAGAGGAAAAATAACCTGAGAATGGTACTGTTTTACACTAAGAAATCATCAGAATGATGGAATATTGAAAAATAAGAAATAAAATTACTACCAATCACCATCAACAGTTTTTCAATTGGAGCACTACTGACAAAATAGGAATACAACTCGTAATTGAACTATACTCATATGAAATTATTGTTTCCATAGTTGAGACCTCAGTCCAGAAAATCAACGAAGCAATAATAATAGCTCATTGAAAGTACCGAAACCATGAGATAGCTAGAAATGATTACAGAATAGTTATTCGCGAGATCTGCTAATAATGTCAGAAATGACTGAAGTATCTCGTGCAGTCATCGAAATTCCAGGAATATGATGCAGAAAATTTCGGCGCAGTCTCTTGAAATTCATCAGGCATATGAATTCATTCAAATTTACTGAACTTTCTTCTAATATTGTGTCAAATTTCTGTCAACTATCAGAAACCAATCATAAAAATATGCATTCAATATTCATGAAACCGTATAATTCATCCGAATCAGGAAAAAAATAGTATAAAACATTCGTTACAGAAGACAATTCAAGCAATCGTCCGATCGGAAATTCGATGCTATGCAGCTCCATTCTGACTTTCAGACTCGTGCTAAATAGATAGATTTATTTCTCAGAATCGCAATTACATTGATATATAATTAATTTAAGAGTATATAATAATTAGATTCTATACATCATATAGAGAAGTGAGAAAGTGAAAGGTGCGGTGCAAAATAATAATAACAATAATGTGATCCTATCTTAAGTTTTGAGAAAAAAAATCCTCTAGATTATAAAAAATATGATCATGCAATAATTTTTTCAACTGCTTTTTGAAACGTAATGTGCTTAAAGATTTCATACCGAATGGTAGGTGGTTGTTCACTTCTATTCTGGAATACAATGGCCCATTTTTAGTTCTGTTGTATCTATAATTTGGCAAAATGTACTCTTGTTTTCTGGTTGGATATGTGTGTTTGTTTGATGGTAATATCAATATTGATCGTTTTTTGTGTATCAGCATGCTGATTTTGAATATGTACGTATTTGTTGAAGTGAATATTTTGTGATCTTTGAAGAGTGTCCTGCAAGAGTCTCGAACCAAATAGTACCCGAATAGCTCTTCTGAATACAAATACGTCTGTCGAGTATGTACATGTGCCCCGAAAATTTTATGCCATATTGTAATACACTATGGAAGTATGCGAAATACACCAATTTTGTTGTTGCGAGGTTTGTATTCCTCTTGATAGTGCGTATTGCAAAAATCGACCTGCTCAATTTGGTTTGAAATGCTGTGGTGTGATCTAGCCAGTTCAGTTTACTGTCAATAGTTATTCCCAGGAATTTGGTTGAGTGCACAAAATCAATAGAATTTTCATTGAGGTGTATATAGTCACATCGTCAACATCTTCATATAATCTGAATAAAATGTCAATCGATTTAGAGAAGTTGAGAGGCATTTTATTAGCCAGAAACCAGTCTGGCACTCCCTCCATAATCTCTTCGGATGATGTAGTGAGTGAGTCATTACTTGTCTCTTTAACAAGTATACTCGTGTCGTCAGCAAAAAGTGTGAAGGCAGCTGTAGGAATGATGTAGGATATGATGATATGTTGCCTTCTGGCTCTATCGTCTCAATATATTATTCTCGTTCTTTTTCCAGATTCAGACTGTCCTTATAATATAGATTTTAGTGAAGTCGAGAAGAAGCTATCGTCCGAACACGCACTTTGAAGTCATTTATTTCTTCAATTCTATTCATTCTATTCTGCAGGGATCACGTTGATGTTTCGGATCCTCGAGTTAAGTGTCGTCTAGCTGTCGAGGACAGGAAATGTTTCAGTCGTCCGACGGAATACAATCGATACTCACGTAAAATCCAGTGAGAGTTCTTTCTCCAGAAATTTCTATGCTATCCATTTAATAACTCCAGTGAGATGCCAGCAATTCCGAGCAAAGTCTCTTATATTCATTATAGTCTCTGCTCGGTCTTTCTAGAGCATAAACATCAGGATATAAAGCTTTTCATTTCGTGAAAACCGCTTTAATCTGTGGAAAGCGGCTCACAGGCGTGTCGACAATTTTACTGCTGTCCTCACCAGTGGTGTCTCAGGTCGTTAAGATTAGCAGTTTTTACCACCAGCCCTGCTTATATGGTGATCATAAAGTTGCAGTTTAGTCCGAGGCTTTTTGTCACGTTATTGACTGGAACCTGAATTTTGTGCCACCACTTCAATTGGGTCGTGTTGTATTTTCACCAGTAATACCACTAGAAGTCAAATTTTTTCCGGAAATTTTTTCGAACTCATGAATATTTTGAAGTATCTCGAGTCGAAGACGAGGGATAATTTTCTGAAAATATCCATGAGCGAGAAAAAATTTCCAGATTTGATTTGACCTCGTGTGGTATTCGACAAGAAAACTCCACACCAAATGTGTTTCCAACTACATCAATTTTCGTCTTCATCAGGTTCTTGCAAAACAGGTTTTGTCAACTTGATTATTCAGATACCATGGCAACTCAGTGAAACTCTGAACCAGAAATTCATTCTGTCAAATATAGTCAATGAAGAATTATGCCCCGTAAGACTGATAGAAAAACTAATAAGCAAGCGAGACCAACTCATCAAAACGAGTCGTTTATTTTTAACTCCAAATACAAACTGGCACCACCCCAATTCGAAAGGTTGGTACAAGTACAGTCACTCTATAAAACCATATCTGCGAATTGACTCGGGCCATCATCAGGATATAATTGACGCAATGAGGTTTGCTTCAACTTCTTCAAAGCCAGTCTAAGAATCTCTAAATCCAGAGCAAGCAACTTCTAATCAACCTGCCATAGTATACAATAATTGCGTTTTTAATATAAACATCAATCATAATGATACATGAGTTTAGGAAACATTCAAGCTTTTTGTTGAAATTTGTTGAAAAATTATTCAGTCATTATGAACTTCAAAAAAATTACCAGTATAATTCGCTGTTGGGTACCCACCAGGAAAAAAATTCCGATAAAATTCATCCGTTGCTATGGTGATCTGACAGAAACACACGTTCTGATTGGTTAGAAATCACGTGTGTGGAATTCTCATATACATACACTTGCATGACTATGCTCACATTTCAAACTCATATTCATATTCAAACTCGCCAACGAAACATAATGAAATAAACGCTAGAATGACATGTTAAGCTTCCCAAAACGAGTGGACTTATACGTGCCCAAAATCATCAACCTGGTGTCATTCATTTGGTGTTGAACAATTCATTATTTCTTTATTTTTTTTGCTCTGGCTTATTTCACAACTTTCGAATGCGACCTCTAGAGGTCATTGGTGGTGGTCATTGGTGGTGGTGGTGGGTGTCATGCTTGTTCAAAGTGAGAAATTTCGCCATTTTGAAATTTTTTGTATATGGTTGTATCTTCTCTCTCCTGAGTCGACTTACGAATACATCAACTCCAGTGAAGAATAAAAGTTCGAAAGGAAAGAAAACGTATTCATATTGAAAAGATTGTTGGCTCTGGGCATTAGAAAATTTTCACACTGTACTTACTTCTACCAACCACGGTATTTCTCAACTACCTACTACCTTCTAGATATCAAAACAATATGAATAGGTGAATACACTCATAGAACTATCGATACCCACAGGTAGAACTTATGACAAAATGATTCATCTCGTTGTTCTCATGAATCACCTCTTGCTACACATTATCTCGTTCTGTTGACTGAATAACCTCTGAATGTCTCTCGGATCATCTTCAATATCATTGACGAGGGTTCAGCTAGCTTTGCCTTCGAACTGGCGATAGTTATGATGTAAAGTAAGGTGACAGTTTGAGTCAACTTCATCACCTTCTTTGACTTACCAAGAAAAGAACCATCCTGAACAGTCGCTCTTTGCGTATTGCAATTCTGGAAACGATCAATCGATCAGTTGAAAAAGGGCCATTCTTCACACCAAAGCATGTTGATTTACATGTTTCGGTGATCCAATAGGAAGTGTGACCTATTTGTTTTTGAGTTAAATTGTGGAATATTCACAGTATTTAGTTCATATATATTAATCAGCTACAAAATTCTTACTCGAAGACAACCTTGTAGAGTTTACACTCAAAATACCTTTCTTGACCGGATTGGAGCTTGATCAGCACTCCAAACTCTGCGAACAAGTAACTTGTTATTGTATCAACTGTGGAAGTAACTTGTTTTCTCGTAACTCAAACATTTTTCTCATGGTGACCATAACAGTATTCTAGTTATGATGAAACACTGTTGAGATAACAAGATCATGTGGTTGTGCCATTTTTGACTAGGTGTAATTTTGTTCCCTTCACAATTGATCTTGTTTTTCGCAGATTCAATACTTTCTGCATACAATGTATATATCTACCAGACCCAATAGAATATCTCGCCTTCTTGTTCCAATCATGTGGACTCCAAGATGCTAGCCTGATCTGCCACCACAGATTTCATCTAGAGCTCAGTTCATCTTGCTTCCAGCACAACAAACCATTTTCATCAAACCGTTAACAACTTGGTGCAGGCCTGTTTTGAGAGGTGGTAAATCCAATAGACTCATGATTTTTTTCAATAACTGATATGATGGAAACATCCTCGACGCGACGTTTTTCTTATGATTGGGTTAGATATACCAGCATCAGGCAGGCGAATATATCGATATAGGAACAATTGCTCGAACATGAAAGTGACAAATAGTGAAGGTTGAACTTTGTTTGGTTGTGGTGAACAGACAGTTGAGTAATTCCCAAAAGGAATCATCCAAGATAAAGTTGAAGTATTTGGGTGGAAGTTGAAGTAACTTCCTTCACACATAGTGTGTTTGGTTAGTTGCTTCTCTTCTTCGGTTTTATCGTGAATGTTTTGGTTCAACCTTCACAAACTTCTTCCCCAAATAACTCTCTTGATCTCAAACATGAAAACAATGGGTTGAACATGGAGCAGACTAGATAGAATGAGAAGAATATCGACAATCGAGATAATGATGCTTGGAATTATTCCCAATCTAGAGATATTTATTCATTCATTTCCTTCATTCGAAGATTCTAATTCCCTATCGTAGAATCCAGCTGTACTGTCCTCTTTTGGGTAGAGGTCCATGGATGTCCTCTGAGTGCCTCGTAAGCGACCCGCTATTATAATCTGTATTATGTGTTAGCATATATATTATTGCTCTTTTTCCATCAAAGAGAAGTGCTTCTGCTCATCTCAGTCTCAATAGTACAACAGTAGAGTACAGTAGGACCACTCTGGTCCCTGATTCCTACTTCACTTAGGTATCCATTAACTTCCAGCCATTTTTTGTCCTTCTCATTCCGCATTTTGTCTGCAGTGATACCATTCATTCCTGTTTTCGGGCATCCTCACAATGAAATCCAGGCAATTCTATGTTCCATTCAGTGCCTACATCATTTCATTCTCCTTTATACAGGGTGTCCCAACGAAAACTTTCCACACGGATTTACTGGGAAATGACAAATTATTTTCGGAAACGCTGGAACACTTCGATTTTGATTTCTAGGGGGACACATGTCAGTGATGAATTTAGTCACGCAACTTCATCCCCCTGACAGGAGCGGCTACCCCATTGCGAATCATCATAGGGAACTTGGGTCGAGTGATACATCATCTGAAAGCTCTCTTCATTCTCTATCCAAACGATTATTATTTTTTCAAAATCGAATGACTGGTACTTGAGATTAGTGTGGTAATAGGTTTAATTTAAATAATCAATATCGTACCTGTTCTTATCGAAATTGAATTTATTAATTGCTCGAAATGAGCCCCTCCTACCTCCATACAACGATAAAGTCCACTTTCGAAACTATTACGAACGTTTTCCAATACTTCTGGAGTTATGCTGCCGCACTCGTTTACAATTCGACCACGTAGATCTTCTAGTGACTCAGGCGGAGTGGCAAAAACTTTGCTTTTGAGATGCCCCCATAAAAAATAATCCAACGAGTTGAGGTCCGGTGATCTAGCTGGCCACTCAATTGGTCCTCGTCGCCCTATCATCCAGAAAGTTTCTAACCGGTACTGCATAGTGAGGTGGTGCTCCATCTTGTTGAAAATGGAGGTTGTCTGCCGAATAATCTCCATCGTTTTCGATGATATCCGTTATGATGGGATCGATGGCATTCTCAAGAAGATGTTGATACATTTGTCCATCCAAGTAAATAAATAAATTGAATTTGAATAAGAACAGGTAAGATATTGACTAATTACATTGAACCTGTCCACAACACTAATGTCAATTACCATTCATTCGATTTTGAATAAATTATACACGTTTGGATAGAGAATAAAGAGAGCTTTCAGATGATGTATCACTCGACCCACGTTCCCTATGATGATTCGCAAGGGGGTAGCCGCCCTTGTCTGGGGGATGAAGCTGCTCGACTGATTCCATTACTAACATGTGTCCCCCTAGAAATTAAAATCGACCTGTTTTAGCGTTTCCGAAAATTTGTCATTCCCCAGTAAATCCGGGTGGAAAGTTTTCGTTGGGACACACATTTCTTCTTCTTAATGCATTTCGAATATTCGCTTATCACTGCAACAGTAGACCAGAGTCGAATGTCTACTTTCAATTTATATTGCCTCACTTGACGCTACTGTTGCCTACTTCCAGGACAAGAAAGGGAGTCCATGAACGCGTTTCGATGCATTCCGACTTCACTCAACATGGCTGGATTCGTCTTTTGTGCACTTGATTTCCAGTGAATTGAGAGAGTGTCACAGCATTGAATTGTTTTTATTGTAGGATTTCTTCCCAAGCTTCAAGCCGTGCTCCGGAACTAAAAAACAGCCCAAAGAAGAAAAAAAGATCTCTCTGGTCTCTCTCAACGAGTCGCTTTTAATAGGCGATTTGTTGGAGTTTAAGAAAAGGTGCGTGTACAAATTCCAGATCAAATGAATCTCAAGGTATTGTATAAGCAACAGTGAGGATATGAAGGAAAAACACTCGAAGGAGAATGAAAATGAGATAAGAGAGAAAATAAGAATAAAAAGAGAGTTTGGTTGATATAAAATAAACTATATAAACTATAAACTATAAACTATAAACTATAAACTATAAACTATAAACTATAAACTATAAACTATAAACTATAAACTATAAACTATAAACTATAAACTATAAACTATAAACTATAAACTATAAACTATAAACTATAAACTATAAACTATAAACTATAAACTATAAACTATAAACTATAAACTATAAACTATAAACTATAAACTATAAACTATAAACTATAAACTATAAACTATAAACTATAAACTATAAACTATAAACTATAAACTATAAACTATAAACTATAAACTATAAACTATAAACTATAAACTATAAACTATAAACTATAAACTATAAACTATAAACTATAAACTATAAACTATAAACTATAAACTATAAACTATAAACTATAAACTATAAACTATAAACTATAAACTATAAACTATAAACTATAAACTATAAACTATAAACTATAAACTATAAACTATAAACTATAAACTATAAACTATAAACTATAAACTATAAACTATAAACTATAAACTATAAACTATAAACTATAAACTATAAACTATAAACTATAAACTATAAACTATAAACTATAAACTATAAACTATAAACTATAAACTATAAACTATAAACTATAAACTATAAACTATAAACTATAAACTATAAACTATAAACTATAAACTATAAACTATAAACTATAAACTATAAACTATAAACTATAAACTATAAACTATAAACTATAAACTATAAACTATAAACTATAAACTATAAACTATAAACTATAAACTATAAACTATAAACTATAAACTATAAACTATAAACTATAAACTATAAACTATAAACTATAAACTATAAACTATAAACTATAAACTATAAACTATAAACTATAAACTATAAACTAT
Source organism: Gastrophysa polygoni (assembly GCA_963576655.1). Lineage (NCBI taxonomy): Eukaryota > Metazoa > Arthropoda > Insecta > Coleoptera > Chrysomelidae > Gastrophysa > Gastrophysa polygoni. The sequence continues at coordinate 19,475,846 of OY755088.1, read as the reverse complement.
AAACTATAAACTATAAACTATAAACTATAAACTATAAACTATAAACTATAAACTATAAACTATAAACTATAAACTATAAACTATAAACTATAAACTATAAACTATAAACTATAAACTATAAACTATAAACTATAAACTATAAACTATAAACTATAAACTATAAACTATAAACTATAAACTATAAACTATAAACTATAAACTATAAACTATAAACTATAAACTATAAACTATAAACTATAAACTATAAACTATAAACTATAAACTATAAACTATAAACTATATATACCATAATTATCCTCGTTTATTTGAACACGTTGTTGGTTTGAAGGGCTTCCAATTGTTATTGATATGTTTTATTTTGTACTTTTTGCATCGAGACGTCTTGGATACCAAGACGCCAAGAATGATGATTTGGTATCAACCAACAATAAGCAGTAAAACTCAGGGAGTGGAGGATACAGTTTCTTTATTGAATGTGGAGGAGAATTCCACTTCAGGTGACCTCAATATAAGCCAATTGCAGATGCTGAAGATACTCTTAGCTTTCACATCTCCGAGTATACTTGGGTTCCCTCCAAGTTTCGTTATCAGAACTTGCAGGAATTCAATGGAAATAGAAAAGATCAGTGCCACCAGCAGCAATTATTCTCTCGTGACGTTCTTCTATCTCTAGGTGTATAGCTTCTGAGCTAGGTAGTAGGCAGCAAGGACAAACCAAGAAGCAAGCAATAGAGCAGGAACAAAATATGGTTAGGCAAACAGGTTAGATCCAGCGCAAAGCAAGCAGATTAGGGTTGGCTGAGCTGACAGAAAGATAATAGATACCCAAAATTGGTCCTGTCAGTGTTGAAAATTAGATAGAGTATGAAGAGTTGAGCAGAATTCAGAAGTAGATTAGTTACCTCCACCTTGATTCAGATTACTAGTAGATTACTACTAGATTTTTTCACCGTCATTAGTACCTTGATTTTAGGTATTCAGGAGCACGATGGAATCATTGATTGCCTTGCTTTTTCAGATTTTTTTTTGGAGAAAACCACGTTACAACGCAAACACAGCCTGGTGACAAAGTTCTGTTTACAAACAAGTAACATAGCGACAACCTAGTAACAACAAAACTCCTTTTGATCAACGGTACTGATTCAAATACAGCGGAAATTCCGTTTCGAAAATAAACAAAATTTCAAGATCAAAAGGACAATAATAGATAGATAGATAGATAGATAGTCTTTTATTCGTTCATGTGTACAATACATAATACCCAAATGGGTGTAGAACATGTCAAAAATATTAATAAAAAAGAAAATAAGGGAAGAGAAACTCTAAGATAGCAAATATAAAAGCTTATGAACTAAAATATCCTATTAAACAGATATTCTATATCTATGGTACATTACATTTTTAAATTTATCACATATAGTTAGCAATACTGTGATTATATTCTATCGGCAAAATATTCTTCCAGTGTATAGTAGGAATTTCCGATCAATGACTGCTTAAGATGATGCTTTATTTTATTATTTGGCATTCTTTTTTAAATTGTCAGACAGATGATTAAAAATTTTTATCACCAAGAATTCAACATTCCTTTGAATATAAGTAAATCTTTTGAGATCTGTGACTAGATCTTCTTTGAATCTAGTGTTATACTTGTGTTCTAGTGTTTTGAAAAGTTCAATATTTTCTTTCACAAAAATAACTGCTTCATAAATATACAATCCCACGAGAGTAAGTACATTTATTTTCGGAAATACTTCTACAGTTATCGGTTCTTTCCATACCCATTATATTCCTCAAACATCTTTTTTGGATCACAAAATTTCTGTTAGCATCTGTAGAGTTAGTCCAAAATATTATTCCATATCTAACACGAGATTGGACATAAGCATGATATGCACTTAATGCGGCATCTCTGTTCACTGACTGAACCAATACCTTTAGTGCATAACAATAGCTTGCCATATCTCGTGCTAAGTGATCAATATGTTTTTTCCAATCTTACCTAGAATCTATTGTAATTCCTAATAATTTTACAGAAGGATCAGCTGTTAATTCAGTTCCATCATGGAGTAGTAAAAATGGTTGATTCTGTTGTGTATATGAAAGCTTTATGAGTTGAGTTTTGTTAATATTCATCTGTAAATTATTATTCATCATGAACCAGTTTTTTAGTATGTTTAGAGAATCTGATATGTTGTTTTTTATATCATCTTCAGATACTTCGCCGAATATTATAGACGTGTCATCTGCAAATTGAACAATTTTTTGGTCAACTACATGTGGTAAATTATCAATATATAGAATGAATAATAGTGGTCCAAGTATAGAGCCTTGTCGAACGCCTACTTTGATTTTTTCCTCATCAGATTTAACCAATTCCTCTTTTTCATCTCTTTCTGTTAGATACTGAAATCTGTTTGTTAAGTAAGAATTGTATACGAAAAAAACTCTATGAACGTCAGTCATTCGGAGACTTTTTCTAGGTTGTAAGATGCCAAGTAGGTCGAGTAGGTGGAAAATTGAGCGAAAATTGATTTTGAGAAACTGTTGCTCCGATGTATTTATGATTTACCGCCCCACTCGAGAACTGATCTGGGCAGATACAGATATAAATTCGTCGATTTATCCGGAGCGACACTCAGCTTCAAGCTTCGCCGAGCTCACATTTCTTAGCAGAGCTCTCGGTGATTTATATCGGACGATAAAGGCATGGGGGAAAATTAGTATGTGTCGCGAGAGATAAAATTTCAATTTTACAGTTGTTCGCCGCTGCCTTCAGGGACAGATTCCAGGGAACGAGAATTGAAAATATCAGAAAATGGATTTCCATGCTTCGCGGGAGCAAACAGTAATAATTTCATCCCGCGAAAGTGATCTGATGTGTCGAAGAAATGGTAATCGCCTCGTTTTTTTTTTCAGGCGTCTCAGAATCTTCTTTCATCCTGAATGTCATCGTTTCATCATCAAACGAATTTTGAGCTGAGTGAAAATATTGAGAAGTAGTGCACGCTAATGATGTCTTGTACTGAGTCAAATGTTCCACAGTATAGAATGAACCCTCTCACAACATATCATGATCTCAGGGGTGATATTTGATTCGTTTGTCAGTTTCTCTAGACATTCATTTTCAACAAGATTTTGGTATGGCCATCTATTCCTATTCTAATTCCTATTCCCATTCTAAATGATATATTCATAGGAGATTCTGAAGGAAATATTGAAAAAAAAAATCAATAGACAACCAAAGACTTGGTGGAGATATGTGGATGATATTTTCATTATTTGGCCACATAACCGTATGGAACTAGATGATATTCTAAATTATATAAACAATATCGAACCCACAATCAAATTCACTTCAGGAATCGAATCTGATAATCAGTAACCATTTTCAGATGTCCTCATTGAAAAATCAGATAACATTTTGATAACAAGTGTATATCGTTAAAATACACACACCGACAGATACCTCAATTTCATCATTCAAGTATAAAGAAAGGGTTAATCAAATCACTTAATGATAGAGCCAAATCCATATCATCGAAATACCAAATTTTCAATACCGAAATGAACGATATAAGAGATGTCCTACAAGTCAACAGACAGACAGAATATACAACAAACACAAAGACAACCAACACTGATAACAAATGTAATCTCATACATTCCCGGAATATCTGAAAAAATTGAACGTGTTGGTGATGAGTTTCGAGTGAAAACAGTGTTGAAGACAGAAAATACACTGAGATCGATTTTGACTCATACAAAACCGAAAAATGAAGAACAATCATCATAAAAATTGTATTTACAGTATACCTTGTGTTTGTGGAAAATATTATACCGGTGAAACCAGCAGGCTCCTATCAGTAAGGATGAAAGAGCATGAGAACAATATAAAGAAAAGATATACTGACAAATCAGAATTAGCTGAACATATCCTTACTGAAAATGGACAACATATTGCCGATTGGGGTAATATTGAGATCATAGGAAAAGAGGACAAAAACCAAAAACAAAAAATCAAAGAGTCTGCTTGCATTCTCCTGAACGGAGACAATAATATTGCTTCTTGTTCAGTTGATATAGGTAGATAGAACTTGGCACCCACTTCTGAAAATTGAATATAAAAATGGAAAATTCAATATCAATTAATGAAAACACCTTGTAACCAGAATTCCTCCGTCTACCAGATTATCACTTTTCAGTGTTAAAACCGACAACATATTGAAAAATTTTTCGAAGAGAAAAATATTTTAATTGTGTTGAGAACGGGAGCAGATTCGTTCCCGAAACGTCCACCAAGATAAGTAGAGGTTTTATTCTCATTTAATATATTTGTATTTCCAAATTTTCCAAGAACAAGGTGTCAATGACAAATAGAGAATTTCTCTCTTAGGTATCTGAAATATATTGAAATAATTTTCAATAACTATTCTTTCAGAAACGAGGAGAGAAAATCCCACAAAAAGCTGGAGAATGAATGCACCACACCCTCGAAAAACTCACAGATAGTGTTTATTATCATGATTATCATTATCTATTTTCATTATATTATCATTATCTTCATTTGCATTGATTTTTAATTATTTTTTTATTCGTTATTCTCTCCTTCTGAGTTATCTCGAATTGCTTATTTATTGATTTACCATTACACTCACTACTGTTACATGCTCAGGTGCTATCTCTTTTCTTCACTTGTGGCTTAAACCATTGACAAAATTTTTTGAAAATATTTGTACGATACTTAGACTGAATATCATTTCTATACTTCACATTACAAGGTGATTATTAGTCTGTATTCACGTATACAGAGTGGCCCAATGAAAACAAAACAAGGTATGCATTTTGCTGGATGTTGAATAGGACAGGATTGAAAAAAAAAACTCATGAGGCACTTCTTATATGAACATCGTTCCAACTACAAAATGAGAAATAGTGATAAAATGGGGGAGAAATGCTTCACTTTCCATCACTAGCCGATTATTTTCATAAACGTGTTTTCTCGAGAACTACTGCATTGAATTCCAAAAACAAGGAAGCGTCGGTAAGAGATTTCGATTACTTTCAAAATGATGTATCACTTGACCCTTTATCCCATTTAATATTCAAGGGTTGGAGCTCACCCCTCCGATAGGTTTGAAGTGAAAAAGTTGAAAACATGCGCAAAATATTTCCTCCTAGGAATAAAAATCGACCGGTTCGAGCGTTTTTTTTCTGAGTACGATAACTATGTCAAATCGGTCTTGTTTCCTTTCCATTGGGCCACCCAGTATGTGGTGAATGGGAGAAATCTCTGATTTATATTTGTTCCAATACCTACGCTCACGACTCAAAATTGATCTTCTGGTGTTGTGTTCAATCTTCATGTGGTTGAAATAACAGCACACAAATCCATTTAGCGCCATCTTGAAGCATTTCCCTCACTCCCGTGACGACGTCGACGTCGGTACGAATTAGTATTTATCGAATATTTCAGCACTGTGAACCAATAGGAATCTAATGCTTTGTCATTCTGCTCTTATGATGAAATTCTTGATTATCATCAGGAAAAGATTTTTGAACATCGAAAAATTAGTCATCAATGTATTTATTTCTCGAACTAATTAACACCACAGTGAAGTCAATTTCCACACTGCTTCTGCAGTGTTCATTTCACACCGAAATGTTGTTTCGTCAGTTTCTTCCTAGGTTGTTCTTTGCAAAGAATCCAATTTCATATAGGAACAATTTCGTGTAGGTTCGGATTTCCTCGTATAGGTTTTGTTCTCTTGGTATTTATTTGACTGTCAATATACATAATTATGTTGAATTTTGATACCTCTATTTGAGTTCTTCATGAGGACCAATAAGAGGATGGGTTTTGAAAAAAGTGGAATAGTAGATCAATATCGGTTTTGGTTGGTTATTTAATTTTTGAAATCGAGAAACAAACACTATGTATCTACAATATTTTCTGCAAAATATAAAATCTAGCATAACACCTAATAAAAAAAATAAATTAATTTATGTTATACACCTGAATACATCCTAATGAAAAGGAACACTTCAATCTTACAGATAAGTGGACAACATAAGTTGGGTATGGAACCAGAGAAAATTGTTTTTTTCCTGATTCAATTTTGGCTCAGATCCGAAATTATTGAATATTCGCTAATATTTAAATTAAATTTTCTTACGACATCTAGGAGAGAAAGTCACGAATATATCATGAAATCCTTCCATATTATCTAAACAAAGTGGAATAATTCACAGCTAGGAAGAATCATACCGAATAATCTGACATGTCACAGCATTTGAGCCGTGAAAATGAAATCTTAGAATATGCACACTCATATGATATCCATTGTCAGTCTGCCTGCGTCATAGAATCAACTATTTCTTGAAAAAATAATGTTGATACCAAAATTAAAATAACTAATATTGTCTTTCATATTGACTCGATTGCATCGATTCTCATGAGCGTTACGTGACGTATTTTCATCGTCACCTGTTGATTCTACCGTTGAATGGCGATTATATCGTCCACTTGTTGATTCTAGCACTGAATGGCGATTTCACCGAGTGTTCAAGAATCACGTAGCACGATAGTAGCATTGAGATCCTAGATACGTTTGACGTTGAAAGTGACTGATTATCTAGATACATGGCATGACGTTAAATATGAGGAATTATCACCTTGTCAAGGTCACATGACGATTGACATCTCGTAGCCCTGTTGGGGTCACGTGCTGAGTTCACCATTAAGAACCATTCACCATTTCATTATACGTGAAGTGACTTTAAACGGGACGATCTGTCAGTGACGTGACGATTCAAATATTTTGCATCCATCAGTATTAACGTCTTCAGTGCCGAGAAGATCTTCTACTAAATAAGTGGCGTGACGTTAAACTCAACGATTTGAGCACCTTGTCGAAGTCACATGATGATTTGACAGTAACGTGACGATTTGAGCAACTTGTCAAAGTCACACGACGATTTTAAATTCTTGTAGCAGAGTTAAAGTCACGGGATGTGTTCACCAGCAAGAATATTCGATATATTCGTGATGTGACGTTAAACGTGACGATTCTTCAGTACCGTGACGACTCAAGCATCTTTCCTCTGTATTAACATCTTCAGCATCGGGAAGATTTGCTAGACACGTGGCGTGATGTTAACCTTGACAATTTGTACATCTTGTAGCAGTGTTGAAGTAACGTGATGGTTCACCATCAAGAAAATTCTATATATACATGCTGTGACGTTAAACGTGACGATTCGTCAGTTACGTGACGATTCAAGAATCTTTCTTCAGTATCAACATCTTCAGCATCGGGAAGATTTGCTAGACACGTGGCGTGAGGTTAACCTTGACAATTTGTACATCTTGTAGCAGTGTTGAAGTAACGTGATGGTTCACCATCAAGAAAATTCTATATATACATGCTGTGACGTTAAACGTGACGATTCGTCAGTTACGTGGTAATTCGTCAGTTACGTGACGATTCAAGAATCTTTCTTCAGTATTAACATCTTCAGCATCGGGAAGATTTGCTAGACACGTGGCGTGAGGTTAACCTTGACAATTTGTACATCTTGTAGCAGTGTTGAAGTAACATGATGGTTCATCATCAAGAAAATTCTATATATACATGCTGTGACGTTAAACGTGACGATTCGTCAGTTACGTGATAATTCGTCAGTTACGTGACGATTCAAGAATCTTTCTTCAGTATTAACATCTTCAGCATCGGGAAGATTTGCTTGACACGTGGCGTGAGGTTAACCTTGACAATTCGTACATCTTGTAGCAGTGTTGAAGTAACATGATGGTTCACCATCAAGAAAATTCTATATATACATGCTGTGACGTTAAACGAGACGATTTGTCAGTAACGTGACGATTTTTCAGTAACGTGACGGTTCGAACATTTTGCAACAGTATTAACGTCTTCAGAATCAAGAAGATTTCACTTGAGGATTCCGGCGACTGGTAGCACCTGGTGACGTTAAACGTCACGAACGTCACGAATTGCACCGAACTTTGAAATTCAAGAATTCCACCGTGGAGCGCTCCCAATGTCTTTTTCCACCCGCTCATCATTGGTTGTAGTAATTGAGGGCGGAAGAAATGGCCGCTCTCGCGAAGTCGCTGTCACACGGGCTGCTGTCCCAGAACGGGCCCGGACAGCCTCTCTGCGCGAAGCAGGTATCCGAAACGTCGCTGGAGGCCGCTGAGCAACAGGTGACGACGGCCCACACGCAGTCGCTGGGACCTGAAGGCTGAGATGGTCGTGGTCGGTCCGTGCTTGGTCTGGCAGTGGTGGTGGTGGTGGTCCTCCTCGTCGTCGTCAAGGGTCGGACGCCGGGTGGTATGAGACTGCGCAGAAGAGATAGTTCATCAATCGAGAGGCTCCCACGTTTGGAGTATCTTCACCTCACTAGTGCGGTAAAGTGTACTTTATCACACTAGAGCGGCAAAGTGCACTTTACGATACTAATGCTTTGATAAATATTCACGATATAAGTATTGTAGTAGTATGTCGAAACGTAAGTTACAAAAGGTAATTAGTTCTAGCAAAAGTCTGAAATTCGCTGATACGCAGCTCATTTCCGGAGTGCTTGAATTGCCTTCTGTGATGTATTTATGGGCAATGAAACTCGGGACTTGATTGCACACATATATTCACACTACTGAGGAAAATAACTTACAGCGCCAACAACAAATGGGCACTGGGTTATTTTTTACCCTTCAGGTCCCCGAGAGCATGAGATACACATATATGAGGGAACCTCAAAAAGTAAACAGTTATAGGAAGAAGACAGAACATCTCTGTTTCGGCTGTATTATAAGGTTTCGTTGATATCCAATATATATTCTCATTACTTAGGTCGATGATTATTCAGGGGAATTTCGGCGAGATAATTAGACTGGCAGAAGTGATTCGTTTCTGACAGTTGACAGAAATTTGACACGATATAGCTGAAAGTTCAGTGAATTTGAAAGGTGCTTGAAAATGGACCTGTACACTGCGTTGGAGACTAAGGGTCGGTTGCATAAAGAAAAATTAATCATGTGATCATCTGATGCCACATTAGCGGTGATGTTACGTTAAATCCATTTTTGCGTTGCATAAAACTCTCGTTTGTTGTGATTATCGTTCCATTAACTAACGACGAAAAATGCGTGGCAACAGGGCTAATTTGCTGGACGTTCCGTGCTTGTAAATGATGATGCTTTGCGCATTTATAGGTTAGGTTCAATTATTTGATTTGACGAAGCAGTTTCACAGATCTATGGCAGTATGGATATTGATATGGATAGCTTGAAGAAAAAACGGGGGGCAAACTATACGGAATCAGAAAAAACAACACTGCTGGAGATTGTTAAAAAGTACGTATAGTTAACCATAATATCTCAAATTTTGTACCTAACTTTCGATTGGAACTCATATGTCCAATTCATTCCTTCACAGATATTAAAACATAATAGAATGCAAACAGTCCGATTCCATATCTTTGAGAGAAAAAAACCGGATACATAATCAGTCATCGAGCACTGATTGAGTAAATGCCAGGATTAAGGCGATTTGATGTGACGTTTAAAGTTGATTGGCTTTTGTACAACTGCTTTTCTACTTAATCGGGCATTTTCATAAGTTAATTAGGTGATTGAGTTAACATTCCATCAAGTATATGATGAATGTTTATGCGATCGAATTCCATAAATAACTTTACGTCAAATATTTAATGTGACGTTAAATACTTAATGAACCTTTATGCAACCGGCCCTAACAGTGTCATTAATGAATTGTTAGTGCGTTCTCAAGTGAATGCAATGAGTTTAGTTTTCTGGTATGTGGTAAAGTATGATATTATCAGTGTTATATTATTCGATATCCTAAAGGTGTCCCTCCTGAAACTGCATCGATCGATATATACAGGGTGAGTCAAAAATGATGAATCTCGCGATGAATAAAATCAATCTGCTGATATCATGTAACTACAAAAACTCAAATATCTCACGAACGGCTCAATTTTTTGTATTTGAATAAAAGTACTTTTTTCATGTAATTTTCTTCGCTTCATCGAATGCTCCTGTTTTTTCACCGAAAATAATACAGGGAAAAAAGTTTTCTACAAAAAATCATGACTCACCCTCTGGAAACACCCTTTATAACAATATCAGAAATGTGGAAGTGTGACGAAGAAATGTATTTTGACAACATACATACATGCACAAAATTTCAATCGGGTGGCTTTCATCGTTCAGAAGTTATGCGGAGAAATTATTTTAATTTTATCAACTTTGGAAGGATGTATCTCCCTTAATATGCATTTTGGGCCATGAGTTCAATCATCAAACTATACTTATTTTTCAATGTTCTATCACCCCCAGAAAGATCGGTACACATTTTTGACTTACCCATATAAAACTATGAGTAGGGCAATTTGGCTAAAATATTTTCAAGATAGTGAGTGTGTGAGTGTCATTTCACTCGAGCCACCCGTATATTATTTCATTTTTAGAGTCTGAGCATAAGCCTAGCCGTTTTCGACATATTTTGAATTTTGTGTGGAAAGTGACATTTGTAGGCCTTAACATAACTATCAATTTCTCCTAAATGAAATCTTCAATTATTCGATTAGGGTTGGTTTCCTGGGAAAAATCGTTGAAAGTATTTTTCTTCACATCATTCAGCAATGAAAATGAGTGCAACGTTGTACATGATTGTGTTCCAAAAATTTGTGTTTTCCGATATGATGGAAGAAGTAACATGTCTCTGCTCCACAAAATCGCGTATTTTTGAGTTTAGTTATTCTCAGTTGGCCATGGCGCCCGCAGTTGTGCTAAAAACAATCAAGAAAATATCATTGTGAACAATCATGCCGGATCGTACGAATTATGCAAATGAAGATCATTTCAGGTCAAACTACTCTAACGATGTTATCTCAGGAGCATGTGTAACATGTGCTATTCGATATCGATCGATGACATACATTGATAGATGAAGTTTTTGGAGATCCACCCTGTATCATGAGCGGTAAGTAAATAAAGTTCATCAGTAATTGGAGAACACGATATTCACCTGGGACGTTGTAACACGTCGTCTTCCTCCATGCTGTCCATGGACAAGTGATTGACGACGACGCCTCTGTCGTGACCGTCAACGATGTGCACCAGTGGCGGCACGTCGTTCCCGTTGGGAGGCGGCGGGGGTCTAGTGGGCACCCTCCTGCCCCCGCCCCCGCCGCCGGGCGTGGGCGTGGAGCTGTCGATCGAGCCGCCACCCCAAATGGGCCTGTCGTCGTCATCGCCATTCATCCTGTCCACGATCTTGGGGGCGGCTGTCGTAGTCGTGGTGGTGGTGGTGGGTTTGCGAGGTGGTAGGTAGGCGGGAGCCCGATACGGAGTCCTGATGGGGTTGTCTGGCGGGAAGCCGGGGTTGACGTCGAAGGGTTTGCTGTTGAAGTAGAGCGGTGGTTTGTCTTGGGCGGAAGGGTAGACTGGGATTATGTATGCAGGGCCTAAGACTTGCGGTTGCCATGAGGAGTAGCCGCTGAAGCTGCAAAGGAGATATCATTAGTACAAGGATAATATCCGAGAGGCGAAGTTGATTGAATATTATTAGATCCCGTGTTGCTATAAAGTGTCTTTACCGGACTAGATCGAACATTAATGGTGAAAAGAAATATGCTTCTTATTTGATCAAAGAGTGCCAAGAATCTGCGGCAGAGTGAAAGGGAGAGGAAAAGTTCGGATAGCCAGGAGAAAGGTCGCAGTGGCGTAACTATAAGACAACTCGTCGGACTACTCGATCTTTATTCTTTAGATAAAAAACAAAACTGAAATATGCAAATATTTGCTTCGAAAGCTTTGCACAAAGAAACAATCACTTCAGACGAAGCTAGTTTTGTTTCACTAATGGCAAGAAGTGATGTGGAAAACTATCATCAACGCTATGATGAGGTTCTAAAAGAACCACAAACAACTACCCTGAAATGGGACATTTCAAATAATTTCAAGATTAAGCGACGAGCAATTGAGAAAAATGCATTCGACGATATATCTTCAGATCATTGTTTCGATTCCAGAGGAATTAATATTTTTTCATCAACTATTGACATTAAACAGTCTCAGTTAACCACTAGATTTACAGGGTTCAATAAAGTGAGTGATATCTCGTTGTTTTTTACAATTCATAAACATGCTCACAATGTTGAAAGCTGAGTCAGATCTAGGAATGTCTGTGATTTTTTTTGCTGATTCATTGTTAACGAAATATAATCATTTGTACACAAGTTACACAAGTTTACATTGTTCTATCAATATTTCTGACCATGCTAATAACATCTGCGTCTGAAAGATCTTTCAGTGAATTGAAACTAATTGAAAGTTATTTGAGGAATGAAATCGCTCAACGAACGATTGAGATATTTTATCTTTAACATCCATCGAAAGTGAAGCTGCCAAAAAATTAGACCTCAAAGATTCAATCAATGAATTTACTATGTGAACAACGAGAAAAAAATCATTCTATTAGTTTAATGAGCTAGAATGTAAAGTTGGGGTATCCAGAGTTTTATTTCTATTGAATTGAAATAACACTTTGAGTTTCATTTCACTCAGGAAATCTCAAGTAATTTTGAGTTATTTCAAATATCTATTTTTCTCGGACGAGAGAAATACCTTTGTTGTATTTATAAAAAAATAAGTTCGTACAGCCCGTCGTTCATTTTCATTCACTATTTATGATTCGAGACAGAAAGGGGGGGGCTCCCTATGTCATTCGCGTCATTGCCAAAAATTCTAGTTACGCCACTGAGCATCAGTACAGTGAAGATGAACTTACAATACAATGACGATTACGGTAATGAAGGAATTGTTAAAAATACGAGCATACCAATACTGATACCAATAATACTAGATTATGGAATGAACTGGATATTACAAAGAAAACACGTTGTAAATAGGTGCAATGGAGATTAGACACTTGAGAAAAATTGGCTGAGAAAGAGAATGAAATGGATTCATATATTAAACTATTTGAGAAATGAACAAGAAGGATCCTATGATAGGCTGAACAGCTGAATTCGTACGGTCATACTGAAACGAAACGTCTCAGGGGTTGAGTGGGGTTTGTTAAAATAATTCGGAATCACAGGCAGAGATTTGGCTTTTATTATTCCATGGCAGTTTTAGGGGAAATTGTTCAGTATCACCTTCGTCTGAAATAACATAACACCAGGTAAAAATCACAATAAATTGTATGAACAAGAATTAGTGATTTCAAATACCAACAGGGTTGCTACTTAATCAAATATCGAAAATGAACTGCCTGTATTCGAAGAGAATGAGTACCGCAGTGGTTTTTCTGAAACATAAAAACTAGACCGTAAATATCGCGAGATCGTGCATGCGTACTAGAAACTAAACTGATATTTATATACAGAACTATAGGCAACTTATGTTACATTGAAGTGTGTCGTTGGTGATGAAACTATTCTGCTTCAAAGGTTTGAAAAGGATTATTAGACTATTCTGCTTCAATATGTTGAAGTAGAACAAAAAAATCTTCTTCCACAAAACTGCAAGAAGGCTTCAAAGTGCATCGTGAGGGTTATACGTGGGTCAGAAAATCTATAACTTGATAGATCTCCAGGCATAACTGGAAACTTTGAAGTTCAACACTTGTACAAACAGTGCATCAGGCAACTGGCATCAGAAAGGGAGATCAGATTTTGATGCCAATTATAAGTAATCAAAGTAAACGAAGGAGACAGCAGATTACATTGCGACTAAAGGAAAAAACTTACAATATATTTATCTATAACTCTATAGGGAACCTCAGATGATATCCACTAGATAGAGGTCAGTATAACAAGATATATAATGAAGTATCACCAAAGAGATCTGAAGCTTCTAGAGTTGGCTGAGAAAATTGGTAATGTAAATTCTGAATGAACCGTACTAACTGAACACTTTCAGGCGTCAAGATCTCAGTTCCAGGCAACATATATATTCGTTTGAACCCTTGAGAACTGTAGGACTGGAAAATAGGTGTGCAATATACCTTCTGGTATTATTGAGGTCTAACGTTTCATAAGATCATTATTCACTCAACAGTTCAACAATGCTGTTGATGTAGTGCAGCCACGCGCCTTTCTTTCTAACACTCTGATAAATCGATGTGGAAACGGATAGGTTTGGATTGATGGAGGGTTCTATGCAATGTCAGGAGTATCTTTGTTGGATTTTTCAGATATTCATGTCAGCTAATTAATCATTTTGGAAGCATGCTTGTTGCTCTGATATGATAGAAAAGATTGAAATGAAAGATTGTATAATTACCAATTATATTAGCACGTGTTGGCTAATTTGTTGAGCAATCTGATTGTTAATTCTGTGAAATGTGACCAGAATTGAACATAGACGAGAAAAAGTAGTTGATGTGGCTAATGCAGCTGTACAAATACGAAGTGTGATACAAGATTGTCTAGCGAAAATATTCATCTAATATTTGATATTTATCTGATATGTCACAATGTTATACAGGTTGAGTCACGGTGGATGGTACATCAGACGTTTCTGGTGAACCAGTAAACGGATCACTTTGAAGATTTGATCGAGTAGCATGTTCGGATATTCTCTACCTAATTAGAATATTTTCGACAATGCCACTTATATTAGAAAGTAGTAGCAACTTTGATGTCTCAAATGGAACACCTTGTATATACTATTATTTTCAGAATCTCCAATAATTTCCCAACAACTTCCAAATTGATTTCAAATTTATTTTTCTCTGAGTTGAAAAACACTATGATATCGAAATTTGATTTGGAGTTAGGTGATACTTGGAGGCTTCCCACACTTCAATACAGGGTGGTGAAAGATACAGTTATTTCGTTTGTTTGAAAATGTGACAGAAGCGTTGTGATATCCTCCTGATAATATCGTCACTTGGAACAAAATTATGATGGTTGAGATCACCCGATCTCAAGCCATTAGATTTTTTGTCTGTAGTAAATATACTGGTATTTCAAACTTCAGCAATTCCTAAAAAATAGTGAGAGTGTAATAAAATTAACCTTGTCCCTTTTATATAATGAGCCATTTTGCCTTTTCCAACTTGTGCAAAATTCTCTTCCTTCTAAAATATATCAGAACAATCAATACATGACGAATAAACGATATCATCACAATTGGCGAAATGAGACGAAATTAGAGCATCATTCAACATTCTTCTTACTTCCACACTGGAAAATAATCTTTGCTGGTTCAACAATTTCAATGGAGCATTTGCGTTTTGTAGCTTTTCAGTAACATGTTTTTTGAATCTCAGTTTTGAATCGATAATCAAACCAAAATTCTTGCAGTCATTACTGAACTTCAGAGTGTTGGCCCCTAAATTGATTTGCAAGTGTGTCAAAGCATTATGTTTTTGTGCATCATTATCAAATAACAGAGCATTCGATTCATGAGTATTTATTTTCACGAGGTGTACAGAGTGAACACGATTTCCAGATCTCCACTGATTCTCACATTAGCTTCTCCTATATTTTCCAATTGGAATGAAAAGTGAGTTTGCCTGCCATTAGCGAACATGTGATACTGTCTGTAAGTTATTCGAGCAGGTGGTACATTCACTTTTATAGTTTTGTGTGGGATTAATTCTCCTAGTTTTTGAAAAATAAAATATAAGTTATTATAATTATTTCATGATCTAGCACGAGTCTGAAATTCGGAAATGTGTAGCAGAGAATTTCCGATCGGACGAGTGTTTTCATTGTCTTCTGTAACGAATGTTTTGTACTATTTTCTATGTTCCGGGTGTATTATACGGTTTCGTTAATATCGGATACATATTCTCAAGACGTAATCCAATAATCACCCAGATGAAATTCGGCGAAATAATTAGACCTGCAGTAATGATTCGTTTCTGACAGCTGACAGAAATTTCACGCAATATAGCGGAAAGTTTAATAAATTCAAAAGAGATGCTTGAGATTTCTGGAAAATGAATCAATGATATTCATATGTCAGATGAATTCTACAAAATATTCCTGGAATTACGATAAATGCAGAAGGTATTTCCACCATTTTTGACATTTGTTTCGAAATCTGCAGCAGTTGTACTATTGATAAACAATATAAGCAGATACTCGGTCTGAAATTATTTGTAGCTATCTTCTAGTTTGGTAACTTTCAATGTGAACTATCATTGTTTCGTTGTGTCAACTATAAAAACAATAACAACTATGTAAGTATCAGCATATGTATTCCTATTCATCCAATAGTACTTCAATCGAAAGAAGAAATATGTGTTGATGGTCCTTGCGATTATATTTCATTTACCACTATATGTGTGATGCTGTCATTATTCAGTCAATAGATGGCTCTGTTTACGAATACCAATTGGAGGACGGTGCCAAGATATTAAATATTGGGATGGAATTACCATGAACAAGCGAAATGATATCTTACTTTGATGACAGTTTTAGTTTGTTCAATGGATTCTTATGTTCAGTAGACCAAGAGAGGTAATTACACTGTAACTGAATGCTGTCATTATTGAAGGTTGGGAAGTGTCACATGGCACACCTCAACTTCCCAACCTCACTTTCCGCCCTAATTTCCCGCGAATTTAATATCCGACTCCATCTGACATTCAATGACTTCATCTGACATTTATTTATATTAGTGACAATTGTTTACCCCGTAGTCATGCGCGGTAACAATATATCTACTCGATTATTCTGAGAAAACCGTGTTCTTGGTAATTTGTCGTTGAATGTAATATCTTAGGTATCTTCAGAACGAAACAGAAATTCATTGAAATCAATTGAAATATGATGGTTGTGAATGAAATAGTATACAAACCTCGGTAGGAAGCTTCATTCCTGTCTCGACATCATTGCATTGCTAATCTCACGACAGGAATGAATCTCTCCCCACCTCGGTGTGTAATATACTATTGTTATTTAAATTTGATCATTTGAATGATTTTGCATCGTGAATCAGTACAATTTTTAGGTTATACTTCCTCTTCCTACTTCGTTCAACATGGATCTCGGGTAACGAGAGTCTCAGCCAAGTTTGAATGTCGATTATATAATATTAATTAGAGCAGGCATACCAATCTTGTGGAAACCCAGAACAAAAACGCCTAAAAATCGTGAATACACGTGCACTAATGAGACTTTCAATGTGCCGACATAGAGGAACGCAAAACTCACCCCTGGTAGTGATCGCCCCGCGCCATCCACCGCGAATACCCCCTCTTCCGGCGCTCTGTCACGTCGTGACGTCGGCGGCCGGTCGGCTCTACGAAGCGCGCATCGTCCGCTCTATCGGCTCCGTTCGCTCTATCGGCGCTCGGCGCGTTCCGGTATCGATCGGCGGGCCGAGGAGACGCGACAGCCGAGGCGAAGACAGCGGCGAGAGTCAGGAGCGCCGTCGCCGGGGCCAGCTTTGCGGGGCGCATACTGCACGGAAAAAAGGATTTGTTAATTCAACTAAATATATTTGGTTGAAATTATTCGTTTGAACGAATTAAATATCGTTCATTTCAATCATCAGTTATATTCATCGAATGACAGCATACTATTGCATGGACGAAATGGGATTCTTGATACAATTCTCATATATGCTTGATTCGAAAACATGTTGATCAAACGGAATCATCTCCAATTCGAATTGAATAAATGATTATGTCGAATCAATAACATATCTCTTTGAACTGAGTGATTCAAATGTATCTTTCCAAGAATAAAAGTATCAAACGGATCATTGATCGATTCACTTTGAACAAATGATAATATCAATTCAACTCCAATACAGGATCGATTCAAACAACTGATTTTGCTCAATTCAAGAATATATAGTTATCAAATAAAAGTCGTTCTTTCTCACTTCCAGCTGATAATCATGATGAACGGAATTATAATACGCCAGTGGAATAAAATATGTGGATTATGTTCGATCAGTATCAGAAATTATTGAACTGAGAATTTCGGATGAGTTTGAAAACCGATTCTGAGCTACATTTGCGAATAACTACTAGATTCTACTTGGATATGGAAGTCGAAAATATGCAGAAATAATACATTATTTGTTCTTCAAAATTCAACAACTTCCATATCCTGAGTGTATCGAGTGAATCATTTCATTCATTTAGGTACTCATATAATTGACAATCATATTTCAGCACAATAATTTTTTTGGATAGTGAATATATTGAATATACCAAAAAGAATATAACTTCATCACTGTCAAAAATTATTGGCATATGGGTCAATCATTAGGGTGAATTACCCAATATATATTATTACATAACAAATCCAATACCCTATGGAATACCTGAAAGTACCCACCTCATTAGATCTAAATGAAATTTCGATCATTTCTTATATCAGTTATACAATAATTCAGAAAAAAATGAGGAAATCAAACATAAATTTGGTACATTGGATTGAAATACTTATATTACCATCATGATACTAGTCAATAGATGGATCTGTTCACAAATACCAATTGGATGACGGTACCAAGATATTAAATATTGGGATGGAATAAACAAGCGAAATGATATCTTACTTCGATGACAGTTTTAGTTTGTTCAATGGATTCTTATGTTCAGTAGACCAAGAGAGGTAATTACACTGAATCGGAATAATGCTCCGATCGAATGACACATTTTGTCAATCCAATTATGAGCAAATTTCATCCAACCGTTTACCAGAGTTGATTCAACAAAATATTTACTTCACTGATCCGAAAATATGTATGAATCCAAACAAAAGATTGTCTTGATATGATCATGAATTCGGTTGATTCGAACATTTTTCGCATTCGGATTAACGAAATAATCACTTGGATTGATGAATTATTGTATCAAATTGATAGATACATGTTGTTGCTGTGACATAGAATTTGGTCGATTCAAACATTTTCCACATTCCAATCAACAAAATAATGAATTGGATCGAATCAATTTCTGCGTTGAAATAAAACATAATATAGTTGGTTGGACATGATCTATTGTTCATCCAAAGAATATTTAGTTGACTGAAACCTTAAATTCGCTCTTGAAACAAGATCGAATGTTACTCGTTTCAACATTATATTTTGTCGTGCATATATGACACTTTTATTTGGTTGATCGAAGTGAATATTGCTTGAATCAACAAATCCTTTTTTTTTTCGTGTGAAAGTTCCAAAACAATTGAATTCTAGCCGATGGTTCGGGGTGCTGGTATTCAACAAAAGGTGGCGGGACCAAAGATATGATATTTTATAAACAAATATATATCTAGCAGATCGAGCTTAGAGAGAGAGAGAAAGGGATTGAAAAGACCATGAGAAAGAGAAGCAGCGATGAAAAATCGCATGACTGTTGGCATTGTCAAAGCATGTTGATGTGGCACCCCATTGTATTGAGAAATGTGGCATTTTCAGTCAATGTCATTCGAATCGAGTTGTTTCACTTAAATCCATTGTTTAGCGAAGTTTATTGATCCATGAGAGTGTTAACACAATGACATTCAGTTTCGCTTGTTGTTTGTATAAAGAGAATCGATAAATAATTCTAGTTTGTTCAGCCAGTTCAGCCCAATAAATCGAGGAAGGATTTTGAAACTCGAAGTAATGCCATCTGGTTCAGCCTATGGTAGTCCTAATGCATATCGTAAGAATTCATATCCATTCGTTCCCAGTTCATATGGAAGTTAATGAATAATGTTGACCAAATATCAAATAGACCCTAGTTCGCGCCTAGAAATCAACCAATGAAAACAGCAATCCAGAAATAGGCAACCAGCAGTGATCAGCTGACTGTGTTGGCATAATGTCTTTGTTGCACATCCAGACGAATCGATAGCTCTTTCTTTTTTTTTTAGGTTCGTTTCAATGTTCCTCATGGGAAAAGGGTACATCTAGTAGATATATTTATAATATCATCTTTGGACGGGGCTATAGAGAAATTATTTAGAAACTATTCCAAAGCAGGTAACATCCCAATCGAAATATACCCGTCAATGACAGCTGTGTCAACCCCTGACAGTTTGAATCTATGCGCGGTACAAATTCGAAATTATTGTTTCTTAGTTTAGTTTAGTTTTTGATCATCAGTTCACTAGGTAAATACTATGTTCAGAAAGTGTTAGTTTCGTGTGTTGTGTACAAGAATAATAAGAATTTATTTAATCAACGTATCGGCTCTGTTGCAATTTGTGTGGTACTCACGAAAATTCTAAATTTCGAATGATTTCAGGACCGAAAGTTAGTACATCTGGAAATGTAAATAACACTTGCTAAAAGAAACTATGAGGGATAATGATGGAAAGGTACTATAAGAATGAGTGCTGCAATCTAATTGAGCTGATTTTTGGACCAAGCTATCACTTTGAAGTTCTATCAGTTTTTGCAATGTGGTTGATGATTCTTTCTTATTTAAAAGCAGTGTTTCATCAGAAGATAAATGATATGAAATAGTTGGGTGAACTAGCTTTCATATCTTTATCATCTGATTCTGAATTGAAATGGAATACAATGATACTAAGAGAACCCTGTACTTTCGGAAAAAACAAACAGTAAAAAGACACATAACCTCAAAGAATATACCGACACAAAATAAAATCTGATTCTCATTGATCTGCGCCACAGAACTCTTTGAGTTCTGTGATCTGTGCTAGTTCCTGTGAATTTGGTTGGGTGGGTAAAGTAAGTGGGTAAACAGGCTTTGAACTGGGAAACTTCTTCTGAAGATTCCTGTATAATATTTTGTTACAACTAAACTTTGTCGATTTCTCGTTATTCATATTCTCAGAACGCTGTAACTTTTCAGATGAATAAAGAGGCTCTTTGAATATCAAAACTTCGTGTGTCAAAGAGAGTAAGTTAAGTTTCCTCAACTTTTCGATTTTCTAGCATCCTTATACGTGTGATTGCTGTGATCATATTTTTGAATCAGAAAAGAAAATCTTGTTCAGGAATGTTATATGTTATCATGTCATATATCACAATATTTCATCCACTAATAGTTATTTTTGTATCTAGTGCACGAGTTGCAAACATTTTTTTTTTCTACAAACGGCAAAAATATATATTTCTCAATGATGAAATCCAGATATCGAATGAAATTTTTGACTGCGAAAATCAAGTCAGAAATGTATAGTCTTCCAACTCCCAAAACTACGATATTATGTATGTCACGACGAGCGTACACTGTCTTCATATCGAGAATCAGTGAAAAAAATGTGTATATTTGTATTGAAGATGATGATGTATTAATTTGTGATATTTTTGACAATACACTATTGCCGCTTCGAATAGAAAGTAGTAACAACTTTGATATTTCGAATGTATCACCCTATATGTGATATCATTTGAAGAATTCTCATCGAATTCTTGATGAATCAATCTGATATATCTTCATACGGTTTTCAGATGATGAATATCTCCCCATTTTTTTTTTGCAAAAAACAGCACTTCGAAGAAATGCTGATAGTTTTCAACACTGAGGTATTGGGTTTCAAATTTGGGTCATAGTTATGTTATAACTGACAGCTCTACATCATAGTACAATCTGGATTGCTTCATTACAGGATGGTCGAAAAATGTAGATATGTCGTTCACAAAGTTTTGTTCAATTTTTTTTTTTTTTTTTTTTTATCTGTGGACAACACGAAAGGGAAACCTATGATGTTCGAGGAACATCGTGTTAGCCAGCGGTGGAATTTTGGGAAAGAAGGAAGGTGTTGGAATTTTTCTTGAATGTTTGGAGGTTGTAAGCATCAGGAAAGACTTCACTAGGCAAAGAATTCCACAACTTCGCCGTTCAATTGATGAATGATGCTTGGTATAGCGATGTTCGACAGGTCTCGAGCCTGACAGTGTAGGGGTGACCAGCTTGAGCTCGTCTGGTCTGTCTACTAGGAATCGCGCGTGGTGGCATAATAGATGATATTTCCGTTGAGCACCGACCGTGAAAGTACCTATAAAAAAGGCAGAGATCGCCGACCTTTCTACGATGATCTAGAGAGGTCAATGATTTGGTGAGTGTTGTATCATCGACTAGGCGAATAGCTCTCTTCTGAATTGAATCTAAGAGCTTAAGCGTATGTTTGGGGGCTGAGCTCCAAACATGTGAGCAGTACTCCAGGACAGGTCGAATTTGTGCTTTGTAGATCATAAGCAGTTGCTGGGATGTGAAGTATCTCTTCGCACGGAAAAGAAAACCGAGTTTTTGTGAAGCAGTCTTCGCAATGGACCTCACATGATCGTCCCATGAGAGAGCACTGTTGGTGGTGACACCCAGCAAGGATATTGACGACCTCATAGGAACAGTGGTACCCGACATCATCAAATTGGGCATTGTGTGATCAGCCTTCTTGGTGAACATACAAGCTTGAGTTTTAGTTGCATTGAACTGTACTAGATTCTCAGATCCCCATTTCAGAATTCTTGTCAGATCCTCATTTAATGCATCAACCTGTCTTCGCCTTGCACCTCTGGCCTCATTGGATGATATAGGGGCTCTAGAGGAAAAGGCGGAATGAAGTGTACTGTCATCCGCAAAGCTATGAACTGGGCTAGAGGTCACATTCAACAAATCATTGATGTGGAGCAAAAACAAAGTTGGTGCCAAGACAGAGCCTTGTGGAACACCAGCATTGATCGTCATTGTATCAGATGAGACCCCGTCTACCACCACGTAGAGTGATCTATCTGCAAGAAAACTCGATAGTAAAAGACACAGTTGGGGCGGCAAACCATATGACGGAAGTTTCGCAAGGAGGCCTTGGTGCCAAACTCGGTCAAATGCTTTGGAGATATCCAAGGCTACAGCCAGAGACTCCCCATGTTTCTCTATTGACACCTGCCACTGATGTGTCACATAGGCAAGCAGATCTCCAGTTGACCTCTGGTGACGAAAGCCATATTGCCGGTCGTTCACGATTCTTGAGCTCTGTAGATATCGGATGAGCTCGATGTTGATTGCTTTTTCCATTACTTTAGAGATCACAGATAGTAGTGCAATCGGTCTATAGTTGTTGGGGAGTGTTTTCTTGCCCTTCTTTGGAATCGGTTGGACCCTAGCTTTCTTCCAGTTAGAAGGAAATACGCCGAGTTTGTACGAAAGGGTGAACAACCTGCAAAGAACTGGTGTTAGTTCCGGGGCACATTTCTTGAGAACAATAGGCGGTATTCCGTCAGGCCCCATAGCCTTCTTGACGTTGAGGCTAAGCAGAATGTGTCTGATTGTGCGTTGCCGGAAGACAATTTCCGGCATACGGTTATCGATGGTAGCGACTTTCGGAAGTTCCTGGCCTCGTGGATCCAAGGTAGAATTGTCTGCAAACATTTTGGCGAAGGTGTTGGCTTTTTCATGAGGTGTTATAGCCAATGTATTATCATCCTTTGTGAGGGGAGGAAATGAGCTAGAAGTGAAATTTCTCCCGATT
Source organism: Gastrophysa polygoni (assembly GCA_963576655.1). Lineage (NCBI taxonomy): Eukaryota > Metazoa > Arthropoda > Insecta > Coleoptera > Chrysomelidae > Gastrophysa > Gastrophysa polygoni. The sequence continues at coordinate 19,452,398 of OY755088.1, read as the reverse complement.
GCCTTGGCAAACGTCCAAAATGAACGGAAACCATTTGGACACTCTATGAGCTTCGATCTTATTTTCGTGTTGTATGCCTCTTTAGATTCATCTATAGTTCGATTGCATGTATTCCTAGCTTCAACATATTCAACATATTGATTGGAACTGATAAATTCTTGATTTGGTGTATATCTACCATTTTGTCAAGTTCATTGTTGTCTTGATCAATCCCAAGGTTACTCACGATGACTATATCTTCACGAATAAAAATTCTATACAGGATACTGACGATCATGGTTATTTCATCACAACGATATATCGAATATATTTATACAGGGTGTCACATTCTTGCTTCAAAACAATCCTTGTGCAGATACCTGGTATTGAAATAATATGGCTTCGTTTTAAAATATTTTGTTGACTAAGATATAAGTTATCTCAGTCAACCAGTGTCTTAGAGAAAAATTATATAGGAACCCACATTATTTCAGCAAGCGATACCCAGCCGCACACGAGTTATTTCGAAGCATGATTGGTACACCGTGTATATAAGATTGTGATCGACGATATTCATTTTCGAACTCTGATTTCACTTTCGCAATATTTAGTCATCATTGTATTTAATGATATTCGTGATATCAGAGGTAGAGCGTCTTCGTCGATTGGAAAGAATACAGTATGTGAAACAATAGCGATTAACATAAATAAATGAGTAATAAAATGTATAAAGGTTCCTAAGGACATGCATTCCATACTTCATGAAGATGAAAAACCTCAGGAATACTGTCTGTATTAATTGATTTAGTCAAAATTGAAATCAAAAATAGAAAATATAATAATGGGAGTGTACACACCGATCGATTTCCCAACTGAAACCACCTTTGTAATGATTTTCTCATCCAAAAACATCATGTAACGGTAGTGGAAGTCGACTCACACGCCTATTACCGAATTTAAATCACTATCCAGAAACCTTTCAACGGTGACGTGATTATCTTGCTGTTGACTTTCCTAGACGCTAGACTCTTGTCAACACTTTGTGACACTTCTAGCCAGCCATGCTAGAGTATTGTTACCTCTGACAGAAACTATGTTTGAGGGAGGTCCGACTGGCACGGATATTGACATCACCAGATCTGTGATCTGTTCGTTTCCTGCTAATATGAAAATTGCGAATTCCAATAATTATTTGAGAAATGTAGGACGTACGGATTGTACCAAGAATTATATCTCAGGTGAAAACTAACAAATGAAGAAATATTTTCGTATTGCCACAAAATCACCGTGAAACTTGTATTAACAAAATTCAATCACGTTGCTCTTTTTCAGGCACCCTTTATGAATATCAACTACTTAATCTATCTTTGTGGACGTTTTGGGAATCATTATTCCCTCGTCGTCTACAAAAGATTGAAACATATTGGTTAAAAAAATTTTTGTCCACGACTGTATCATAATATAGGTACGTCGAGGAGGTTTCATTTGACAGACACATTGGGGGAATTATTTAGTTATTTTTCGTGAGGGTCTCACTGACAACAGTTTGGAAGACACTTCGATTCTGCCCTCTTGAAAAGAAGCATAATAAATCTTCGTGTATTCAACATCGAACTTTGCTGTATCAACACGTAATTTTTGTCTTGGACTGACGAAGAATGCACAAGATCTTTCCTAAACGTTTTTTCATTTCTCACCGAACGAATCAATAGGCATCATTCGCAAATACTATCCACTCCCACTTGAATAGAGTGGCCCAATGAAACGAAACAAGGTATCCATTTCACTGAGAGATCAAGGAACTGACATAAAATTGAATGATTCCTTATGTATTATTGGATAGGACAGGATTTGAAAAAAAAAACACATAAGGCACTTCTTAGATGAACATCGTCCTACAAAATGAGGAATAGTGATGAAAGGGAAAAAAGCGTTACTTTCCATTACTAGCCGATTATTTTCATAAACGTGTTTTCTCGAGAACTACTACATTGAATTCCAAAAACAAGGAGTGTTGGTAAGAAATTTCGATTACCTCCAAAATGATGTATCACTTGACCCCTTATCCCATTCGAGATTCAAGGGTTGGAGCTCACTCCTTCGAGGGGTTTGAAGTGAAAAAGTTGAAAACATGCGCAAAATATTTCCCCCTCGAAATAAAAATCGACCGGTTCGAGCGTTTTTTTTCTGAGAAAGATAACTAAGTCAAGTCGGCCTTGTTTCGTTTTCATTGGGCCACCCAGTATATAATGATATATTTCAATCTGTCAAATCTGTGAAATACCAACAAACAGCCTATAATCAAGCATTGGAAAAAAGTGATTTCAGCCGAGGAAAAAATATACTATAACTCTCTTGCTCTACAAAATTTTATTCGTGAGCGATTTTCTTGAAAAGAGAACTGCACAACTTGCAAAAGTAGCAAGTAAATTAGCCAGATCTATGAGGCTTGAAAATCGTATCCGAAGACACGTCAGTTTATCGTTGATTATATCACAGAGTGTTCATGATATTGAAGTGATCTTTACTTTACAGTTTTACAAGGTCGTTGATGAAATTCGTTAGTGATTTTTGGTACATCAATATGATATATTGATGTTATGATTGAAGTTTGAATAAAATTGCTTGCTCGCCTTTTTTTTCTGTCCAGAAGTGTGATATTTGGGCATGTTTTTTCCAACAGTAGTTTGATAAACATCAATCACAACAAAATTACCTTTTTTTTCGTAAATATATAATTCCACTTCAGATGAAACACTGTACAGAGTCACAGACACAACTTCTCACTACAACTTTCAAACTGCAAATACAATTATAATTCATTTAACGAATAATTTTATGGTATTTGCCAGGTATAGAAAATGATAAAATGATCTTGGGATTATCTCGAGAGTTGGAGTTAATGAGGTCCAGAGATTAAATCCCAAACTGATGAATTGCTTACAAGAAAATCGAATAATACTGGCGACACTCGAAATTTCAAAGCATCTATTTGGATTCATGTCTGAGTGCAGGATAATGGAATCAAGTAGTTCAGAAAGAGAAGCCGATGGTCTACAATTAGTGAAATCACGAACACAGGGTGTTTCATTCCATTTCAGAAATTGACAGATGAAAGGAGAATGTATAACTAGCCCTGAATTACAAAATAGATTTTCTTGTTGATGTCACTGTATTGTAATCACTACCTCTTAATTTTCTTCGAATGGAACGCACTAAATAATCGTTGTCGATTCAAACTTTGATCGATAATTGGGAATTCATGTTATTTTTCGATGTCACAATAGAGAAATTGGTGGATATTAGTCAGTAAATACTGTCTGTAAGTTTTTCGAGGAGGTGGTACATTCATTTTTCAGCTTTTCGTTGGATTTTCTCTCCTCGTTTCTAAAAAATAGAGTAGAAGTTATTGAAAATTATTGCAATATATTTGTAGTAAGGACAGATTTAGGATCTGCCCCAAAATGTCACTGCGCTTGAAATTAAACCTTTAGATACCTAAAAGAGAAATTCTCTATTGGTCAGTGACACCTTTTTTTTGAAAAAATTTTTGGAAATACAAATATATTTAATAAGAATAAAACCTCTACTTATCTTTGTAGACGTTTCGGGAACGAATCTGCTTCTGTTCTCAACACAATTGAAATATTTTTCATTGAAAAATTTTACGAAGAGAAAAATATTTCAATTGCTTTCGCTTTCTTTAGTTAGTTAATTTGGATTGTATTGGATCGTTTCAGTTATAGATATTCCCTGCAAACTGTTCAAAAAATTGAGCAATTTTCATCTATTTCATTTATTTTATCTTCATCTATTTATTTCATTTCTAATTTCATTTATTCATATTGACATTTGACTCAAGCCTGGACAAATTCCCATCTCTAGTGATCTGTTCACTTTCTCATTCAATTTTGCATGAACATCTAACACTAGTTCTTACTTATTTTGAACTTCATCGTAGTTGAAGTAGCAGAGGTTTTTATCATAGCTGATGAATAAACTGATTTGTTCTCCTAGATGTCTTTATGTGACCAAATAATCTTGAGGAATGGTCTTTTATTCAAATATATCCCCAAGCTTCAATGGAAGCAAAAAATTCTGAATCAATAATGCGAATCCTGTTCTCACGAGAACTAATATTTGAGTTCGTCTCAAGCTCGAATTCCAATTAAATTATATGAATGCATAAATCATGATACTTTTTGAACTTCTCTTTATTGATGGAGGCAACTTCCTACCCTTCGATGCCGTCGATTCAGGAATTGAATATATATCATACATTTTTCCAATATTCTTGAGGCACCAAAATGAATCGTGTTGCAATTTCGAAGTTAGGTTATGTCGTTATCTAGTGATATACAGGGTCTTTCAAGGGCATGTAATGTAGGAGTCAGTATTGAAATGACCTGTTCCTCGCCCTTCTGTTTCGGATGGATATCTTTGTCTAAAATTCTGGTATCATATAGAGAGTTGAGAGACGTGAATCTGAGCCGTTGAAAAATTAAACAAGATACATTATTTTTTCGACACAGTATATCAGGAAGAATTTTGTACGGTCGTCATGTTTCTATGAGAATTTTCTTCCCTGAAGAGCAATAAAGGACTCGAGAGGAATCTAACGAATTACAACCGAGGTTTACGACATTCGAATTTGAAGTGAGCTTTTTAGGATTATTGTTGAGGACTCCAGTATCAGATACTACGTTATCCAACAAATGACATTTCAACAGTTTATTCTGTGAATTAAAAGAGAACAAATGAAGGAATTCACAACGAAATAAGTTTCGAGCGTGAGAATGTAGCATTTATCAAACAGATGAGAGAATGAGAGGGAATTACAAAAACAAGATAAAACTGAACTAGAACAAAGCTTCAAGATCAGAAATGATAACTATCCTTGTCATCAATCAATCAAACCAACTCCAGTGTCTTATAAAACTTGTATCATACTGAACTAAATCAGGATCGATTTTGTACAATTGGTCGTCATGAACCAAAGTATGAATTTTCTTAACTAAAGAGCAGTAAAGGAATCCATGAGATTCCAACAAATTACAACCGCGGGTTCCGAATGGATTGTTTTTTTGTAATCGATTGATGAATGGTCTTTATTCAGCAGTTACGAGAATGAATCAATAACTATGATCAACGTTATTTCGCCAGAAAGCTTCGAAAACTGGAAATAAAGCAAACTCCAACTGAACTCAATTGTTCTTGATGGGAATTAGTTTCAATGCTAGATTCCAGATAAATGGTGAAATTTCTACGTGGTTCGCAGCCATTTTCGAGAAGAAAATGTCGATCAAGCTCAATTGACTTTCAATGATATTAACGAGTTCATCGAATATGAAGAGAAATTTCTCTGGGCGAAGGTTTTCAGTACCAGAAACTACGTAATTGAAAAACCGACATTTCAACAGTTCATTTTGTCATCATCGAGGAACTGAAAGATGAAAAATATAAGAATCACTCATTTCAGAAATAATCTCATTCACTTTTCAACAGTTTTTAGGAGGTAAAAAAACGTTTTGTGAGTATATCTTGAGTGGAAAGGTTGTCACTAAAGAAGGAATTTATCATGAACAAATGTATTATGAAAATTCATAAAATTGAAAAAAAAATGGACTAAGATTGTTTCTACAATGAAACAAGAAAATGAATCTTTTTATTATCGGACTATTTTGATGAAAATATAGCCACGAAGGCTTCCTGGTTTTTTCTTTTTTGTTTTCATAAAATGATTCAAATGTTCCTTCCACTCATTCAGGCAAAGTTTTCAAACTAATTTTTTTGACTTGTGGTGTTGGCATTGGGTCCTTATATGCCTTTCGAATTGGCATCTGAACTCTCTTGCTTTTGGAATAGGAACAATGAAAGTTATCCATGTCACACCATTCATGTATTCACTAACAGCCATAATAAATACACCCTGATTCTCATTGGTTATGTTGAAAGTATTCGCAAAATGACAACTGACAATTAAGTGCAAATACAACCCCAGTCCGGGATTAAGGTTGTGTCCGAAATGAACGAATATATTTAATCTTCTCAAGACCGATGGAACTTCCGGGACTAATGTCCTTTCTGAATCGAAATGTGTAACACTCCTGATAAAACATGTTGGTATAATAAGCGATTAATATTATAATAAAGATTAAAAAAAATTGTAAATCAAAGGAGGTCTAAAAATATACAGTGTGTAAAAGCAATGGAGAAAATGCATTATTTCGATGACTGTTTATATTTATAGAAAATCCCAAACTCGTCGAATTCAGATTATAAATTGACATTCTTCACCGTCAGAATGCGATGTTGTTCAACACTTTATTACATTCCGCATTACATTTTAGTTTTTGAATGTATTTTAGTGAATTTCGGTACCCACATGATTTTATTTTATTCCATCTCAATTGTTGCAATGAACTTGAAAACGATAACATTTTCGAATACAGAATGAAGAGACCTTCCGAACGATGATAAATCGAAATGTCGTCTCATAAAACTTTTATCATAATCGGCGGGTCTACATGGTCCTATGAGAATATTTTTTCCTAGAGAGCAATGGAGGAATCTCAAAGAATCTAACAAATCGCAACCGCGAGTTCCACATCCATTGTTTTTTGCGAATCAATTGTTGAATGGTCTTCATTCAGCAATCACGACAAATAATCACCAACCTTTCTCGACGGTATTTCGCCAGGACGCTTCGAGCACTGAAAATAAAACAAACTCCCACTGAACTCCGTCCGACACCCACACACTTCGACGGTTCGAAATAAATTGTACGTTTCTCAATTAACGTTCGCAGATCACGATAACTGTGCCACATGGTGTCTGATCGACGCTATTATATGGCGGGAGCATAAACACACGTCACTGCCAACACGGCTGAAAATTCATGAATTTCGATTATCACGATTATCTGGAAGTTTGATTTCGTGATTGAGTCAGATCCAGGACCTTAGAGTGTGGGAATGAGCGTCATCTTTTCGCGAAGAACAATTGCAGCGGGAATGAATCATTCTTCAACTTGTTTGGGCAGTCTCACGTTGTCCAAATCCTGTCACGACGAGAATGCGAAAAATTGAAATTTGTACTGGCTGGTGATATTTGTTGAACTAATTTTTTCGAAAGCTGCAATCTCAGATTTAATTGATGGAACCACATATGGTATGTGAATAGACTTACGATACAATAAAAGTAAAAGTAAAGTAAAGTAAATTTATTCTTAGTTTGAATACAATTTATTATATATACACACCTTTAGTATTACCCTTTGTGTGAGGATGGTTGCACCTAAGTAACTGTTGTACTTGTGTTGTGCTTTCCATCAACCACTCAGGGTATACAAAAATGACATGTTAACGATGGCAGTTCATATTGTATTTTTGTAATCTATAAATCATATACAGGGTGTTCCGTTGATCATGTTACAAACTTCTAGGGTAGATAAAACACACGAAAATAAGAAAAAAAGTTCATGTCAACATGGGTCCGGAAACGCTTCTTCAGGGAGCTAGGGCCCTTCGAAGATGACCTCCAAAAACTACTTTTCGTTTTATAGCTTCGGTACTACTGCAGCTATCGCAACCAATTTTGGGACATGAAATCTAGTTCGTAGGTTCATCAATTTGAGCCTTCCGGATTTTGTCACCTTCAACCAGGGGCGTACAAACCAGGGGGGTTTTTGGGCAAATTTGACCCTACTCCTCTTAGGCTTCAATTTCTTATCATTTTTATATCTGATTATGATTCTCCAATGCCTATTACATAAAAAAAGGTACTCTTGTAAAAATCGCTATCTGTCACCGTTTCCTCCGAAAATGGCTAAATCCAATCAATAATAAATTATTTGTCTTAAACCAATTATTACGTTGAAATATGAAAATGAGGTTCAGTACAGATAGTTGTCAAAAATCTGTCAATAAAATATTGTGTCGCCAGTGAAAGTGAATTTATTTTGGTACGTACTGGGTCAGTCAACGACAACGTTAGTAAATTCATCTTCAAGACAAAAATTTACTCTGCCTTATCCTCGACTCACTCGTTAAACCTGTTTGTGTTACTTGTTTATTTTGTACTTTTGAAACTTCAAAACTTCAAGTTCTTCATTGGTGATCGTGAATGATTTATTGCAAATTTATTATTAGTTTTGCTTGTGTAGGTTTAATTGTTTTTTTTTTTTCAAATATTTTGTGTACGTTCCCTTTTACTTTTTATACCCCGAATTTCGAAAAGGCAATAAATTTCTCTAATCTAATTTAGTTTCACTAAAGAAGAAGATTTGACTAACTAATAATGCTCACTATCTGTACTGAACCTCATTTTCATATTTCAAAGTAATAATTGGTATAAGACCAATAATTTATCATTGATTGGATTTAGCCATTTTCGGAGGAAACGGTGACAGATAGCGATTTTTACAAGAGTACCTTTTTTATGTAATAGGCATTGGAGAATCACAATCAGATATAAAAATGGTAAGAAATTGAAGCCTAAGAGGAGTAGGGTCAAATTTGCCCAAAAACACCCCTGGTTTGTACGCCCCTGGTTAAAGGTGACAAAATCCGGAAGGCTCAAATTGATGAACCTACGAACTAGATTTCATGTCCCAAAATTGGTTGCGATAGCTGCAGTAGTACCGAAGCTATAAAACGAAAAGTAGTTTTTGGAGGTCATCTTCGAAGGGCCCTAGCTCCCTGAAGAAGCGTTTCCGGACCCATGTACACATGAACTTTTTTTCTTATTTTCGTGTGTTTTATCTACCCTAGAAGTTTGTAACATGATCAACGGAACACCCTGTATATACACATATCATATATACATAATACCCACATACATGAACACACCCATATACATAAATTTCGAATGAAGGAAAAAGGAGAAGTGAAGAGTTTGCTGAACCTCATTTCTCTTTAACCGAATAAGTCAAGAAGTTCGGTATTAAGCATAATGAATACTTTGATTGATTTTTTGAATTCATTGAGATTTGAAATATTTCTCATGTTGGTTGGCAGAAGATTGAATAATTTTGGACCATGATAGAAAATACATCTCTGAGTGTGACTTTTTTTAAATGCTGGTAGGTTTATGGATGAATTAGTGACGAATCTTGTTTGTTTTTGTTTGTTTGTTGATTGAAGTGTGGATCTGTTTGTGTACACCCAAGTTGAACATTGATGTATATAGAGGTCTCTAGTTTTGAGTAATTGCGTTTCCTTATACAGACATTCGGCGGAGAACAATTTAGGTTTTTTGAACAATATTTTCAGGATTGTGTTTTGAGTTGTTTGAAGGATGTTAAGAGAATTGTTGAAAGTACCACCCCAGGCAGCAATACAATATCTCATCACAGATTCTGCTAGGGAGTGATCAGATTTTCGAACTTCAGAATATTTCTCAATTCATAAAATTTTTAGTTAAATGTCTAAGCCGTTTCACAACATAGTTTATGTGGTCATCCCATCTCATATAGTGATCTACAATTACTCCCAGATACTTAATCATATTTGTTCTATCTATAACAGCTCAATTGCAGTTTGTTGGATCAGTACAGTCTTTGTCATGGATATGGATTATGTTTTGTTCAGGTTGACTGTTCTGTAATAAGGTGAATGTAATAAACATATGAATCTTAAAATAGGACTTCAATTGACAAATTTATTTCATTAATCCAATCAAAAACATGTGGAAACGGACAGCAAATGAGATTTGGAAATGGATGATTCAATGAATACCAACGGAATAAAGATTGAATTTCATATAGTGTGCAGACCACTCAATTATAAGATTTTTAAGATATATTCCAAAAAGTCCTTTGAAAATCAACCAGGAAACCAGGTGAAAAAGGAAGTATAAAAACGGAAAATATAAGAATAACCCAAACCATCATAGCCAATTCCATCCGCATTCTAAAAATTGTTGAGGTCAGGTGCAGAAATGATGATGATTGCCATAATAAGGGCTTTGAACAACATAGAAAATTTTATAGTTTTGGAAATCAGAATGAAAATGAGTCCATCAAGTATCCAACTCGACGTTTGGGAAAATGCTGAACTGAAGCCAATTATCTTCAGTCAGTTTAAAGCATTTGAAATTCGAATATTTTCACATGAAATACAACTTCCTCTATTTTGTTAATTTTTGATTTTTTATTTCCGAACATGTATTCGAAAATGACTCTCATACCTCGAGAACTCTGAGTTGCATATTTTTGGCGAAACCAATGAGTGGAAAAATCGTCCAATATCTCGAGATTTTCGATAATTCAACCCACTAGTGAGGGTAATTTATGATCGACATTTCTCACCACAACTCTAACTACGAGTTTTCTCATCGACTACATTCCCTCCAGACCGAAATAATTAGATTCAAGCAAACTAACCTCAGTACAAAGTTGCTCAGATTGGGCGCTTGACGTTGTTGGTGAAGTTATTTGGTGAAGTGAATTGGTATCGCATAATGGGGCAATGAAACCCATTTCAATAACCATGAAAAATATTATCTCATGTACGTAGAACTTGATCTTTTCCTTCGCTAATGAAAAGTCACTATGAGGTTTTTATAAAAAAAATTCTACCGATTTGGATACAATTCGCATAGTTTGTGTATATCTCAATTAGGTATGCTTTTGGATATACGAGTATCACAGTTTATGAAGTATCACCAAGAGCGAGCCCATGGACATTTCCGTCAGTTTTTGCAGAAAAATAGCACCTTTCAGATGTCTCCGGAAGTTTCATTGATTGAAGCAGCTGAAAATGAAACTATTTTGACACTTGAGATTTTTGTGTAACTATTTTCTTTTTCGAGAAAAGCAATCTTTCATGTACTGATAGGATCTTCCCACAGCTCTAACTGTTCATGGTCCATTGTCATCACTGAGTTGATTGAAACTTCCACTTTCTCTGAGACGTTGATAGATACGTGCAAGAAATTGGCTGTGTAGAATTACACGATGAGGGTAGTCTCCTTCCTAAATCGTCTTGCTTCCATTAAATTACCGTTAGCCAGACCATAAACAGAATGTAAATCGCATATTTCACGCATGTATATACAGGGTTGCTTTTGTGTATCGAATCGGTCTTATATCTCTTGAGCGAAAATTATTCACACAAAAGGTATTTTTGACATGTTTTGTCGAGATCGTCACTGTAAGGCAAAAAAACGAGGCTGCGTTTTCAGGGAGCTAGAAACTTCCAACGGTAACTTGATGGACGTTTTTCAACAGGATTCACAAAAAAATGTGTGTTGCCAAACAATGTGAACGAAGCAGAATAGTACGAAAGCGCGAACGGACATGATTTTTTTATAATTAGCACTAATTGTCAGTTCGAACTGGCAATTATGGCTGATTGCCACTTCAAATTGGCATTTATCCCTAATTGCTGGTTTTGACTGGCATTCATCCCTAATTGCCAGTTCAAACTGGCAATTAGCCCTAATCGCCAGTTCAAACTGGCAATTATAAAAAAAACATATCATCATGTTCCTTCAGCGCGGAGCGGACATAATGATTTTTTTTTCATAATTGCCAATTTGAACTGGCAATTATGGCTAATTGCCAATTTAAACTGACAATTAGGGCTGATTGTCACTTTGAACTGGCAATTAGGGCTAATTGCCAGTATTGAATATTCTTGTGACTGAATTTTAGTTTGTCGAGACACCGGTTTGGTCTGAAAGACTCAAATCAAAAAGTCTATGAAAGTTGTATTTCCTATTAATCCAAAAATTAATGCGCCTAAAAAAACCAATTTTTTTCGGATATATGACCTTGATGTTTCGAGCAACTTCAATGAAACTCCTATACACCTGCGTACTATCAAGATCAGTTGCTATATTTCAACAAATACATAACAAGAAAGTAAGAAGTGAACTCAGTGAATTATGTCTGTTAATTCATTCGTTAAATTCACAGAGTTGGTTACCAGAAGCTCTGAATATCACTCTAGGACCAAATAAATCAGCATTTTCTTCGCGCGAAAGGCCATACTTTGTAATTTTGCTGACGTCTGTAATTGAGAGAGGAGTTGAGCAATATTTCTTTATCTCTACACAGTGTCCAAACTGAACAAAACTTCACAGTTATTTTCTTGATATTAGTATCTAAGGAGTTGTTTTATTTTTCTCATAACTCTTGATTACAGCATAATAATGACTTATTGTCGCTGAAGTACTCATCTCCCTCAACTTATGCGACGATATCAGTAGCCGACGATGATGATATACATTATACAAATGTCCGAAATACTAATTTACTCTATGAATTCGACATTAGCATCCGTGAGGACGACTCAAAGGTACTGTCTGTAAGTTTTTTCTGGGATTTTCTCTCCTCGTTTCTAAATGAACCATATGAAAGATGTTCAACAACTCAAAACTTATCCGAAACACTTCATTGATAAAACAATACACCAAATTGAGAACAGACAGAATATACAACAAACACAAAGACAACCAACACTGATAACAAATGTAATCCCATACATTCCCGGAATATCTGAAAAAATTAAACGTGTTGGTGACAAGGTTCGAGTGGAAACAGTGTTAAAGACAGAAAATACAATGAGATCCATTTTGGCTCATACAAAACCGAAAAATGAAGAACAGTCATCAAAAAATTGTATATACAGTATACCATGTGTTTGTGGAAAATATTATACCGGTGAAACCAGCAGGCCTCTATCAGTAAGGATGAAAAAGCATGAGAACAATATAAAGAAAAGATATACTGACAAATCATAATGAGCTGAACATATCCTTACTGGAAATGGAGGCCGATTGGGGTAATATTAAGATCATAGGAAAAGAAGACAACAACCAAAAACGGAAAATCAAAAAGTTTGCTTGCATTTTCCTGAACGGAGGCAATAATATTGCTTCTTGTGTAGTCGATATAGATGGAACTTGGCACACACTTGTGAAAATTTAATATGAAAATGGGAAATTCGATATCAATTAATGAAAACACCTTGTAACCAGAATTCCTCCGTCTACCAAATTGTCACTTGGTCAAATATTTTAATTGTGTTGAGAACGGGAGCAGTTTCGATCCCGAAACGTCCACCAAGTATTTTTTAGAAACGAGGACAGAAAATCTCACAAAAAGCTGGAAAATGCACGACTCAAAGGTGTTTCCGATTTGAGTTGATAGGAGACGACATTTCTAAGGAAACCAGTTTTCTTCCCATTTCATATATTACAGGAATGAACTCAAATTCATTCATTCATTTTATGAGAACTTAGAAAAAGCCTCACATCTCCATTGTATATGCAAACGTGATTCGTTTTTAGATATGCAAATTTAAGTACGTTATAAATAACTTCATAGGAATTCATAGGCTATATCTAAGATCCATACATATAGAAAAATAAACATTCACAATATAAATATACTCAAGTATAACATAGATAGCTAAACAATCTACTCGTATATCAATGCTACATGGAATTTTGAAAGATTATCCGATCGTTTGAAATTTGCGAATATCCAAATATATACATCAAATATCACTCACATGCTTTTATGGTTCGTTTCCATATTTTTCTCAAATACAGGATCTTTCGTGGAAGATATAAATTCATCAGAAAAATTTGGAAGTCTCATCACCTCTAAAATTGATAGAATTAAATTAAATCCTAATAACGTATTCTTTCTGGAATAAAATAAAGTCTTGTACACTCTATTAACGTAAAAGCCTCTGAAAATGAATACAAGATACCAAGCACGACTAGTCGGCAGATATCAGGATATTTGTCAAGGAAAAAACGGGAATAAATCCAGTTCTGCGACATTTTGATGGATATCATCGACGTGAACGGGATATCGCCTCAGGAGGATCACTTTTTGAACGGAGCGATCATTATACACTGCATGTAGTGTCAATAAATAAAATTGAGGCCATCGGGCAGTCATTGTAAACCCATCAAAATCGATCAGATCGCTCCAAATACATCGACGGTGATTCATACGGAGATCATTCATCATCATTATCATCAATAATTATGATTATTACACGGTGGAAGAAGTGTTACGAAATGATGGACATGTATTTATCCATGAATGGTGGATAGTATGTGCAAAAATAAGAAGAGAAGTCTCATTAATATCCGCAAATTAACGGATTCTGCATATGAAAATATGTTTCAACCTGTACAAAAATATATTATTCACATAAATAATATATAAATAATAAATATATTTATTCACAAACAACAAAAACATACAGGGTGTTAAACTTCCAGGGGTTGTTCAGTGCAAAGTAGGAAACTACGGGCCTAAGACGCGTTGAAATTCAGAAAGACGATGAATCACCTCAATGCATTAAATTTTGGCCTTTTGTACATGATATCATCACAACAGTTGCTGAAAATATCTTCATCCAACCTGAATACACCGATTTAAACGTCGCATATGATTTCGGCGGACTTGACTAGAAATTTGATCCTCGTTTTGAATGATTTCAAATGCTGCTGTTATTCGTCCAATTACATGTCCCCACAGGAAAAAATCTAGCGTCGTTAAATCGGGTGACCTAGGAGGCCAGGAAACTTCTCCACCTCTGGCAATCCAACTGTGCCCAAACCGCTGATTTTTTCCTGTGTTAAGTCTTTGGTCTACGAAACTCCAGTAGAAACAGAGCAAGATTGTTCGCTTCATATTAATATGAACATATCACTCTTCATTCTACAGTAAACCGACTCCAGGAAATCTTAATACCTCAGGGGGGTATTCGAAAGATTTTTTCAAAAAGAAATATCAATCCATCGAAAGTTATATTCAATAGGTATTCTGGAATCGTTCTAATGAAAAGAACCACATGAATAAATTTTTGAAATCAGAAAAAATAGCTCTTTTGAAATATGCATTCGCCAAAATAATCTGGAATTCTCGACAACACATCCTGATGATTCAAAAAAATATAACACTTTTAAATCCATTATCCCCTGAGGGGTAAGAAAATTCATGAGATAACCCAGCATATGCAAAGATTCAACTGAAATGTCGGCCCTTTTTTCTCGAATGAGATCGTTAAAAGGCAGCCCAGGTTTCAAATTGAAAAAATCGTGTGAAGATTCAATAGCATTCTATTACAACTGGAATTGTATGAATCACCAACATGTTGTAGTATTCGTTAATGTGAGTGATTTCGATATACAGTGTGCTCAGGCTAGAAATCGAAAAACATTATTTTGACGATTATCATCTAAAATCGGACCAAAGTGAACCTTCATATGGAAATTAAATCAAGAATATTCCAAACAAGATGTCAATCAGTTTTCAGATAGAATGTTTCAATTTCAATTTTCATCATCGATATGGAATAGTTCATAAATTCAATTTTAGCCAGAGGATCATTGCAAGAAATGATGTAAATCTCAAAAATATTATACCGAATATATGACTACTCTGATTTAGTGGAGATGATATACAATCACGAAAATGATTAAACGCAAAATAATTCCGTGGTTGTACCTAATTGGAAATGTAAAAATCATTCGGAGAAATAGTTTCGAATCAGTTCATCTATCGATATCTAAAAGGACCATGCATAATGGTTCACACTACAGGCTGTTTTCTGAAAAATGAGGATATTGTGATAAGTATTGTTGGACTCGATCTCCAGAAAAGACCGAAAAGATAAATTTAAAGGTGTCATGTATGTTGTATATATGTATATGCCGATATGTATCATACGTATCGACATTGTGAATTCGACTCATCAGTAGAAATCAAAGTGAATCTCAATCCAGCATGAGATAATTGTTATACCTACAAGAGAAACAATTCAACAGAATGAACAGTCGATTCTCTTCTTTCAAATATTTACCCAATCATTAGTCTAATAGAAACAATTTTCATCAATTTTTGCAAAAGAATCCAGCATGGTGGAAATACAAGGCGAGTCTTTGACAACCCCCTTAGACATTGATTTTGTCTGAAAGTTCAATATTTTCATTGTTCATACAAATTTTGGAGTTATTGGATATTCAGTTTTTTTGTGCTTACCTCCGACTTATCAATTAAAAAAAATCATACAGAAAACCAAAAAGTTTCATAAGTGAGTTTCTAAATATGTGAATATGAATAATATGAATTATTAACAGCGAAGGAGCCAGAACGGTTCCTTGCGGTACACCATAATCGCTATCAATTAATCATCATGGATTTGGCATTGCCTTATCACGTTAGATCGATCGATTGTGTACCTACAGATCCACAAAGATGATGGTTTTTCCAAAGCGATCATATCAGATAGCTTATGGAAAAATCAAATGAATTACCTATATGATGCATATTTGATTGAAGATCAATACTCAGTTCCGACTACACCAAATGAATTTCCAATGATGATGATGAATGTGTTTTACTAGGATTACAGTTCAAATAAATACGATTCATCAATGAGATAAGATACTACGTAGCAAGTATGACTTACCTACTTGAATGTAGTCACGCCTTTGTTTATTAGGCAACCACAGAGTCGAGTACGACTGTTTCAGAAAGGACAAGTCACAACTCTGAAAACAAGACAAAAATATGTAAAACTGTTCAGTATTCTATAGTCATTGGTTTTATACTGACGACTGGCAGTGGCGCAACATTATGAATATAATAATTTAAAATCTGCATAAAATTTTAAGGCAGTCATTTTTTCGATATTGATGGCGCCACGAAAAATACCTGTGCTCCTCTGACTTCAGCATACGCATAGGCAACGTTCTCACGATGTGTGTCGATGTTGATGCATTAATTTTATAGGTCAGCAGTGAGGAAAGAGTGATTCGAAACTAACAAACGTGACTTTTTTATTATTGATGCTTGCGATTTCTGAGCACAGTTAAAGACTCATTGAAAACAAATGAAGGAAATGAAAATGTTTCAATTATCAAAATTGTAAATTCAGGAACCTTGACGAGGTTGATGACAATGAGACACAATATATGGGGGTCTCGAATGGGATACCCTCATATCTAGAAGCAACTGACCTCTCAAGGGACCAAATATCGAGAGACTCTCTTAGAACGAGGATAATGTTTAATAATCCATGATGTTTATTTTGTTAAAATGTTTTGTCACGAACGAGGACGGTTTGCAGTAACGATGATGATATTATGAATACATTACCAAAAGATCAGAAAACATCAAATGCGAATGTCACAAATGAAAATAATACTACAGGCTTTCAATATATAATTCGAATAGCTATTTCGACGATAATTTCGACACCAAATGAAGGTGTATTTTACACATTTTATCCACAAAATATCATTCTTTTTTTTTCGACAATGACAAATGGGACCATTTATGTAAAGTATCAGGTATATAATCTGATTATTATTGATTATTATTATTGATTATTTGGTAGCCCCAAGAAAGTTACATTATTAGGTCAACCAAAATGTGGTGATCATTAGGTTTTGTTATAGAAGCAAAACTTGCAGTTTTTTGTGATCATCTCTATGAGAACTGAACTATTCATATTTCCGGACTTGTTGGGTCATGAATCGTCATGTTCAGTTATATTTTTATCAATTTTGAATGTTCATATCACCAAAATTATGCGTTATGGGCTAATCTATTTTGTTGTCTTCAAAGTTTGGTCGACGGATTCGACTTCAATTGAAGCTTCTGGTTAGACCAGAGATGAACATGAAATTTTTCAGGTCAAGTATATAACTTCATCATTTCATGAAAACACCTTGTTCGTCTTGCCATTCCGGAAGTTCGGAAGCTTCTAGAACTTCCGGCATCATAACCGTTTGAGACTACTGATATCAATACAGGGTCGCTGATATGTATGGAAACGGTCGATTATTTCCTAAAGTAAGATAGCTAGCGAAAAATGTTAGGATACGAAAGTTGTAGGATTTTTCAAAATCCATTAAGCTAATGAAAAATTAAGTACACAGGATGAGTCAAAAAGTCAGGACGAAACAAAGTTGCTTTTTCTCTAATGGGACAACCTGTATATTAGTCCACATTTCATTTCTGCTCGAAATTCTGAACAAAATTGATGAAGCGCATCATTTCCTAAATTCAACCGATTTCGAGATATCGAATTTTGAAAATAACTTATAATAAATTATCCATAAATGTTAGTCCATTAAGTTCATAGTCCATCAAGTTACCTTTGAAAGTTTCCAGCTCCATAACAACGCCGCGTCGTTCTTTTGTCTAACAGTGATGATCTTGACAACACATATCAAAAATACATTTAGTGTAAATAAGTTTCGCGCAGAAATGGCACGTTTAACTAATACTGAGCGTATTGAAATTTTAATGATCATAGGATTCGGTGATAGAAGACGAAGTTGTGACCAAGTAGTGAATATTTTTGATGAATTGCATCCAAATCAGGAACCAATTTCTAAATCAACCGTTTCAAAAACATTGCAGCGTTTTCATGAAACTGGAGATGTCAAAGATCGACCAAAAAGTGGAAGACCAGTAAGCGTTACAAATGAAGAAAATGCTTTGAATGTCATGTTAGATGTGGTGGAAAATCCAATAAATTCGGCACAACAGAGGGCTTTGAATCATAACATGAGTCGATATTCCATTCAAAAAAATTCCATCCATATAAAATTCATTTGGTACAAGAATTGAGTGAAGACGATTTTGATCGTAGAATTGAGTTCTGTGAAGTTATTATGGATAAATTAAGCGAAAATGTCAACTTTGTCAACCACATATTGTTTTCTGACGAATCTACATTTTGTTTAAACGGGCACGTAAATCGACACAACTGTAGGTATTGGTCAGACCAAAATCCACATTGGATGGAGGAAGTTCACATTTAACGGCCACAAAAAGTAAATGCCTGGTGTGGCATTATTGGTGGACACGTCATAGGACCCTATTTTATACACGGAAATTTGAACTCTGAACGATATTTATCACTTTTACAACAGCATATTATTCCAGAGCTCAGACGATTATTCCCGAATAATAACGATCCCAATTTGCCGGCAGAACAAATATGGTTTCAACAAGATGGGGCTCCTCCACATTTTGGACGTATGGTACGCGCATATCTAGATGAAACTTTTCCTAATAAATGGATTGGACGCAGGGGAGCAATTGAATGGCCAGCTAGGTCTCCCGATATGACCCCACTTGACTTTTTTCTATGGGGTCACATGAAAAATGTAGTCTACAAAAATAGGCCGCCAAATATCGAAGAGTTGCAAGAAAGAATAAGGCATGAAATTTCTACCATTCCTCCTCACATGATTTTAGATTCACAACAAAATTTTGTTCAGCGAGTTCATTACTGTCAGGAGGTAAATGGTAAACACTTTGAGCACCTTATTAAATACAATTTCAAAGAAAAATTTGTTATTTATTAAAACTTGTTTCCTCTCTTTTCCCCCTGTCTTAAAAATTGTTTTCATAAATTTTTAAATATCCTGGACATTCATTAAAAAATACATTTTATTGTTTTAATTGCATTTTAATCAACCGTGAACAATTATGCTTTTTTTATTTTCTGTAAATTGTAATCATAATATCCACATACTCCACCTTTTGTGACTTGCATAATAAATATGCATCATTTCGTGCTTTTTCTTTAATAAATTTGAGAGTAGTAAAAAGTTATTTTCAAAATTCGATATCTCGAAATCGGTTGAATTTAGGAAATGATGCGCTCTATCAATTTTGTTCAGAATTTCGAGCAGAAATGAAATGTGGACTAATATACAGGGTGTCCCATTAGAGAAAAAGCAACTTTGTTTCGTCCTGACTTTTTGACTCATCCTGTATACTCAATTTTTCATTAGCTCAATGGATTTTGAAAAACCCTACAACTTTTGTATCCTAACATTCTTCGCTAGCTATCTTACTTTAGGAAATAATCCACCGTTTCCATACATATCAGCGACCCTGTATATCAGGGGCGTATACATTATAGGTTTTCCTTTCGTGTTGTTCACAGATAAAAAAAAACCTCATCAACCTCCTTCGAGTTTCTTGCATTAGAGCAAAAATCTATGTAGATAAACTAATTGATGTTGTTTGTATGCATAGTGATGAATTAACGTACCATCTACAAATCATACAATTCAGAATGGTTCAATCAAGTGAAGAAGAGCGTATTGAAATTTCAATGATGATGGTGATTGTGAAATCTATTTTCGTCAATTCTAATTTGACACTTGGAGAACAAAAGAGTACTTGTTTATTTATTACTATGCATACAAACAACATCAATTAGTTTATGTGAATAGTGTGTTGCTCTGATTTGAAAAAACCCAAAAGAGGTTGATTAAAGTTCTATATTCCTCGTTTTCAAGAATTTTTCAACACTGAACTCACTCACTGAACAAGCTTTTTCAGAAATCTGTGAAATCTGTGTGTCTCGTTGAAATTGAAGAAGTGAATGGCATTTGAACCAGTTGGCATTTGAATGCAGTTGAACTGGAAGTATATCATCAACAAAAAGATGTACATTAGATGCATTTTGTTCCACTGCACTGACCTGCAAATTTTCATGAATATCGTTCTCTTCGTTTGAAAGATATTTACTTGGTTCCATACTTCATCCAAACCCTGTATATACATCATTATATGGCTGCTAGCCCTTCAATCTATGAAACTTTTTCATGAATCATGATGGATTCATTCATTCATAAAGTCATTTTGTTGGTCCAACTTTCCTTCTTTTCTTCACTAGGCAAAGAATTCCACAACTTTGCCGTTCTATTGATGAATAATGCGATGTTCGACAGGTCTGGAGCCTGACAATGTGATTTATTACAATACACTCTGTAGGTCGCTTACGGAGGCATTTGATAACCTATGTTTGTATGAGTTTTTAGGCATAAAATTAGCTCATTTTATCAAGAATCAGTGTCTTACGTATGTATTGTGTGTAGTATATTTCAAGAATACCATGTATGAGTGGGATCCAATGCTCGCAATTTTTTCGTATTTTTATTCCATGTCAGTTTTTTTTGTTGAGTTTCGAAGAAATCATACAATAAACTTGACGCCGCAGCAGTGTTCTGAGGAAACAGAACTTGTGTCACATTTTTAGAGAAGTGAAAGGGTGGCTCTTCTGAAGATGCAAAATGTTCAGGGTATTTTGAAGAAATGAAAAATCCACCAAATAACTCATTTCTAGTAGAATCGAAAGTCTAAATGGAAAGCTGAACCAGTCGCAATAAAATCCGTTCACCAAAAATATCGAAATAGACTGTTCCAAACCGCCGAAGTCAATATAGCGAATATACAGGGTCGGGATAAAGTATGGAACCAAGTAAATATCATTTGAACGAAAAGAACTATGGAAATTCTCAGGTAAGTGCAATGGAACGAAATTCATCTGATGTACATTTTTTTGTTGATAAAATACTTCCGGTTTAACCGGAAATGCCATCAACTTCTTAAATTGGAATGGGACATCCTATATATATATTTACAGATTTCTTAAGAGCTTGTTATTTTGAATTCATACATACTGAGTTCAGTGTATAAAAAATTGTGAAAACGAGGAATACAGCACTTCAATCAACCTCCTTTGAGTTTTCTGCATCAGAGCAAAAAACCATTTAAATAAACTAATCGATGTTGTTCGTATGCCTAGTAATAAATAATCGAGTACTCTTTTGTTCACCATAACCGATCTTCATTAAAATTTCAATAAGCTCTTTCTCACTTAATTGAACCATTCTACATTGTACAATTTGTGAATTGAACGTTTATTTATCACTATGCATACGAACAACATCAATTAGTTTATCTAGGTGGACTTTGAATTCAATCAAAATCATTGCATGGCCAACCCTCTGTGACGTCCCTGATGCTGTTGAAATCGTGATGTTTCGAACAGAACAGCTATTATGTTGAACATGCCTTTTCAATTTGCTAGCGATATTATCAGATTAGGAAATATCAAGGTTTCTCTGCTAGACTGAAATTTGTTCAACAATACTTAATGCCATGTTTTGGTACCTTTCCGCCGGTTGCACGCTCTGATGTACACAAAAACATAAAAATAATCATCGAATGACGTGTCGTTAACTAGATCAGAGTTTAAAAATAGATTATGTCTGATACTATCACTAAACAGATGACTGGGAAAGTTATGAAATGATCTTTGTCACAGAATAATGACTCCTCTCGGAAAAACTTGATTCAGTTGATTTTCTGAGGTAATATTTGCCGTATGTATCCATCAATCTAGATTAATAATATTCAAATTTGAAACTTCATGATTTAGGCAGTGGTAATTTGTAATTTCAAATCCAAAATCATCACCATGACAATGATAACCAACACAGTTGACGTTGATTCAGTTGACTGAAGTTGGTTACCAAATATGACAGCTGAAAGAGCCGATGGTGGCCGAACGTGGTCGACCTCATAACAATTCATGAGCGCACACATTCATTTTCATGGAATCGTCATCAAACTATCACCAGATTATCAAATTACCAGACGCGAATCTTGAAGAAGAAACGAAGATAGTGGATTGAATCATTTTCCGAAAGGTTAGGATGCAAAATCAATCTAAAATATAAGTACCATATGTTATGATTCCAGCAGCAAAATTACCAAGTAATCATTCATCGTTCATTTCATTCACGTTGATCATTTTTCAGTAGTTTTTACTACCTAAATGACTTCAAATAATAAATGGATTATATGAATTCGAATGATGACACGAACGGAACTTTGACAAAATGATTCAATGCGATATCTCATAGTCTCAACAATGTGTATCACCATCGAACTTTTTCCTATTATCTCAATCTGAAGTGGTATAGTAACATACCACTTTTTTTCCGTATACCGCTATTTTTTGCTGGCGTGTTCGAAACTATCGACTATTCAAATAACATTTGACGATTTGAATTCTCATATATTCAAATAGTTAGCTCTTCATTAGCATATAGACTCCAAATTGAATAATATATGTCATCATGAGGTAGATATCTATATTACAAAAAAAAATGAATCGACTGAATGAATCTATAATTATATATAACGTCAATAATTTTGGTTCGTTCCTTACATTGAGATGTCAAACAAAGTTCTTAGATGACCAAATTCAATTGGGCATTTTCGAGAGTTTTTCTTGATGCGTATTAATTTCCTCTATCTAGGTACCACGGCCGCGTTCACTTCAAAGCCACATTCACTCAATTCACAACAATAAATGATGAATTGAGATGAAATTAGGGAATTTCGCGTTTTTTTTTTATCGCCAGTTGGATATTCGTGACATTCAGTTGTATCGAATAGGTGAATATATACAGGGTGAGTCAAAAATGTGTACCGAGCTTTCTGGGGGTGATAGTACAGTAGTGAAAAATATGTATAGCCATTTCTTGAAATCTCAATTGGAAATCGCACTAATGATATAACTTAGCAGAAAAACCACACGAGGAAATTAATTTCAACAATGTTGATGACATGAACGTCAAAATTAAGAACAGAATTGTTCATGGCCTGCTAAAATATCGTCACCGATGAATCTCGCGATGAATTAATCTGCTGAAATAATGTCACTTGAAAAACTCAAATATCTCGAAAACGGTTCGATTTTTTGTATTTGGATGAGAGTACCTTTTTCATGTTATTGTTTTCGCTCCATCGAATGTTTCCATTTTTTCACCAAATAAGATGTCCCAAAAAAAATCATGACTCACCTCCTAAAAACACCCTTTCTAACAATATGAGGAATGTAGAAGTGTAATGAAAAAATGTATTTTAACAATATACATTTATGCAGGAAGTTTCAATCTGGTGGCTTTCACCGTTTAGAAGTTATGCGGAGAAATTATTTCAACTTTGGAAAGATATATCCCCCTTAAATGCATTTTGGGCCATAAGTTTATTGATCATACTATACTATACTCAATGTACTATCACCCCCAGAAAGCTCGGTAAACATTTTTGACTCAACCTGTATATAAATATATATAATTTTTTTTTCAATCTGTTGAAAACGCTGAAGGAAAACCTATAATGTTTGAGGAACATCGTGTTAGCCAGCGGTGAATTGAGCAAGGTGTGAAGGTGGAAATGTAAGCCGTTTTGACCAATAATGGCCAATTTTGGCACAAAACAAATCCTAAATTTGAAAAATCTGAATTTTTCACTCCCTATGTTTCTGTAATCATTTTTGCTAGACCCCAAGTATGATACATCGATGAAATCAGCTCACCAGTGAGAATTTGAAAATGAATTGAAATACAGGGTGTTCTATTTGAAATAACAAGTTGTTGCTACTTTTCGTTAGGAACGGCAACGCCGCAGAGCCGAAAATATTTCAGATCCATGGAACAGAACTCATTACCCAAGAAACCAAATTTCCAAAATAATCCTATGTCTCGTTCTCGATAAACCTCTAAGGTGCCATCGACCATGACCCACCCTATATAATATTATCATGAATTAATTGTTCTGTATAACTCCATTTCGCCCTGAACAATTAATGCATCATTCTAGACGAAATTGAGATTGATCAAAGCAATGTTTATTCAGCAGATTGGCAACAATCATGACACAAATGACTGTCAGAAATATCCTTGGGTATATCTTAATTCAGAGGCGCTTACTATTCCTAGCAATTAGTGGCAATCAAAAGGTCAATGAAAAAAAAAAGCACTACTTATCGTGATAAGATGATGTCACCCCATTAGTATCATTCGAAACGAATCTTTGTGAATGTAGAGGGCATACAGGGTGGCTTAGCGAAAACTTATGACGAAGGTAACGGAGTTTCTTTCAAATCAATCGCTGAGGTCTGAAATTGATGTTGAAATATGTCAAATCGTTCCAATCATGATGTAAATGAAGACTGGTGTTTCAACTACCTATTCTATTTCTATGGAGTTCTGATACCTGTCTAAGGGTGCCCAAGTTCGACACCAGACGACATCACCTCTGTCGATCTCGAAGGTTTTCTTGGAAACTCTCGAAAACATGATTCGATTGTAAATATTGAACTGTTAGCTATCCGTCGCTGTCAGATTAAAAAATTAAAAGAAAAACTAAATGATTGATTGCGAAATCTGGAATGTAACAACATAGCAACACTTTGATTACAATTCATCAATAATCATGGCAATCCTCTAATGTGTGAACTTCATCATTATTATTTTTAATTATATTAAAAGTATTAGTGATTCTCAATTAACTCTAAGATTTTTCTCCTGGATGTACTTCTGATATGGGCTATGAGTCTCCTTTTGAACTCCATATGGTAAGAAGAACAAGGAATATGGACTTGGAAGAGTTCAAGGGATAGAAATGAAAGCACTCAAGAAGAGTCAAGAGAAGAAAGAGATAAAAGATATGCTTTAAATCAAATAGATGTGTGATATTCAATCCATTGAAACATTCTAATATAATTCATTTCCAGCTTTTTGTGGGATTTTTTCTTCTCGTTTCTGAAAAATAGAGTAGAATTTTTAAAAATTATTTCAATATATTTGTAGTGAGGACAGATTTTGTGATCTGCCCCAAAATGTCACTGCGCTCGAAATCAAACCTGAAAGAAAAATTCTCTATTTGTCAGTGACACCTTGTTTTTGAGAAATTTGGAAATACCAATATATTCAATAAGAATGAAACCTATACTTAACTCGGTGGACGTTTCGGGAACGAATCTGCTCCCGTTCTCAACACGATTGAATTATTTTTTTCTTCGCAAAATTTTTAAATATCTTGTCGGTTTTGACACTGAAAAGTGACTTTTAGTGGGATTTTCTCTCCTCGCTGAAAATGAATGTACCACCTCCTTTTTTATAGGTACTTTCACGGTCGGTGCTCAACGGAAATATCATCTATTATGCCACCACGCGCGATTCCTAGTAGACAAACCAGACGAGCTCAAGCTGGTCACCCCTACACTGTCAGGCTCGAGACCTGTCGAACATCGCTATACCAAGCATCATTCATCAATAGAACGGCAAAGTTGTGGAATTCTTCGCCTAGTGAAGTCTTTCCTGATGCTTACAACCTCCAAACATTCAAGAAAAATTCCAACACCTTCCTTCTTTCCCGAAATTCCACCGCTGGCTAACACGATGTTCCTCGAACATCATAGGTTTCCCTTTCGTGTTGTCCACAGATAAAAAAAAAAAAAACTTACAGACAGTATTCTAATATAAAATTAACTATACTTATGGATGTGGCGATATTTGCGAAATATTCTGGTTGAACATCAATGATCTACAATTTCTGAATGATTATAATGGGTCTCAGCTCGGTCTTTGACATTTGAATTCTGTTAAATTGACACGATTTCCAGTTGCTCCTCAGTTTGAGATGTATAAACATAATCATTTCGAAGTACCTACTAGGTATTTTCTTTTCTATAATAATATTCATTCATCATTGAGAGTAGAGATATCAAACATACAATTGATTGCAATTACATTCGATGCAACTATATTTGGAATGAATCAGATCCCCATTCTCGAAAAAAAAAAAATAGTTATAGACCTTCACCGAAATTCGTCAATGTGCTTTGCTTGTATTTATAAAAACATGAAATTCTTGACTATAAAAAACGAAATGATTTATAATTTCTCATTGGTGCATGGAGTTACTCTTTGTTTATCATGTATCATATGCGTTCTACATGGTGATTCATAACTATTGGAACATTTTTGGGGCAAAATATGGCGCTAGGGCCAAATATGCCTCGATAAAATATTGCCGCGCGTGTCGTGAAAATATCGTGCTCAAGTGAGGGTACCAATATCACGTAGAAATGTTGTTATCGTCATATTTTCTCGATAAAATCACTGAAATATTTTGTGGAGAAGAGTTACCAGTCGATTTCAATAATACATAAAATAATATTCCCTGTATGAAATTAAGCCTCTGTGCCGATTTTGATAACAATTAATGAATATACAGTGAAAGTGTCCTATATCGCTTTATTTTGGTCGGAACAATCTGCCCTTAGCCCATCTACCGATAGTCATGACCCACCCATGAGGTAATTTGACCAAAAACTGGTTGGTTTTTTTTCAACTGTCAACACCACGAAAGGGAAACCTATAATGTTCGAGGAATATCGTATTAGCCAGCGGTGAAATTTTGGGAGAGAAGGTTGGTGTTGGAATTTTTCTTGAAAGTTTGGAGGTTGTAAGCATCAGGAAAGACTTCACTAGGCACTAGGCACTAGGCTATTGATGAATGACGCTTGGTATAGCGATGTTCGACAGGTCTTGAGCCTGACAGTGTAGGGGTGACCAGCTTGAGCTCGTCTGGTTTGTCTACTAGGAATCGCGCGTGGTGGCATGATAAATGATATTCATCAACCTCTGCCAGTTCAATAGAGGTTTCAGAAGTTTTAACCAGAAAAATGCTTGATTTTCCGCTCATCCATGAATCTCTTGATGAATATCCACTCACCACGCTCGACACAAAATATTGGGAGAGATATTTTTGGCGATATTTCTTCAATAATGAACAGTTTTCCTTGAAACTCGTCCTTCAATGAGATCATTATGACACTCGTATCGTACAGTATAATTTCCTCATGTTTCCTAACAAGATACTGTATCTTCGTTCTTCAGACATGCTTGGTATAGCGATGTTCGACAGGTCTCGAGCCTGACAGTGTGACCGTGTGACCAGCTTGAACTCGTCTGATTTGTCTACTAGGTATCGCACGTGGTTAAATCATATGTCTCATATATTTCGAACATAATCGAATAGTCGTTCTTGTATGAAGCGTTTGGATTAGATTTGGTATTTTGAAACATCATACCTGATTTCGCACGGAAACCAAGATTATTACAATCCCTGGAGGCCCCAACTTTATCATTCAATTTCTATTTGGCCTCGGCTGATGAAAATTTATTGCCAAACTTCATGGGAAACGATTACATTTTTGCGAGCGTGGAGCATCTTCCGAAAAGCAATTCATCATTTGGGTTATTAAAATATCATTTCATTATCTGGGGCAAAGTCGTATGAAATTCGACTATTATGTTGCAAGTTATTGTGATCGTGATGATGACTAATTGGATTTTTCACCTTGTGGATTATGTACAGGGTTATTCGTTATACTCCTTCAGATGTTATCACAAGTCGTGAAAAATAAACTTTGGATAAAAAAGTTGCATTGTTTTTATGTTGTCCTTTTAGGTATATTAATTACATTTTCGTGTCGAATCACATCCTGAATACATCCTGAATATTATTGACCATGATGAACCATGAGTCTATCGACTGTCTCTTGGCATCTACAAAAGTTCTTCACCCTTCAGAAAGGCTGAGGGGCCCATTGACCTCTCTAGAACATCGAAGACAATTGGGCGATCTCTCTCTCTTTCTTATACTCGGATATTTCCATGGTAGTACATACTTAACAGGATTCTATTGTGCCACCACGAGCTATTCCAGGTAGGCTTATCAGCTCTGCAAATGTGGTTCATAAGAAAGTTTTGATCCAGTTTTGATTTTTCCACCCTCTATGTTTTTTGAGCCCCTGAATAGGAATCTGAGGTTTGCTGACAGAAATTTCGCCATGTTCTTTTGCACTTCTTGCTAAAATTTTGGTACATTTTCTGTTCTATTTGCCTATATCATGAATAATATGCGTATTTTCGCAAAAGGTATGTATACAATTGAAGTCGACAAAATTTTCTACATTTTTCATTCCCAAAGTAATTTAGTGCGACCCATTATTTTGTTGCTAAAGCGTGTCGAAAATGGGCAAAATTTCCGGACAGTGGAAACGACCATTGTTTCGATACAATGGCCATCATTGTATCATAAATGTATATGAATACATATACATTTATAGAATATATAAATATATAAATATACTGGGTGGCCCAATGAAAACGAAACAAGGCCGATTTGACATAGTTATCGTTCTCAGAAAAAAATAACGCTCAAACCGGTCGATTTTTATTTCGAGGGGGAAATATTTCATTTCAAGAAATATAAAATTTTAACTGTTCCTAGCATTCACATCTACAGCTTGATTATTCATATAAGAAAAAATAAATTTGATCTAGAGACCAATGCTCAGTCACATAGATATCCAACAAGAAAAGGAAATTTACTCCGAATGAAAACTCATAAAAGTAAACTTTACGAAAGTTCTCCAATTCATACGGGATCTGACTTTTTCAATTGCCTACCTGACGAGTTTAAATCAATTGGTAATATGAGTGCATTTAAGAATAAAATAAAAAACCTAATATCCAATGAAGGATTTTATTCAGGGGATGAATTCTTCAATTACTTCAGAAAGTTGCCCCCTCAAAATGTATAGTGATCATTTTTGTTGATGTGTGATATATATATATATATATATATATATATATATATATATATATATATATATATATATATATATATATGAAAATTTGAGAGTGTTATATATTATACTGATTTCATCTATACTATATTGTTGGTAATAAGTGACATTCTGTGTTTTCTGACATGACCTATATCATTTTGATGATCTATATTGGTTCAATGAAATATTCTATTCTCTTCTATTCATGTCACCAAGATGCTTGCTCCCCTCAGCCACTCTGATTGGTCAGATGCAGATGTATATACGAGGAATGTGCACGAAACGACGGGTGTAAAAAAAAAATTCGTTATGGTTGATGAAAGCAACAATTCAAGGAATCAATCGAGTGGTTCAGAAAAACAGCCGCTACCGACCTCAGTAGGACCCCCGTGTATAAAATATACTGTGCATTATACACATATGTACAGGGTGTCCTAAAAGGTCTTTACAAAAAGCTACCACATATTCTTCAGACCAAAACAATTCGATACAAGCAAACTTACCTCAGTAAAAAGTTGCTTAGTTTGGGCGCTAGACGGCTCTGAAGTTGAAATTTTCAAATCGATTTTGCTTCATAACTTTTGAACGGCTCATGAGATTTTTTTCAAATTTGGTACGTTGCCATAGACTCATCGGGCAATGAAACTCATATCATAATCCTAATGAATATCATTCCATGGGCGTAGAACTTGATTTTTTCAGTAAATAAACATCTAAAACTCCTACGCCAATGGAAAAAAAATAGTTTCAATATGAAATCTAAATTATTCAACTCATTCACTACAAAAAAGGTACTCTTGACGAAAGTCGATTCCTCTCATGGTTTCGACAAAATTTTAATTTTAGTGGTTTAGAGCATAATTAATAATAAAACGATTAACAGATATTTCATAAAAATTGTTCAAAATGTTCACCATTTTCACGTATACAAAGATTTATACGACGCAAAAAGTTGAAATGTACTCTTTGCATAACTTCTTCATCGCCTGTAAGATTATTCGTCGCCTGTTGGATACGTTGCCATAATTGTTCTACAGTATTCACAGGGGTCTTGTGAACCGTAGACTTGAGATAACCCCATACAAAATAATCCATCGGTGTTAAGTCTGGAGAACGTGGTGGCCAATTCACGGGTGCATCATTACCTCTACCTATCCATCTGTCTGGGTACTGTTGGTTTAAAAAATTCCTAACATCCACCGAAAAATGTGGTGGAGCTCCATCGTGCATAAACCACATATCTACCCGATGTTGGAGTGGTAAATCTTCCAACAAATTTGGCAACGTATTTCGTAGATGTTGTAAATACATGTCTCCTGTTGATCTTTGTGGAAGTATGACAGGACCAATTATAAAATTTCCTATTATTCCAGCCCAAACGTTGATTTTGAATTCGTGTTGAAAATGGTTTATTTTAATGGAATGAGGATTTTCAATTGCATAAACGTGTTCATTATGAAAATTAGTTATTCCTCTTCTCGTGAAACAGGCTTCATCAGTGAACAAAATATTCTTTCCAAAGTTCAGATTCATTTCTCTTTGCAAATTAATGAACCTACAAAACATCAGACGACTTTGTGAATCATGGATTAATAAATCTTGAACTGGCGTCTTGTGGTATGGGTATAATAATTGTTCTCTTAGTACTTCATGAACGGCATTCCTAGAAACTTCTAGTTCATTACTTATCCGTCTAGTACTCAATTCTGGATTTTCTTCAATACGGTCTAAAATTTCTACTTCGACTTCGGGAATCCTTACATAACGCTGTCTTCCATAATCACCAGTTCTAGGAGCAAAATGACCGGTCTCCCGAAGACGTCTCTCAACTGCAGCAAAGGTTGGGTGGCTTGGTACGCGACGATTTGGAAACCTTGCCGAATACACCATCACACTCTCTCGACCATTTCCTTGACAATATCCGAATACCAATAACATATCGGTGTATTCTTCATTGGTGTATTGTACGGCCATGATAAATCAGAAAAGTCCGATATCAACAATCAACGTCAATAAAACTCGACAAATCAACACAGATGAAACTATGGAAACCAAGAATGTGAATATCACTGTTTTCGAGCAGATAATAATAGTCTTCAGAAAAAAAAACCAGTGCTACTTATTTTCAATAGAAATAACCTATGCAAAAAGTACATCTCAACTTTTTGCGTCGTATAAATCTTTGTATAAGTGAAAATGGTGAACATTTTGAACAATTTTTATGAAATATCTGTTAATCGTTTTATTATTAATTATGCTCTAAATCACTAAAATTAAAATTTTGTCGAAACCATGAGAGGAATCGACTTTTGTCAAGAGTACCTTTTTTATAGTAAATGAGTTGAATAATTTAGATTTCATATTGAAACTAATTTTTTTCCATTGGCGTAGGAGTTTTAGATGTTTATTTACTGAAAAAATCAAGTTCTACGCCCATGGAATGATATTCATTATGATTATGATATGAGTTTCATTGCCCGATGAGTCTATGCCAACGTACCAAATTTGAAAAAAATCTCATGAGCCGTTCAAAAGTTATGAAGCAAAATCGATTTGAAAATTTCAACTTCAGAGCCGTCTAGCGCCCAAACTAAGCAACTTTTTACTGAGGTAAGTTTGCTTGTATCGAATTGTTTTGGTCTGAAGAATATGTGGTAGCTTTTTGTAAAGACCTTTTAAGGACACCCTGTATATCTAATTATGTTCTTCATGCTTTCCTGTGTGGATTCAAATGAGATTATCAACACTCATGGCCAATAAGATCAAAACATATTCTTTCGTTTTCATGAGAATGGTGGATTTTTCAATTTTTCACCTTTTAGGTCGTACAAAATACCTTTTTGCGGAAATACGCATACTTTCCGAAATATAGGTGAAAATGTGTCAAAGTTTCGGCAAAAAGTGTGAATCAGCAATCTTCAGAAGCGTGTTCAGCGGCCCAAGAAACATGAGGGGTGAAAATTCCAAAACTGCATCAAAACTTTCCTATGAGAATGCTTATATACCTACAATAAGATAGAATTCAAGATGTTGGTCGAAGATATTTCGAATTCGTCGAGCAAACGCGAAAAGTTTCGGCCCACCAGAAGCCTCATCAATCGCCCTCGGTTTGCTGACAAATTGAAAACACTTGATGACAGCTTTTGAGAGCAACAGTGAGTGATACTTGTTGAACCGCTCTACCTAGTATCATTTCAGAAATTCAGTTCTGAATTGTTCTTAATGATATACCTGACCGTTCCATTTTCTGAGGGTTCAATCCTAATCTCTTTTCATTGACCCCCTTGACTGCCACTTGAAATTTATGATATTTTGATTGTGAAGGATCACAAGAATAATTTCGTTGAAGGAGCCCTGATTAGCCTTGCAAATAATTCTTTGAAAAGTAGAAATGTGGGTGTTTACCTACCTATAGTACGACTCGCTACGGTTCCATACGAAGTCTGTGTTGCTCTATTCTCTTCGTAAAATGTAAAGCAATGCCGTAAGCGAGACCTGCAAGCACAAAAAATCATTAACCTAACAAATTGACAAACATTCTCATTTCCATAGCTAACTAACCGAACATAGTTGAAGTTACTTCCAGAATTTAGATTGCAGAGGATTCAGAAATTGTACATTGTTGGAATGTGATCAGGTGAATCTCACTTTCGATGGCCTTCAAGATGAAAATGACAAGTGTATACAGAGTTCCAAGACTTAATTTCTCGAGACCGTCCTAGAACTATACAATGCTATTCTGGAAATTTATGGAATGATCATCAACGATCTGTTGGATGAGAGTATACTTCATAACTCTTTCGAGTTAACTCCTTCGAGCCCCTGTATAGTCTAATGAAGCCGGTTTGCATACCGGAGACAGGTCGATACTTTGAGTGACGGTCTGGTGAGAATTTTGAATTGCGATCTGAAGGTCGAATTCCGACCGAATTCATTACGATTCCATCAACCTCTCTAGATCATCGTAGATATGAGGGCGATCTCTACCGTTTTCCCGACTCGTTGTCTAGTATTCAGTCACAATGCATCACGAGTTGTAATTCCGTATAGTTCCAGTCCAAACTTGTGGAATTCATCAACTAGATCCACAGATAACATTTATGAATATTTGTATATACAGGTTATGTTTAGGGTTAAGTGGAAGAATATTTTTTGGTGTGCTTGCACATCAAATAATGAACTTCGCCCTTTATTTCCAAACATTTTAATTCTAATAATAATGAAATAATTTTGTTTTTTTTTCTTTGGGAATAATAGAGGCGATTATTATTATAATTATTATTATTATTATTATCATTAGAAGATTCACAGTATCATGGATCAACGAATGAATACATTGGAAAATAGTTCCCAAAAACTGAGATAATTTCGGGATTGCATGTTAGTATATGTCAGTGAATAGCTACAATTCCACAAAAATATCCGAAATACAAGAAATCACCATAGATATATTATGATTCATTTTCTGTTTCAACTGACTTCGAATTCGGTTTTGTATATATATATATACATACATATTATATCATGTATCACCCCTGCTTTATCATTGAATTTTACAGGGTGTTCAGGAGAATGTGAGATATCTATCGTTTTCAGATAGAACGTGGAAAAATGAGTAAGATTCCTCTCAAATGCTCAATTTTTTTTCACCCTGTATGTTGAAGATCTGAGGGAGAATAGATTTTGATACCTTGAACCTTCATCTGAAGAAGGCTGTTGGTAAAACAAACCATTTTCGAGAAAAAGAATTATAAGCAACATAAAGTTTTGAAAGGGCCATGATTTGAGATTCAAGCTACCCAAATTCATTTTTTCAGTCCCTTGTCACAGTATCAATAACACTTGTGAAGGATTGAATTGAATATTGGATGAATGAGAAAATAATTGTAAACTATATTACAGCTTCGTGTAAGGTTTTAATTACAAAATAACCGCAATGGAGTTGAATTCCTCTGAATCCTTTCCTTTTCCAATTATACGCCTCAACCACTTCACTTCAATAATAATGTTTAAGATGTTGAAAATCTAATTATGGCATTCTTGTAGCACCTACTTGAAAAGTTATAGCATTCGTGCACTTGAGAAATAAGCCGATTAGGTACCGAATTAAGGGTAATAGTCAGGCCCTTCTTGAAAACGAGAATTCCTATTGCTTCTCAGGAAATCATCTGTTTACACACTTCCTTGAGTACCCTTTAAAGCTTCAATGAAAATTGGGCTGATAAGATTACCCTGTAACCAACTATTGCCAGAACTGCAGAACTTTAGATAAACTTGGCATCTGTTTCGTTCAGAGTGCCCTTTACACAGCAGCAATTGCTTACTGAATTCGACCTGTTTTGGAGTTAGAGGAAGATCGCCTCATTTTGGATAGATCTTTTCATTCAACTAATTTTTGTTTGAAAAAACATGTTCTATCAAATCTTGTGTGGCTTGAATATGATGAAACCTCAATAAAAATAGGATAAGTTCGCAAAAAGTTATTTGTTTTACTAGGCATTATGGCACAAGATTTAATGCCGCGGCTGGTGTTTCGTAGTCGAGCGTAGCGAGGCTATGAAACCAGCCAAGGCATTAAATCTACTTTCCTGCCGTGTGAAACATATAATTTTTACTTCAAATTCGTTCCAATTCCACGCAAAATCGATTTCTCCATATTTAAATTGCGTTTCATTATCAATATCCAAATAACTTAACAGCCAGTTCCATAATCAAAATTAAAGCTTCCTTTATATGAAAAAGTTACCTTGAATCAGAAATATAGTAGCGAGGTGGCCGGGATCAACACATGATCAAACTATTTTCAATAATAGTGCTTTGAAAAGACAGTTCGAAAGAGGAGTGTTCGGACAGTACTGTTTACTTGGTGATAGTGGTTATACTCTTCAACCATATCTTATGACCAAATTACAAGAAGCACATACTGCAGCGGAAAATTTATCACAGGACCACACAACACACGCTTGACATCAAATATTTGAAGTATTACCACAACTGTATTCATAAAAGTACTACTTATCAGAATAGCCAACAGTATAAAACTTGACGAATGCCGCTTTAAAGGCGACTTTATCTAACAGGAGGTTTTGGTACGTTTATGGAACGGAAGTCGCTTTAAAGTTTACTTTAAAGGACACTTTATCATAAAGCTGACTTCAAATAAAGGAGTCTTTATGATGTTGATTATGGAACTGGCTGTTAATAATTTTATCAAAGGTAACTGGGCCCTGCGTTACTATGTTTACCGCTGATGACGTTTGTTGAATATGTTTGTTTACTGTTTACTCTGTCATCGTCAATTTTGAAAAGTTGTCATGTTAGAAATGGATTTACTGCAAAGTGAGGATGAATTGATGCAATTAACACCACCTGAGATAAGAGACCAGGAGCGAGATGTGGAATTTAACCTTTTACCGGAAAAATCAAGAACTGTATATGAACTCACATACAGCAGATTCATGGAATATAGACAGAAGAAAAATATAGGACCTTTCTCTGAAAATGTGCTGATTGTCTATTTTTCCGATCTTTCAAAGATCTTTCAACGTTATGGTCTACCTATTCGATGTTGAAAGCTACCCTGAACATAAAAAATAACATTGATTTGACAAAATACTCACGGGCTTTTTTGAAACGCTAGTCAGACGGTTTCCATGCCAAAAATTCCCGAGTTACTCAAAGAGAAGAAATCGATAAATTTTTATCAGATGCCCCAGATGAACTGTATTTGTGTACGAAGGTAGGAATATATTAAAAATGATCTATTATGGATTGAAGAACTAATTTTCAATTTATATTTCAGGTTGTACTTATTGTTGCAGTCGCTGAGGCTTGTAGATGTGATGAGCTTTTGCAAACCAAAACAGATGATATAAATGATATGGGCGACAAATTGCTAATTATGCTACCAAATACTAAGACCAAAAGATGAAGATCTCTTGTAGTAACGGAATATTTAAGCGTTTACAAAAAATATGCACCTCCAGATTTTCTATAAATTCTCTATTAATATATGTTTTAATGTTTTGTTTGTAATGTTTTGTTGTATTGATATTTTGATTGACCATAATATATATTACATAATATTTCTTTCACAGGAGGATATGGAAAAATGGGGAGTACGAGATCATTGAATTGAAATATCTTATAGCCTATATCTTGTCACTTAATAAAGAAAAATAAGCGTTTTTCAGTATCGCAAACGGAAATAGCACTATCAATTGAGGGTGGAGGTTAGCTTTAAATCATTCACAGACTTTATTGAAAAATTTATTAGACTATGAGATCTCTGATTGGATGGAGATAACATTCTGGATACATGAAATATATTTTATTCACGGAAAATTTGCAATAATGTACATACAAGTCACCTCTTTTTAGTAATTTATCTCGAACCATAGATTTTCTCATTTGTATGAGTTCTCATTCATCAATTATGTCGAAATTAACAGTTCAACAATAAGATCTTATTTGGATAAATGTATGGACTTGACTTGACTTGAAACTACACCGGGTGGGTGTAGTTGTCGCTATTTCGATGTTTCTTTTCATGCAGATGGTAATTTTCATTTGTATTTCTTTCCTGCCATGTTCGTTGAATCATGGGCTCAAAATGATGACAATATACGCGACCTTCACGTTTATGTCACGTTATATCAATATAAACATTATCATTCATCGAATATTGGATGAACTATCGATTTCATGGGCTATACAGACTCAAAGACCCAACTTTGGAAGACTTATCATACTTTTTGTTCCTTGTTACAGTTCAATCACCCACTCACACGTAACCTACATGTGATATCTTTATGTTAATGAAGGTAATTATCATAATATTCTGAATAATTATAGATAAAACCACGATTATAAGTGGTCCATCTGTATGGACTCCAATAACTGATTCATTTGAGAAATCTCAGTATAACAAAAAATAAATAATTGGAACAACTTCTTGAAATGGTTGACTAGATTCCCAAAAGGTATGTTCTATTCAGCCACCGTTTTGGGCATTACAGACATCAGTTCTCTTGAAAAATCTCTCTCGAAGAAGAATATTCTTGATGTGATATACAGGGTGTCACGAAAAGATATTTCAACAAACTCAAGGGGTGATAGGGGGGACATCAAAACAAGCTTTTTTGTTTATGTGAAAATATGTCCGCAAATGAGCCGTTTAGGCTGTAGATCAAAAAAACTATTCGAATCATACGCGAATAATTGAAGAAGTTTCTCTGTTTCGACACTCCAATCGTCTAATTAATGCACGATTTCTCGTGTGATAATGAGCTCTATTGAAACATGGGTCGAAGGTGTTTTTGTTTCGAAGATTGGTATGCCTGCATGTAATGAATATTAGATAATCAACAGTTCAAACATGGCTGTAACTCTCGCTACCCGAGATCTGTGTCAAACGAAGCGAGAAGGGAAGAATATCCTAAAAATCGAACTGATTTACGATGCAAAATCATTGACATTCGATTGGAGTACTATTAGAAAAAATAGGAATACAACCCGTTACATAGGCTGGTACTTGCATAGTCATTGTTTTTATATTCAAAACCTCAGTTGAGACTGACCACGGAGCAATAATAGTTCAAGAAATGTCAAAAATGATGGGAATATTTCCTGCATTCATCTAAATTCCAGGAATATTATGTAGAGACTTCAGGCGTGGTCCTTTGAAATCCATCTGACATATAAATCTGATGGGGAGGTTTATTGAACCATTATTCATTTGTTAATACAGCAAAATTAATAAAATATATGAGATTTTTAACGAAAATAATCATTCTAGAGGTCAATAGAAATATGAATAAAAACGCAATCTGATATCTCTAACTGCATACAAAATATGCGGCGTCGAAGTAGGATACCTTTTCTACATTTAGAGACCTGAGAGTTGAAGATAGTACTTTGCTATGGCCTAATTCACATGTAACTATCACAAAGGAGAATATCATTCAGAATTTATTTAACGTTTTCAGAATGACAATTCAGAGCTGTTATTCGAAGTAGAATTTTCCGTACATTGATTCACTCTGACGAAGTCAGGATGCAACGTGAAACTCATCTCAGTATCCAAAACGACTCCTAAATCCTTCATGCTTTTAACTTTCTTCAGGAGTTCATTCTTAATTCAGTATTCGTTCTATATGTCCCTAAGATTGCGGCAGAGATATGTGTATCTGCTTAAATTGAAAACTTATTCATTATTGTTTGCAGTATTCAAGATCTGATTGAATTTCACCGAACAAATTCACTTTGGAAAATATTTTAGGATAAACAGTAGAATTATTCAGTATCTTGAATTCAATTCAATTCAATTCCGAAGGATTTTGCATCGTTAATGAAGATCAGAAACACCAGTGGACCCAGGTGAGATCCCTAGGGTACACCTGAAGTAACACTGAATAATCTCCAGATGGAGTTATATGTTTGTGAACGAACAATATCCTCCATAATTCACCCGAAATTTTCATTTTTATCACATATGCCTTTTTATTTTCTAGACAACTCACATCCAAGATAGTCAAACAGACCGTCTCATACACAACACAGCTAAAAAGACAAAGTTTCAACAAGTAAAGCAGCAAAATTACGATCTCGTCAAAATGTCCCTACGTAGTAAAGTTAACGGCAAATCTAACAAAAGTGAGTTTTGGTGTGCCCATGATGTTTGATATGCTTTCTCTGTTTGTCTTGTGTTGAGCAAAACTAGTAAAATTTCGTATATCGCTATTTCGACTAGTGCGGGATGGAGACTAGGAGAAATTAGTGTTTTTTTGGTCGGGTAGTATAAGTTCAAATCCATTTATACCTATTGCCCTATATTTAGTACATCCCCAATTAGTTTCAGAATCTATCTGATTCAAGGACACGACAGCTGAAAGTTGGGCCGGTTGCATGAAGGAAAATCAATCATGTGATTAGCTGATGCCAAAATAGCGGTGATGTTATGTAAAATTTGATTTGTGTTGCGAAAAACTCTTCTCTGTTATAATTATCGTTCCATTCACTAACGACGAGAAATGCGTGGCAACAGCGATAATTTGTCTGCTTCTAACGTTCCGTGCCTTTTGAATGATGATGCTTTGTGCATTCATAGGTTAAGTTTATTGTTTGATTGGTTGTTGTCGAATCAGTATGGAAGGTATGGATAGTTTGCAAACAGTCTGACACTATATCTTCAAGAAAAAAGTGGGATACATGGTAAAAATCAAGAATACTTTTAAAATATATTCAAAATATTTCGGCGGAAAAATCAGATGTCACTTGCTGCTTGTCACTTTAATCAGTCACCGAACAATGACGAAGTTAATGCCATGATTGAGACGATTTGATATGATGTTTAAAGTTGATTGGCTTTCGTGCAACTGCTTTTTCACCTGATCGGACATTATCATGAGTTAATGAGGTGATCAAGTTAGCATCCCATCAAGTATATGATGATCGTTTATGCAACCGAATTCCATATATAACTTTACGTCAAATATTTAATCTGACATTAGTTGGAAAACTTATACCTGTAATTCTATTCCATAAGTTTTGGGTTCCTCACAGAAATGGGTATCTACTGCGTAGGGTATGGTAGATTTTGAGCATGAAAAAAACAGAATGTGTGTTGTTTACACTTGGAAAAAGCAAGTTGAGAAGTACAAGAAGCAAGAACCAATGACTCATTTTATTATTTTTATTATAATAAAAATTGATGTACATTCGGAGAATGTTCTGAATATAGTATGTAAGTACATAAGAAAAATGCATGTATATAAACATCATTCAATAGCAAAGATCTCCGAGGGTGAAGATGATGATGATGAGGTGGAATCATTGTTACCTCAAAAAAAATGATACGGAAATAGAAAATGATGTAGATTCTGGAAAGTATAATAAAGTAACTGGAAACTCTCCTGTATTTCTGTTACAAGAACCATCAGATGTTACATTCCAAATGGATGATAACACTGATTTTTCATCAGTGGATAATGTAACCTTTGCTTGAGTTACGGATAAGGGTTTTTTATCATCGAGGCAAATGAAAAACCTTAGAAAAATCATCATTTACTACAAGGAAAACTTCGCAGAATTGAGGCAGAAAGCTTTGTGCTGAATGAAAACTCGTTGGAGAAATGAATTCGAGTGATGAAGCTATGGTACCTCATTATATGCAAACCATATATTAAATGGAAGCCAATCAGATGGATTGTTGTCATGGATTGATGGAAGTACGAATCAGAGGTACTCGAATTGGATGAAACAAGATGCATCAGATGTGACATTGGAGTTCACGTGAAACTTTTCGTTATATTTCATACGATATTTTTGTACATGGAAATTGGTAATTTTCCCAATATTTCTGAATGGAGAGTATCCTATTCTATTTTATTCTATTCTGATACAGAACGTTTCCAACGGCAGTTACTACCAGTCGAAGATTTTTTGTGGAGTACTTTAGAGAAAAAGGTGTTAACCAAGTGGTTACACCTTTTTCTCTAACCAAGTGGTTGACGTACTTCAAAATATCATACGTCGACAAAATATGGAATGTGCCTGAAGAAATAGCTACTTATCTCAAATTGCCTCACCAGAAACTCATTTAGGACATAAAATGCAGCAGAAGGCATCTTCTGCGAGCGTATGGAATTGGCCAATAATACCATCGTCCATACAGGGTGTTCCATCTCAGACGAGCCACCCCGTATATTTCTTATCGCATAGTGAGTGGAAAAATTTCCCGAAACACGTCGAATGCTTTTGTTTGGGGGACATCTTTTGACGTATATTTCAGGCTTGAACGAGCAACCCCCTAATAGGGGGCGCTCAATCCCTCAAACTTGAATATGAAAATCTCACACCTAACATTTTCGACCTATTGAAAGCCTGTAATTTGTTTCGTTACCATAGCAACTGAACAAATTTCCAGAAATTTTTCATCTTCCATGAGGAAAGGAGCATGAAAATACACTGGAAATTTCATGACGTTCATAAATAAAATGATATTTCATTCAACTTATTATGTCGAGGATATTCTATAAGTTAACAAGTGGAAATCGAATATGGAATATTAATATTATCCTTCCGAATTGACATCAAAGCCAACTATTAAAATGTCAATGTCACCAAAAATCGTCATTATCCTAGTATTTTTTGATAATATTTGAATTTTTTTACCAAATGTCACTTCGATTGAGAACCAGAAATGTTTTCTTGAACATGGATATTTAGAAAATTCATATTTTCGAAAAACTTTCCGGTAATAATTGAGGCTCTAGTGATATTATATGTAAAAATTCCACAACTAACATTTTCTGGGGCATTGAACCTTGACTAATTTTTGAAGAATATCATCGTAGATGAATCCGAAACGGGGGTTTGGAACTATATCAGAAAATGTCACGAAATAGGGAGTGGTCGATTTGGAAAATGAGTCATTACTGTCTGTAAATCCGAAATCTATAATTTTCGACTATGGACTAAGATACCAGACGCTATTCATGATTCCATAAAGAAAACCGCACTTCGAAAAGTTCATCAGTAAAGTTTTCTTCGTAGTTTAATTATTTTTCGAAGAAGATCGTGTATGAGTTCGAAACGGATCGGTGTTCTATTGAAAAGACAGATACTTGGTGTGTGACGGAAAAATGGTCCATCCTTTATTGTAGTTAATATCTGAAAAAGAAAGTTTGAAAGACTGTGAACAACTTTTTCATTCAACAGTTTTTTGTATCTCTACATAAGGGGATGGCCCATCTTAGGGGGGGAATCCTGTTCACCTAAATATCTACTGACAGTATCCTTAAATCGACCAAAAAGGTCCTGCAATAGTTTGTTCCATTTGAATTCGACATATCGATTCATTTATCGTATTATTAAATCATCATCAGTAATCAATTCCATTCACTGGACAAAATCGAATAAGTTACGGATGTATAACGAGACAGGTATTGATGATAGTATATTAGAACGTAAGTTACAAGATGCAACATATTTTAGCACGAGTCTGAATTCGTTGTTAGTCTCAACTATATAAAGAATAACTATTCAAGTCCCTGCCTATTTAACGAGTTATATTCCTATTTTTCAATAGTACTTCAATTGGAAGAAATTATCTATTGAGCATTTTTGTTTCCTATATTTCAATATTTGAGTATTTCCATGATTTTGCAGCGTAAATAAGTACCATCTTCAGGTTAGATGCATAGATGTCGGGTAGCGAGAGCTACAGCCATGTTTGAACTGTCGAATATCTAATATTTATTACATACAAAACTCAGAAAAACCCACAACAAAAACAATTAAAACTCGTGGAGCTCATCAATACACGAGAAACCGTGTTCTAATGAGACTACTAAAGTGCCAGATAAACAGAAAAAGACCTTTCATCATTTTCGTCATAATCGTTTTCAAATTTGCTGAATTGAGACGGACCTTTCTGTTTCATTCGATAGATTGAGAACGATGAATCCTTTACGAAGGTTACATTCTAATCAAATTGTAGGGAACTCAGAGCTCTCTCTCAGCCTGCTTTGAAATTCAAATTTTCCAGGATGAATAAAGGATCTGCGTCAAATTCCCTGTTACTGATTGACCGCACAAATGCAATTAGTCGTTGTAGGTAATCAACGTCACGACGCTGGGAGTCCAGATGTGGCTATAAAATGTCTGAATTCCATCTACTTTGTTCGTCATTAGAATAATAATAATACTAATGATCATCAAATTCATAGCCTCGATATTACAATGTCTAAGATCTAACATCTAAAATGTACTCTGCTATGGATAACAAGAAGGCAGCTCTATGTGTCTTCATAGACCTGTCGAAGACTTTTGACACAGTCAGCCACCCACCCCATCTCAAATCACTTGAAAACGTCGGTGTAAAAGGAACCACACTGAAGCTATCTCGAAGTTACCTGCTAAACAGAAAACAAACATTAGAAACGATAGAATATAGAATATGGTGTGCCCCAAGGAACC
This sequence comes from Gastrophysa polygoni, assembly GCA_963576655.1. Classification (NCBI taxonomy): domain Eukaryota; kingdom Metazoa; phylum Arthropoda; class Insecta; order Coleoptera; family Chrysomelidae; genus Gastrophysa; species Gastrophysa polygoni. Next base: position 19,409,151 of record OY755088.1, on the reverse strand, counting down.
ATCCTGGGGCCAATTCTTCTCGATATTCAACAACACATATGCCGAAAATACAGCCTTATTTTGTGAAGACACCTCCTAGAGTTCCCTGGAGAATGAAGCAGAAATAGATCTCGAAGATATCCACAGGTTTTCACATAAACTCCACACAATGAATTCCAGCAAAACATAATACTTACCAGTTTATGCCTCTGCACGTTACTCATCATCTTCAACTTCACTCAATGTGTCCAGTATCTTAACTATCACTCCTGTTAAACAGTTCAAATATCAGGGATTATTATAGATGATCAACTCAGAGGGGTATCCCATATGTAATAAAATAAATCCAATTTCTAATGCATCGTTTCAAGGTCCAAAAGGATATCTTAGACACTAAAACAGTTGAAACGTTTTATTTCGCTCTCATCCAAACGCATATAACTTACGGTATACTGACATGGGGATCAGCTGGGAAGACCACTATGAATAAGCTGATAGTAACACAAAAAAGAATCCTCAAAACAATTTTCAAAAAGAAGAGGACTCACCCGACACTACCACACAACCTTTCACACTTATCAGAATAAATATATCTCGCAATTCAATGTCAGTATAAATAATAATACTATTGAAAACATAGATGACGTTGAGTTTCTTGGAGTCTGTTTTGATTCTACATTATCATTTAAAACACACTGCACTAAATATGTAAAACTTTGAATTCAAAATGTTATCAAATGAGAAACTTTAAGAGTGCATTATGCCTGAACCATTTCCTCAAATTTTATCATGCAGAAGTCCATTCAAGAATAACTTATGGTATTATTGTGAGGGGAAACTATCCAGCTGCTCAAAATGTCTTCCTTTCTCAGAAGCGCATTTTAAGGTGCCTTGTTGGTGGCCCACCAGATAGTCATGTCGAAACCTCTCCAAGGGGCACAAAATTTTGACAGTCAGTGGAATATTTATTATTGAAATACTGACGTATATTCATCAGAATCGGGATATTTACTTAAGAAATAGGGACTCACATTCACACAATACAAGGGAAAAAGAAAATTATCATGTACCCTTCAAACACCTATAGAAATATCTAAAAGATCTCCTAATACTTTTGGTATCCATTTATACAACTTGCTTTCACAGGAGTTGAAAAATATGACGTCTCGGAAATTCAAACGTAACTTGAAGAAGTTCCTAATAGATCTATGTCCATACACCATACGAGAATTCATTGACTGTCTCTTTTTGATGAGAAATCAACAGTTTTCTGGTGCGACACTCATTTGTTAACACTCTGCATAAGTTCTCAAAGGTAAGTAAATAAACAATAATCGCCGGTTTCAAATGACAATTAAGGCTGATTGCCAGTTTGAACTGACGATTAATTATGGCTAATTGTCAGTTTGAACTGACGATAACGCCTAATTGCCAGTTCAAACTGGCAATTATAAAAAATATATCATAATGTTCGTTCAGCGCTAAGCGGACATCATTGTGACATCAGTGTGACATTTCTTCACAAACTAATTCATAACCAAATTGATTGCTTTGTACTTCTGAACCAAATAAACTTTCTCATTCCAAGATTGAACAGTAGACAATCAAACATGTTCTACAATGTTGCCAGTAGAACTAGAATGATGATGAAATCCTCTATTTATATCATGTGTGATAACTTCAACAAGATTTCTCATATATGCGATATAAATCACGACACACTGAGAGACGTGGTTGATAAACTCTAAGTTATACTCACTAGTAATAGTTGTACTTCATGTTTTTGTTATGGTAAGTATTCTGTATTTCATAGATATAATCATTTAATCTTCTTTTGTTGCCTCATGTTATTCATATTTTCTGTCTGAATTGCAATTAGCAGGAGGAAGCTGATATTTATTTGAAGCATTTCCTGTTATTGGGTGTAAACCTGTTGGCAATATTTTTTTTATCATCTTTTTTTTAAAATTGCCATTTTGAACTGGAAATGAGGGCTGATTGCCAGTTCGAACTAGCAATTACGACTAATTGCCAGTTTAAACTGGTAATTAGGGATAAATGCCAGTTTGAACTGACGATTACGGCTAATTGCCAGTTCAAACTGCCACTCAGCCATAATTGTCAGTTCAAACTGACAATTAGGGCTAATTGTCAGTTCAAACTGGCAATTACGGAAAACATATCATCATGTTCGTTCAGCGCTTTCGTACTAACCTAACGTTGGTATTTTCGAACTGTTACTCATCCAATGTGTTCTGTTCCGTCCATGATGCCAATAATATTTTCATTCATTTTTTAATGGACGGAATTACCCAGTGGAACATAAATAGTGATCACGTTTACGTATTTGAATAATCATTGTTTACTAAGTGTTAAACCAAGCTGTCGTACATTCCGAACAAAATAATCCTCTTAACGCAATCATGTCAGGAAACAACGAATGCTAATTATGCTGGTTCATTGTCAAGAGACATCACAAAAAAAGAAATCGGGAAGGTGGTTCGTTTCTTCGTAGTGGAAGAGTGATTTTGAAAAACAATGACTGATTCTGAATCATCGCCTTAGATCTAATAACGAAGAGCGCGCCACTTAAGGGCAAGGGGGGGGGGGTGGATTTCAGCCTCAAAACATTTATATATTCGAAAATATACGAAAAACGAAACGGGTTCCGAATAAGCTGAGATTATCCCAAACGTATACCTTTATAAATTGTTCGGTTGTTTATTAATTGTTCGACCATGTGACTCGCTTTAGTAACGTGGGCACTTGAACAAGTATTTCATTATTTTAGTACTCTGTCTGCCTAGGGCAGTAGATATTGAATCGAAAGTGATGATAGGGACATGAAAGCCGTTTTGGCCAATAATGAACAGTTTCGACACAAAAAGATCCTGAAGTTGAAAAATGTCGATTTTCCACACCCTTTTTCTTCGTGATTAGAGTGTGATAGATCGATGAAATTAGCTTTCAAAGGAGGACCTGAAAATGTCATGAAATACATCTTGTTCCATAAGAAAAATTATAACTCTGACTAATTTTTGTTCAACTATCTCAAACACTATCCCACACTTTCCCACACTATTGGTCCACCCTGTATATACCTACATGCATAAGTTTTTCCAAGATTTATTACATAATAGGTTTGATGTTTTGTCAACATGTAAGTGTTTTGCATTTGGTGAACACATTTTTTTAATACGTACCAAGTAAATAATTTTATACAATTCTTCTTATGTTTTTCAAACAACACTCGTGGTGGTTATCCAATTCCAATTAAACGCAACACGAAAAATCTGCCCACCCCTGAAATTTTCACTGGCGGCGCCCGTGCTAATAACGTATTATAACGGGAGTCTGATCATAGGTTTTTGATTGAAAATTGTAAATTTCCGTACGTATAGGGTTATGCATGAATACCATATCGGGTTACAACATTCTCCAAATGTTTTTCTCCTCCAAAGCGAGAGAGTGGTAATTGAGAAAACTGCATTGATATTGGATGAGCCAAAACCTTAGAAAATATTCACAAATGACACGGAAAATCGGATATTCTTCTTTATCTTTCGACAGCACGAAAAGAGAACCTATAATATTCGAAGAACATATTGTTAGCCAGTGGTGGAATGTTGGGAGAGAAGGAAGGTATTGGACTTTTTCTTGAGCATCAGGAAAGACTTCGCTAGAGAAATCATTCCACAACTTTGCCGCTCTATCGATGAATGATATGCTTGATGAGCGAAGTTCGCCTGAGTCTGAGCTCGTCTAGTTCTTCTACCTAAAATCGGACGTGGTGACACAATAGACGTGATTTCCATTGAGCACCGCCTGAGGAAAGATTCATACGAAGGCAGAGATCGCTCACCATGTTCCAGATAGGCCGAAGAATTCGTGAGAGTAGTATCATTGACTAGGCGAATAGCTCTCTTTTGAATAGAATCGAAGAACTTCAGCGTATGGGAACTCCAAACATATACAGTATTCCAGGACAAGTCGAGTTCGAAGAATTTGAAGAGTTCCTGGGTTGTGCACGAAAGGAAAGCCAATTTTTCGAGATATCTCTCTTCCTGGTGATTACATAATATTGAGATTTCGTTGCAATGAACTCTACTAGATTTTCAATCTCCATGCCTGTTATTGCCTGAAGTGTATCCACAAAGTTATCAAAGCAAAAACAAAGTTGTTGTCAAGACAGCTACTTGTAGAACATTGAAAGCCCTTGTATAGGATCCACCATACCATCACCACATAAAGTGTTTTTCTTCTGCCACGACATTGAGGATATCGAATATAACACAGAATGAACAAAACATTGTTTCAGACTAACTAAACAAAGTAACAGAGTGAAGGATGTGGTTAGAAACATGAGGACAGTGTACGAAGTTCAAATTCGTTGAAAAAATTCTTCCAACATGTCATCTGAGAACACTTCACTATACACTTATTGAATCGCATTCGACATATGGTATTATTGATTGGGGAAGTGCTGCTTATAAGTACTTAGATGAGCTATCAATCGTCCATGAATAATATTCGAGTGGCCAAGAACTTATTCGATCAAAAACATATACACAGAGGCCAAAATATTTTATATATACCAGCTGTATAGTGAGATCACAATATCACACCAATTTAAAAAACAGACAGTACATGAAACCGATTGGGCACAAATTATAATACCAGACAAAAACAAAATGCCAATGTTGAAGTACCAAAAGAAGTTCAATCTTGTTGTTCTCAATCTTGGGTCCCAAGTTCTCCACCGAATTGCCATTATATACAGGGTCGATGGTACGTTAGAAGTTTATGGAGAACGCAACGCAGGATTTTTCTGAAAATTTCGCATCTCACATTTTATCACCTGTTCTATCGATCTAAAATATTCTCGAAATTGCGACGTTGCCGTTTCTATCAAAAATTCCTAGCAACTTCATTTTTTTAAATGGAACACCCCGTATATTAACGAATTTTTATGATTGCCTTTTTATTACAATACTCTTTTGTTAATAAATCCTTATACCTATCTATATCGGTTTTCAAGATCAAAAATAATGTGTGTTAAATATGATCCAAAACATATCCCTAATTGAACTTATGTAAATCAGGGCTCTCGAATCATGAAGAGTTGATATTTCAGTGGTGGTTTGGATAGGCTTGATGTATTCAATTTACACCGAGAAGTCGCCTCCATATCATACAGGGAGTGCTGAAATTATTATTATATCCGTTGTTCATACAAGTGGTCGAAAGTTCATTTTTTCAAATGATACTCACTGTTTTTCACTCAATAAGTTGAAACACGAATAAAAATGCTACAAGCTGACGTAGCATGTCCCTATACCTAAATCATCAAGTTTTCTTAATAAAGCCGCTTTTTGTGAAAAATATAATTTTATGAAAAAGTTAATTTTAGATAGCCATGGAAATATCAAACTCATGACAGTTCGGTGTACCTGTATATTAAATGAATTAATTTACTCAAATCCAAAATATTGAAATGGATTTCTCTCATAACCATTTGTATCACTTTATTGATACGAAAAATCCTTAGTATTTGTTACAAATCCACTGATTCTATTTATTTTCTGATTTGCACTACTATAGCACATACACAATCAATGAATTTATAAATATATATAAACAAATATCTTCACCAACATGCCATCATCATATTGTATATATCTATATCACTTCTGTGAGTCACCTGAAACTCAGCAAACGAAGATATTATCATTATTATTACTAACTGATGAATTTCATTTTTGACAATTTTCACATTCTCCTGAATATGTCTGATCAGTCTTACCTTTTTCTAGATGTTACGCAAATAGTATGATAGTCCGCACCTAAAAGAAACATCCTGTTTATACAATTGACATTAATTGGCATTATTGGCAATAGTATCGACATGCTGAAATAATGTCGGATGCAAGAATTCATATTCACTAACTGATCAACCGAGGTCGTATTATTCTAATTCATCTTGATAATTATCATTGGGAGTCATAACTGGAATACGAAGTGTCCCAGAATGTTTTATGCATGGTTTTATCCAAATATAAGCTTCTGATGGATATAGAATAATAATTTTATTTAAATGAATATTTCCGTACATCGTATTCTTTGTCTTTTGTCATCGGCTATTTAATGGGACACGCTGGATTTTTTCGGAATATAATTGAAAAATTGATTAAACAACATGAATTTGACAGTGAATATTTCAAAACTATGTATGCTTCACGGAAAATCACGACATGTCCTGCAATTCTGTTCACATGTTTGAAGTTCAGCTTCCAAACATATGCTGAAGTTCTGAGATTCGGTCCAGAAGAGAGCTAATTCGCCTTGTCGGTGATATCAATTTTACTCAACCGAATTTATTGACCTCTCTAGAACATCGTAGAAAGATGGGCTCTCTCTCTTTTTTGGTCCAACTAGCTCAAACTGGTCATCACTACATTATCAGGCTCGAGACCTGTCGAATTCCGATCTACCAATCATCATAGTAATATTATTGATGATAATAGATAATAAAAATAATAATAATGAAGTTGATTTACCGATAATCGTTCACAGTAGATTGTAGGTTATATATTTTCGATCTTTTTGTGAACAAATAGGAATTGTAGTTGTGCTTGGGAATATAGTGGAAAACTATTGTTTAATTTCTACAAATTCAAAAATAGTGTGTGTTTGGACTAGTAATAAGTTCATAACTTCAATAAAACTGATAGTTGTGGAATAGAGGTTTTTATGTCCATAAGAATAATTGAAAATTGAAATTACTGAAGCTGAGAATGATTAGTGTATTTTTTCAGCTGTTCATTTTGTTTTCAGTAGAAACTAGTTACCTCTTTTTTGTAAACTACGTTTGTTTTTTTTGTTCTATTACTATTTTTTTGCGGGATTGATGGAATTGAACATGATTTTTCAGGGTTTCATTCATCAATAAAACGGCAAAATTGTGGAATTCTTTGCCTGGTAAAGTCTTTTCTGATACTAACAACCTCCAAACTCTCAACAAATATTCCAAATACCTTCCATCCCTACGAATATTCCACCGCTGACTCACACAATATTCCACGAACGTTTCCTTTCCTGATGTCAAAAGATAAAAATTCAGTCCTCATCGCTAGTATTCGCTTCAGGAGTTATATTCATGCCCTTGAACTTGATATTGCCAACTTGTATTGGAATTCAAGATATGCGTTCTTCCACAGATACGAGTATTCCACAGGAATTCATAACATCGATGCAAATGGTATATTGTAGAATCTAATATTTTATTTATACGATACTCCCTTCTCGGCTCGAATACACAAAACGTATAATATACTTAATATACTTCCATTCGTTTATGCATATACGGAGTTCTTCACGATGAGGGGAGATATTTTCAGTTTTCAGCAATTTACGACCGCAATGAAATGTCAAACAAAATCAGATTTTCCTGAAATGATATCACGAAATCCTGAGATACAGATCGGAATAATTCTGATAGGTGTATTGAAAAACTCCGACATGGATTGATTTTTTCAATTCTTCATAACCGACCATGTGAGAATTCTCAATTATTTTTGTGACACATAAGAATTCTCATAATGAACAGACACCTCCTTCACTATTTCTAATAGTCTTCATACTAGGATGCAACTCACAATGTAGATTGTAACATATCAATATTATAACATATCAACATGAATATTCAGTAACAAACAGAAAAATAAGGAAGAAAAAGATTATAATTACATCCATCTGATATAAAAGTCTGTATTCACATAAACTACGGTGTGTGATACCAATGGAAGGAAAGATAAAAAACTCATGATGTGGCATACAAAATATCACATATTTAGGTTATGCCATTTTTTCTTCGTCATTTTTTTCGAAATCCCCTGCAGGTGCATCCGTGAATACTTAATAATAATTATTTCGGATCGGAACGATTTGGTAGGTATTCCATTGATGAGTTTCCAATGATTATATACAGGATGCTGAAGGATTGGCACCGAATGCGTTGTTGTCGCTTCTGTTGAAAAGAGGTATAGCCACTCTGATGGGTCGAAAACAGCAACGTCGTCATTTTTTGGAGTTTTGAATTCTTGAAGACAAGAGGTCCTGATGATAATCGATAACCTTTTTTCTCAGAATCAATGATTTGAATAATGATAATTAGTCTCGTGAGTTGAAACGGTCTCTCTGGGTAACTATGTGCTTCCAAATATGCTTTCTTAATGCGCCTTCATTCTCTCGGAGGAAACAAGAAAGGAAAATCTGTAATGTTCGAGGAAATTCGTGTGATCGGGAGGAGTTTTTCTTTAAAGTTAGAAGGTCGTAGTATCAGGATAGACTTCACCATTCAGATTAGTCCACAACTTTCTATCTTCGAATGCCTGACAATAATGATAATAATAATAATAATAATAATAATAATAATAATAATAATAATAATAATAATAATAATAATAATAATAATAATAATAATAATAATAATAATAATAATAATAATAATAATAATAATAATAATATTTTTTGACCACATTAGTTCATCTAAATAGTTTTTGCTCTGATGCAAAAAACTCAAATGGGGTTGATTGAAGTGCTTTATTCCTCGTTTTTACAAATTTTTCTTTACTAAACTCAGTATGTATGAATTGAAAATAACAAGCTCTTTCAAAATCTGTGAAAATATATAGGGTGTCCCATTTGAATTAAAGAAGTTGATGACATTTCCGGTTGAGCCGGAAGTTATTATCAACAAAAAAATGTACATCAGATGCATTCTGTTCCATTACACTTCCCTGCAAATTTTCATAAATATCGTTCTTTTCGTTTGAGAGATATTCACTTGGTTCCATACTTCATCCCAACCCTATATAATTTCAATAAATATGTATAAATCGAACTGAGGTCCTCAATATATGTCTTTGTTTTGTTTTTTCATTATCGTTGATATATGTATCATTCAAGAATGACTCGTAATCTAGGATTTTTGCATTATCATAGTCCATCTTATGATCTATATCGATGACATGATCAGTGAGATTACAAGATTTAACACATCTCCTGCAACTTCACTTCTATGTGAAGTGATTCCATCTTCGAGCATTCTACTTGTTTGATAAACATCTTCGAAAGCTTGACACAAATAATAATAAATTCTTTCAATTGGTCACAACGACTGCTTCTCCCAAAGATTGATGAAAATTGTAATACGAAGAGTCACAAAATTCGACATCATATAATAATATGTAAAAATATGTAATTTGAAGTCATATGAAATTTTTTGACTTTTATCGAACACTCATTTGTCCATATACCACCGTAACTGGTTCACCAAAATTAAAAATTATAAATCCGAAATATCACGTTGATAAACCTTGATTACTGTACCAAGTTTCAATTCTTTTCCTCCGGGAGTTTTGGAGGAAAAAATATTCTTCATTTTTACTGTACTTTCGACACCCTGTATCTCATTTTAGGGCATACTGTGATAGAAACTTTTCACCTCGAAATGAGGTGAAGAATTTATATTCGGAGTTTGTCGGTCTTATTCTGACTCACCCTGTATACACAATTTTCTTTCCATCTAATATCTCAACTATTATAAACGTAAGGTATCATGTACAACACGAGTAATTACAGAGCAGATCCACAAAGGCTACCCTTCGCTTGGATCTCCAACTTGAATAACAGTATAACAACGTTTTTTTGTAAGATAAATTTATAATAATATATGATGAAAACATGATGGATAGATCGTGAAAGTGAATTGATAAAGAACAAGTAACGAAAAAATGAAGAACGTGAAGGATATAATATTCATGATTTATTTTTTCTAACCATTTTTCATATCAAACAAACTAACTACCAACATTATAACCTCTCGAGATTTCATCAATTCAATATTTTCGCATTATCATCACTATTATTATATCCCTATATAATACATAAATTCATTTTGTTCAACCGACCTTCAGTGCAATCAGTTCCTTCCCCATTACATTTATCTCTTATCCTCGATTTTATATATTTCATTCAATTCACTCAATACCCTAGTCATTTGAGCACAATTATTTTTGGGATTCTTAGGGTCCGTTGCATAAAGAAAAATTAATCATGTTATTTATCTGATGCCACATTAGCGGTGATGTTACGTTAAATCCAATTTGCGTTGCATAAAACTCTTGTATGTCATGATTATCGTTCCATTAACTAAAGACGAAAAATGCGTGGCAACAGGGCTAATTTGCTGAATCCACACGTTCCGTGCTTTGCGCATTTATAGGTTAAGTTTGATTATGTGATTTGACGAAGCAGTTTCACAGATCTGTGGCAGTGTGGATATTGATATGGATAGCTTGAAGAAAAAACGGGGGTCCAAACTATACGGAATCAGAAAAAACAACACTGCTGGAGATTGTTGAAAATTACGTATAGTTTACCATAATGCATTATTATATTATGTTATGCCAACGGCAAATGAATTACATATTACAAAAATTACCTAGCACCAGCCCCTACAGTGTACGTGTGATAGATGATAGATAGATAGATATATTTCTCATTACGATAAACATAGAAAAAAATATACATTTTAACAATTCAAAGTTCCTAAGAACATTTGAGACGACGATAGAGAAGAAGAAAATAATATATAGGTAATAGGTAATTTGAAATTGAATAATATAGACTAAATTTATAAACTTGTGAAAAATTAATATAATTTTTGCCAAAGTTTTTCGAAAATGTGGGAAATTGTGGGGAATTGGAGGTGGAAAATTATTGAATATTGTAGGAAAAAAATTCTTCCAAGTTGTAATGTATGTTTGAAAGTAGATATTGTTTGAGTGATTTCTTGAAGTGAATGAATGAACAGATATCAGTGCATTCGGTAGGTGATTTAAACTTTTTGATTCCCATATATACTGGTCCTCTTCTATTGACCTCATAAATAAACATAGGAGTTAAAAATTGTCTGTCATTACGAGTTTTATGTAGCTGTGTATATCAGCTTCTGTCTGAAAATTTTGTTTTCTTTCATGAGCCTCACTTGCTACTCGGTAAATATAGAGATAAGTCAGTGTGAAAAGCTTCAGGTTTAGAAAGTGCTCACGACATGACTCTCTTTTGTTCAAACCTATCAAGGCTCGAATAGCTCTCTTTTTTGAAGTATGAATGTGGAATTTGAATTCACAGAATTTCCCCAGAATTCAACCCCGTAGTTCAGAATACTATGAAAGTTTGCAAAATAGACAGTTTTAGCAGCATCTGTACCGATATTAGCCCGTATTGTGGAAATTGCGTAGACTGCGCTAGCTAATTCATTGTTAATATAATAAATGTGGGATGAGCTTTCGAGTAGCTACAGATTTGCTAGATAGGTGGCTCTACCTGAATAAATACTGTGAAACAGCCACATCCCATCAGAACGAAAGATATGTCCTCCTGTCTTGGTTTTTTGTTCCATCCATTTTTTCACTTCCAATCCCAACAATGGAAGAGAATTGTGGTTTCTCATTTCAACCGAGATCGAGTTGTGAAGCCTAGGAGCAACAAATAAACAACATCTCTGTGCAACAGTTTCGAGCATCTTAGGCACTTCTAGGGTTTGGCTTTCATACCGGGTGTTTTTTCAACTAGTTTGTTTGTTGACATATATTTACGTTGGTAAACTAGAAGTGTGAAAAATGATTGTCTCATATCAAAAAATCTCGATTCTTTCTAGAGATCATCACTAGCATAGTCGAAGGTTTTTATAAAATTTCATATATTCGAACTTTGAACGGCAACTTAACAGTAAGTGTGGATTTATGCAGCCACATTTAACAATTATCAAGTAACATTTATCAATTAAAAATCAACAATTATAAGTTAAAATCCTTGTTTTCAATGGCTGTGTTTATGCAGACAACGTTCTACTTCAATTGAACTAGGTTTTCTTCTGGAATAAGCAACTAGTACCTCAGATGACCGCCAATTGGTTCTAAGACTGGTAGAGAAACCTTGTGATTGGTCAGACCTTGTCCGAGAGATGATGAATCTAACCTTACTTTTCATGGGTTATTTAAGGGTAGAAAATAATTTTATAAAACATATCTAGACGATGATATGCTGAGTCGATCTCGTTTGTAATTTTCTGTGTTTTACGTCAAAGAAAATGAGGAATTCGAAGGCTTGAGACTGACTAGTGCGGCTAAACGTATCATTTATTTCTACTCGTTAATTTGATCTGCATAAACGATAATGTTTTCGCTACTTGTTACATGCTAATTCTTAATTGATGAATGTTACTTGATAATTGTTGAATGTGACTGCATGAATCCACACTAACCTCGACGTCAAGTTTGCTTGCCGCTGCTGTCAAACTCTCACCTTTTTTCTTCTCTATCGCTCGCTTCGTCTCTGTATGAACGGTCGCACATAATCACAGGAACAAAATTATTATAAACCAATCGAGGTTGTCGCGCCAAAAACTAATAACATTAATATATCTATTCATCTAACTGGACCGGCACATCGTAATGATATCATAGTGAGCGACGATCTTGACAAGGCGTTCCGGTGGGGATCCTACGACTTACCTTGACTCCGGTCATGGTGTTCCTATAGGCCAGACGATAGCCCACAAATCATAATGCAAAAGTCTCTTTTTCAACTGAAACCTCTGAATATTATCATTGTTATTATTTTATTATTCGCTGAATATTTTTTTTCGTGATTTTCGATTTTGATTCACATTCAGAGTGATTGAACGTGCCTAATTAGAAGATTATCTTCGAAATGATGATTATTATGCCTCGAAGTAGGGTACATTGTTTCAACGGTACGTACAAAGCAGCTGCAATCTTCATTCAGTGAGTATGGAGCAGTGACTGTTGGTTCTAGATGTGAAAAGCCCCCAGCTTCAAACTCATGCTGAATTTCAAGATTTCAGTTCCTAGGAGTCAGTCTATGAGTGGCAACACTGTATAAAGTACATTCTTCGAACGTCTCCGAAAAATCTAAATAAATCAGCATATTCTGATGAAAAAAGAGTGAATACGAGGACTTTTATGAAGGCAAACCAATAATGAAATGAAACACGACCTTCGAAATTCATTTCCCTATTTAATACACTAAACAAGCTGTGATCGAAAAACGATGAGTTTAATGAGAAATAGTGCTCTATGGAAAGATGCTTCATGAAAATATGCTTCTAAGTTTTTCATCCTCTAGTCAGTTTTTGTTTTCGAGATATGATATAAGATGGCAGCTAACGCTGGAAGGGTGCGATACGAATCTTTTCAATTTGAAATCATTAACTGTCAATGAAATGCACGCAACAGAATTTCCGATGACGTTATGAGTTGAATCTCCCTCTGATGAGTTATATCTCTATTGTCTGGACTAATATTATGGTGCGACGTAAGAAACACCTTGAAATTTGTCTCTGGTTAAAAGACATCCAGTTCTTAAGAACGTGAAGGAAACAATCTACAGAAGCATATAATATCACTAGGATACGTAGAACACTGTGAAATGAGTTGGGTTCACTCAGTAAAAAAAATTATTGCGGCATTCGTATTCAATGGATCTTGGAAACTAAAATTTTATACACATTTTTTTTTGTATGAATTTGTTTTGGGAGCTGACAAATCACATGAAGTTGGTTTTATGTCTGATTCTCATAGAAGGCGCTAGTTACACGGTTCGTACACATTTGTATTGAGTATATTTGAACATAACTTTTTCGAGGTTGGATTTTCTAGTCCGAATTTCATGTGGATTCGAACATCATTCGATTTTATAACAAAAAGTTATTTTGGTAAAACTTGATAATTTGTACTTTTCCCGGATTTGAAGAGCAATAACTGGTGCAAGTGAAGTAAGTGATACAAAAAAACATTTACCTATTCATTAAGAACCAAATACAACGACACATAATTCTAGAAGATCATTGCATTCTTTATAAAAAAAAAGGATTGAATTGTGTATTCGTATCGTGTACTGAACTGATTGAATATTTCATGTTTTTAGTAAAATTTATTTTTAACTTCCTCCTTGGATTGTTCTATTCATTATTTTTGTTTTTCAATAAATAGGAAATTGTTTTCCACGATTAAAATCGATTGCTGTTCAAATTCACATGAAATTCACACTGAAAAATGTAAACTCAAAAAAAGTCATGTTTGAAATTATTCGGTACGACTCGTGTAACTAGCGCCCTCTATGAGAGTCAGACATAAAAACAAATTCATGCGATTTGTCAGCTGCCATAACATATTCATACATATCACAATGTTGCCAGTAGTTTCGACATAATCGTGAAAGGGCCACCTTTTCTTGAAACACCCAGTACGTAGAATATCTATCTGTATATTGTGGTTATTGATTGTTGCTCAGCTCTGAGCTGTGTTCACAGTATCTAGCAAAAGTTTGAAATAGATTGTCAAATTTGTAGAGAGCAAATACAAAACAAAGTAACGAAATGAAAGTCTTAGCTGACCTTCACACTTCAAAAATAATCGAAAGAATAAAAAAGTGACTGGGCTCAACCGGGATTTGAACCCGGGACCTCTCGCACCCGAAGCGAGAATCATACCCCTAGACCATTGAGCCGTTGCTGATAATTATACTTCTAGTCAATGTACAAAGTCCGAGTTGTTTTCATGGTGATTTATAAACAGCTTCAATAGTTCCATAGCGACCTTATAAGAACTTTTGAGTTCTGAATACCTAACTTCTGCTCGCCAACTCAGCATAATCCTCAATACCCGTTCTCATCCTTATGTTTTTGAACAGCAAGGTTTAAAAACATTCAACATTGTAGCATTCCTTCGAAATTATGCCAGGAAAATCAGTATGGCGGATCTGAGGGGGGGCATTGAATCCATGCAATCCTCCCCTTCAAGTTCTGAATAGCTGATATTGGTCCAACAACCAGAGTCTAAGGATATGCAACTAAACTTTAGGATGGTTTTCTTTTTTTAACTTTGAACTCTATCGACAAAATGTAAATTTCAGACAATAAAGCTTATCTATCTAATATTAGTGGTTATAGTAAACAAAGGAAGAAGTAGAGAAAGTTATTTCATTTTTTTGATTGATTTCCTGATTTTTTTATCAGTAGGTTTAATTTTCAATTTATGGATCTTCTTCATTGAAATTGTAATAGTGACAGGAGGAGTTCAATTTATCGTGAAAAGTGACATTGAGATAACTAACGAGTTTGATTTTTGCATATTTTGGATAACTTAACTATTCAGAGCTTCAGAATTGGTATCAGTTTTGAGACTTTATTATTCATTAGAATTCTGGAGTTGTGTTTTCATTTGTTTCGTCACACTTTTATTATATCCGTCTCATTTATTTGTATTATTGTTCACTTGTTACAGTCTTTTCCAGCTTGGTTTCCAGTACATTTGCAAACAGTAGCCAGATGCATGTATGCTCAGTTTTAGTTTTCAGAACAATTATTTTGAAAATATTTTTCTCGCATGTAAATTAATTAAAATAATTGTCGAATT
The DNA here is from genome assembly GCA_963576655.1 of Gastrophysa polygoni. Lineage (NCBI taxonomy): Eukaryota > Metazoa > Arthropoda > Insecta > Coleoptera > Chrysomelidae > Gastrophysa > Gastrophysa polygoni. Next base: position 19,393,666 of record OY755088.1, on the reverse strand, counting down.
GTGTACAGGTTTCTTTCACAATATTTGCTCCATATCATATTTATATTGTTCACCGGGTGAAGTTGTTTTAGATGAAGAGTAAACTTTGATTACAAATTTTTATTTACTCATGCCCCCCTGACAACCTCTCTAGATCCGCCAGTGTATTATTCTGCAGATTTTTTTTCCATGATGGTGGATATTCCTCATGGCGCGTTATCAGTAGAGTTCTCAAAATCAAAGACACTGACGATTCCCATTATATTTCCATGTCGTTTGAAATTATCATAGTATATTATATACCTAAGGTGAGAAGTGAGCTATTATATAGTAAGCACTTTTCTAGGTAGGAATTCAACTTCTTGACTGAATAAAAAACCCAGTAGAACGATCTCCTTTAATTATTCATGTATGATTTGATTAATTTTTTTGCTCTACAGGAAATAAAATCAGCGTTTCATAATATAAAGATATATCTATGCGCATTCTGATTTCCTATGAAATCGATTATTATCCATTAGAAAAAGATTATTATCCATGCCAGAGATTGATTCTACATATAGGGTGATCCCAGAACTCTACGTCTGCACTTGGAGAAGTGCTCATTCAGTGTCATTCTAGACATGGCATAATATTATGTAATGATCCATGAAGATCTGTGACACTCGAAACATTGATCAAAGATGTCGATATCAACGAGATTCATAAAACTGTCGATATCTCAAAAACTATTAAAATTTTACGAGGAGCATCTATCGGTATTCCGGTCAGTCATGAGCTGACCTGTCAGCCCTCCAGAGGATGACGTCGAGTTTTGGGACACCCTGTGAACAAAACATACCTGATGAGTCACGTAATGATTCGTTTTGCTGAAACATATTTATGCAACACGAAGTCTAATTAAAATATATCTACAACATAATGACGAGAGGAAGTTATTCTATTGTAGATTGTTATCAAATATTTCGTTGTAAACTAATACTTGACATTTTATTAGTTATCATATCAACAGATCTAATGATATTACCGTTTCCATAGGTGCAACTGTGCTATAGCTGAAAACTGGTTCCGAATTCAAAGTTCTCAAGAATTGAGCAATATAATAATCTAATAATATAATATTCCAATAAATAATATTGAAAAACAGAAAGTCTCGAAAAATAAAAAATAATAATAATAATGAAACGTAAACTCGACTCGTATTTTTTTCAATTCGATTTATCTCGATTATCTAAAAACGGGCCATATAAAATGCCACAATAATCGAATTGAAAGAGAAGCCTCTGTTAGTTTCATTTCGAGATTCTTGGAAAGTAGATAAATTTGAGAATATAGCAAATTGAGAGACGCATAACCTAAAACGAATTCATTGACTGACATGGCACATAACATGGACTGACATTGAAAAAGTGTATATATAAAATACAATAGTGTGAAAACACCAGTTTTTGTACTATTAGTACATGTCAAATTTCCATCATCAAATTTTATGCATTTGTTCTGTTTAATACGTCTGTTTTTCTTACCGAATAGCATGATATGATATGCCAGTTATGACGCTGTGATTCATTCATAAGTCTGTCAAGATCATAGTCAATTGTTTTCTCGGCATTGTTATGATTATCAGGCTAAAAAAAGGAAATATATATCATCTGAATAAAGATGTGAGTAACATTGTTCGAGAGAGCTTGTTTTGTTATTTGTATATATACTGAACAAAAGTGGTCCCGAAATAGAACCCTGTGGCGCACCACAAGATTTTCGTTGGGAGATTAACCTACACAAGACTCCAGTTTCCACGAACTGATATCTTTTATCTCAATAACATAGCAATGAGAGCAATTGCATCATTCGGAAACCCTATTCAAAATGGAAGATGGTATATACAACTCATGAATGATAATTTCAGAAGCATTTGAGTCATCGAAAAGAATGAATCAACAAAGCAGTGGTGCACCTTGATCAGGATCTGAAACCTTGTATGGAAGCATTAAGAAAATTGCTTCCTGTAGGGAATCCGATTAGGTGTGTACAAATAACATTCTCCCAAATATTCTACGGCACTGATATAATTCAACTTCCTACGACAAATTTGTACAACAAATCCATTAGGTATATACATACATCCCCGTTTGAGTATTCCATATAATCAATGTCATAGTATGTTTACGAGCATAACAATTCCAAACATGATCCTGAAAATTGTGTTAATTGTCCTCTGTCTGATGTATTTCGTCAATGGAGAACCTGTAAGTCGCATTTTCATGCAAAAATTATCATTTCAATATCCCTCATATTTTCGATTCGCGACAAGAGTTTCACAACTGAAATTCGGCGCAATCTATATTCATTTCAGCTACAAAACTGTTTTGAGTTGACTCTGGAAAGTTGTCGCACTCAATTTTATCTGAATGATGAATTTCAAATTGCGAAATTTCAAAAAATCAAACGACTTTCCTGGAAAGTTACATATTTTGCGTTATGACAGTCTTTGTCGCAAATGAGGGATATCTCGCGCTTACTATACAGGGTGGTACAGAACTATATGGGATCAAACTTCTAGGGGTTATTCAGTGCAACAGTAGAAAACATTTGAGTAGTCGGTCCAATGTCCGGAAAAGTGTCAATACGGTACTACGGCCCTAAGACGCGTTGAAATTCAGAAATCCTAAATAGGATTTAATGCATTTAATTCTTACCTTTTGTACATGATATCATCACAATTGTTCAAAATGTCAATGTGTAAAAATTTTATAGCTGATTATTTTAAACAATTTATTTCATACTGCATCATAGAACATACCTTTACGTACCTGATTTCAATCCGGAAACTAGACTTTTACAGGATAGGCGCACGTAATATTTCATTACGTGCTACTATCCCGTAATGAAATTATACCGGATTGTGAATATTGAAAACTCAGTTATGCGTCAAAAGCATGAATACATTTATTAAAAATTCAACAGCTAAACGATACACAGAAATTACTTATTGCTAATATTGATATTAACCGTTAAATTTTCGTTCCCATGAATATGGATACCAGGAGCTCCATTGGATGAATTATTTATTAGGGAGTTGCTACTTGCTGATACATTCCCATTTTTTTGTTGTAGCACTTCAACAAAGATTAATATTTTATTTTTCACTGTTCATTTTTGTTTTTTATCAGTATGAAATAAAATGTTATACGTCACACGTCCGGTAAACTTTTACAGTACTCGTTTCGAAATTCCGGACTCGGCTTCTCGTACTGTACTGTAAAAGTGTACTTACCGGACTAGTAACGTAAATATCTATTACCGGCGCTTGGCGTTGTTGTGGTTTATTTGAAAACTATAACAGAGATTGGTTTCTGTAGCTGATGCATTCCATATCTAGACTCAATTGGACGAATTACAGCAGCATTTGAAATCATTCAAAACGAGGATCAAATTTTTAGTCAAGTCCGTCGAAATCATGTTCGACGTTTAAATCGGTGTATTCACGTTGGAGGAAGACATTTTGAAGCCCATATAACGGTTCAAATTCATTGATGATTTGTGTTTATTTACTGAAGAAAACTGCAATTTGAGAACATGGAATAAGTCCCAAACGAAAGCTTTCAAAATATGATTGAACGGCAGAATTTTTCCAGTGGCCATTCGAAATGGTTAAATTTGTCTACTCTGATCTCTATATATAGGCAACTGGTCATTTTTTTTGTTTCAATAAAATTCTTCACTGAAAGTGTGGAAGAAGTGGCTTGCGGAACGATTTCAAATATCAAATAGGGCATTAATGTGGTCACTCTGTACGATATATTCAATTTAGTTTAGTTGTTTCAGAAATATTCGAGTAATAGGTCATCATGAAAGCGACAAGATATAACAAGAGAGTGATTCTTACGATGTACTGTTTACTTTGGAGAATATCAATCTGAATATACCGGGTGGCCAAGTGAGTTTCTTAGTTGAGATAATGAAATTACCAAATTCACTATGATCAAATGAATTTGAAATATGTTATCAACTTCCGTTTTTCAAATAACAACCTGTATATCTCTCCATTTCAAAACGAATGATAAAAACGATTTGACGTTATAGGCTATCTAAATTCACGTGGAGTCATTCAACATACATAATAGTGAATTTCGACTGTGGTCCATTTTAGTATAGACTAAAATGAACAGGGTGTGATTTGAACTGAAAAATGGTGGAACTATGAATGAACTACTCGAAATATCGATTCTATCTTATTGATGAAAATTCTGAATTCTAAATCTTAATTCCCTAAGTCCTAATTCTATTAGGCTGATGATTGATTTATTTATGTCAATTTTCTTGACGGAGTTTCGAAGAATTTGACGCAGAATGAAATTATGTAAGAAATATACAACTTGTCATTTTTTTCATTTGTTTTGACAACACGAAAGGGAAACCTATAATGTCCGAGGAACATCGTGTAAGCCAGCGGTGGAATTTTGGAAGACAGGGAAGGTGTTGCAATTTTTCTTGAGAGTTTGGAGGTTTGTAAGTCAGGAAAGACTTCACTAGACGAAGAATTCCACAACTTTGCCGTTCTATTGTTGAATGATGCTTGGTATAGCGATGTTCGACAGGTCTCGAGCCTGACAGTGTAGGGGTGATCAGCCTGAGCTCGTCTGGTTTGTCTACTAGGAATCGCACGTGGTGGCATAATAGATGATATTTCCGTTGAGAACAGACCGTATCATTGATGTGGAACAAAAACAAAATTGGTGCCGAGACAAAGCCTTTTGTAACACCAGCATTGATCGTCATTGTATCAGACAAGACCTCACCTACCACCACATAGAGTGATCTATCTGCAAGGAAACTCGACAGTGAAAGACACAGTTAGGGCAGCAAACCATTTGACAGAAGTTTCGCTAGGAGGCCTTGGTGCCAAACTCGGTCAAATTCTTTGGAGATATCCAAGGCTACAGCCAGAGACATCCCATGTTTCTCTATTGACACCTGCCACTCATGTGTCACATAAGCAAGCAGTCCTCCAGTTGACCTCTGGTGACGAAAGCCACATTGCCGGTCGTTGACGATTCTTGAGCTCTCTAGATATCGGATGAGCTCGATGTTGATTGCTTTTTCCATTACTTTAGAGATCACAGATAGTAGTGCAATCGGTCTATAGTTGTTAGGGAGTGTTTTCTTGCCCTTCTTTGGAATCGGTTGGACCCTAGCTTTCTTCCAGTTAAAAGGAAATACGCCGAGTTTGTACGAAAGGCTGAACAGCCTGCAAAGAACTGGTGTTAGTTCTGGGGCACATTTTTTGAGAACAATAGGCGGTATTCCGTCTGGTCCCATAGCCTTCTTGACGTTGAGGCTAAGCAGGATATGTCATTCGAAGAACGGAAGTTGATATCTGTATCGCTGAACTCGGAAGTGGAATATCTCATTCACAAATGCCAAAGAATACAATTTTCACATGGTCATTTGCTCGTGCGAATTCGTTTTTTCCATTTCTCCAACTGAAAAAGTTCCAAGAGATACTGATTTTCTAGGTCACGCGTTATTGCAAATTGTTTGTTTCCGACAATCTGATTTCCAGGTAGACTATAAGGCAATGGTAGGAAGAATCAAATTGACATACTACAACAAAGAAATGGTGAATCCATCAGGAGCAAAGTTCACATTTCACAAATACAACAGAACGAATTCCGCAATCAATGCATCATTCACTCTTCTGAAAGATCTGGATGGAAGGCAAATGGAGGTAAGCAAATGTTGATATTCAATCTAATCCCAAGAGAGTCTGTATCAGGGGGGGGATGGATATTCACAATCCGTTCTATGTGCTGAAAGAACAAAAAAAAAAACAGGATCCAAACTCTTGTTTGCCACCGTACATATCGTGTGCATGCGCCGAAATGCGAATTACAGGAGCGTACTCACCTCATTTTGATCAATTTCGAATATAACGAGTGAAAATAATCACTAATACAAAACACACAACAAAGGAGAACGCAAAATAAGATGCTTCCGACGTATAACAGCTTGAGTGATGAGTTACGAAAATCAGGGAACTCTCAGGTTATCGAGCGTTGCAACTAAGGGATATTTAATTCTAATAATTCCTCATTCTTGTGCATATGCAATTTCTGGGTACGTATTTCTGCCTTGCAACCCACGTCCCTGACCCTCAAGCAGGGGTCTGTCTCATATTTTGGCGCCCAACGTGGGGCATTTGCTATGAAATTGATAGTGGAAAAAGGTCTTTTGTCCCCCCACTTTCTTCGTTGTCTTCGGGTCTTTGTCCCCCTAGCTCTTCACTGTGGAAGTTCAAGATTTTGGGGAGTACGTATGAGTATTGGTGAAAGCTCAATAATAAGACTCGAACAGGAATATTATGTCACAATGGGACAATGATGTCTTTTGAAGATATGCTTGATATTACCGATACGTTGTAGCGATAGTACTTCGTGCCTCTTATGAATATCACAATGTTATGTTGAATGTTGAATATCAAATTGATCTACACATCATTTTAAAATGCTTGGCGACCATAACTATTCTCGTTTCGCATATTGAAAACACTCATTGGATGCGATCTCTCTACTGTATCACCCCAATATTTGGATACGAAGCTATGTGTCCACCTGTTACAAATTGTTGTGTTCTTTTCGTAGTGGAAACCTATAGTTTATTGAGTTGCTATAATTATTTTTCCCAAGATTTGTCAACGAGAATCGTTACAGATTCATTCTCGGCTCTTTATAATATAATGAATGATAATAATAATGATAATAATGAATATACCCATGCAAGGGTCTCACTGAAGGGGCTGCCTTGCGCTTCCTCCGAATTAAACCTAATCCAACCTACATTATATCCAGTAATAAATTCTAGTTACTCCCGGTTGACATAAAGCCTTCTGAACATTCATCAAATTCTTGTTCTCTGCTAACGTAGAGCATATACTCTCGATAAGATGTCTGCCACATTTTCTGTTCCTGGTCTTAAATTATATAATAATACTTGTATGGAAACAACTCATTCATGATTTCGAATTTTTTTTCATTTGTCCTGTAGTTCTGTGTTTGAACATGAATACAACAGACTTCTGAGCGGTGAATAACTTGAAATGTCTGCACATAAAAGAATCACGGCATTCATTTATACTTTCAACCAAGGTGGATGTAGGATGGTGAACCAGCCAAATTCAATTGTTTCTTTCCAAAACATGTAGACCTGTCCAACAACCTCACTAAGGCCGCACCCATTGAGTAAAGAAGGCAATACGATCGTCGATGCTGTGAAGTCGAATTCGCTTTTACTGATAATGACGGATATTTGACAGTGATGTATAGCTAATGGTTCAAATCTTGCATTCGTAATGAATTCCAAATTCACCGATATCAGCATATGTGACGCCATCTAGTTTCGATCTTGGAAAGCCTTAGTAAGGCATTGAAATTCAACATAATGAAGTAGGTGAAAGTTTACAACTTTTTCTAGTGGCTGTAAATAGGGAAATTGGGAAACCAGTCTATTTTCACATCATACTTTCATATTTAATAGCACTTGCTTCTTGACCTACGGAACTGCACAAGGAACTCGAGGAAAAATGCTACTGAGTCCAGATTGCAATTCGTTGTTACACGTTCTACCAAGAGTATACAGGGTGTCCCAACGAAAACTTTCCACACGGATTTACTGGAAAATGACAAATTATTTTCGGAATCGCTGAAACACGTCGATTTTGATTTCTAGGGGGACACATGTCAGTGATGAATTTAGTCACGCAACTTCATCCCCCTGACAGGGGCGGCTACCCCATTGCGAATCATCATAGGGAACTTGGGTCGAGTGATACATCATCTGAAAGCTCTCTTCATTCTCTACACAAACGTTCATTATTTTTTCAAAATCGAATGACTGGTACTTGAGATTAGTGTAATAATAGGTTTAATTTAAATAATCAATATCATACCTGTTCTTATCAAAATTCAATTTATTAATTGCTCGAAATGAGCCCCTCCTACCTCCATACAATGATAAAGTCTACTTTCGAAACTATTACGAACGTTTTCCAATACTTCTGGAGTTATGCTGCCGCACTCGTTAACAATTCGACCACGTTGATCCTCTAGTGACTCTGGCGGAGTGGCAAAAACTCTGCTTTTGAGATGCCCCCATAAAAAATAATCCAACGGGTTGAGGTCCGGTGATCTAGCTGGCCACTCAATTGGTCCTCGTCGCCCTATCCAATGATTGGTGTATCGTTCATCCAGAAAGTTTCTAACCGCTACTGCACAGTAAGGTGGTGCTCCATCTTGTTGAAAATGGAGGTTGTCTGCCGAATAATCTCCATCGTTTTCGATAATATCCGTTATCATGGGATCGATGGAATTCTCAAGAAAATGTAAATACATTTGTCCATTCAAATTATCATCTATGAAAAGTGGTCCAATAATATGTTTGCCAAAAATACCACACCAAACAATTAATTGTCCCAGCCTGGCTACTTACTTTGTTTTGACTAATTTGTTTTCGTTTTTCGTGGGGTGACTGGGTTCCCTGACCAGATGGGATGTTGACATTGTCTATCTGTCCACTCATTGAGTCTTAAAATAGTTAATAAATTGAATCTGAATAAGAACAGGTAAGATATTGACTAATTACATTGAACCTGTCAACAACACTGATTTCAATTACCATTCATCCGATTTTGAAAAAATCATACACGTTTGGGTAGAGAATGAAGAGAGCTTTCAGATGATGTATCACTCGACCCACGTTCCCTATGATGATTCGCAAGGGGGTAGCCGCCCCCGTCCGGGGGATGAAGTTGCACGACTAAATTCATTACTAACATGTGTCCCCCTAGAAATTAAAATCGACCTGTTTCAGCGTTTCCGAAAATAATTTGTCATTACCTAGTAAATCCGGGAGGAAAGTTTTCGTTGGGACACCCGGTATATCTATTGCGGTGTCCCACAAAGATTTTAGGACCTATATTATTTCTTATTTATATCAATTCCTTGAGTGAACTGAAATACGTTGAAGGCGTGATCATATTATTTGCTGATAACACATTTTTTTTCAATTCTGCTTCGAACATTGACCAAATTCACGATCCAACATGACTTGAAGATAGTAGCCCTGTGGTCACTCTCCTATAAATAGAATAGAATAAAATAAAATAGAATAGGGATTTATCATTATGTAAGATGTACGATTCATATTTATGAACGTCAGTACATTAGGTCATATAGAATATGGTAGTGATTCTTGGTGTTACACAGTGCAATTTGCTTAGAGAATAAAAATACGATAATGAATATAAATATAGGTAATACAAAAGAAACGATTATAAACATTGAGACTAAAATATACAGCATATTATATGAACATTCACGTAGTACATACATTGAAATTCAGGTATTCTTCCTCAGAGTAAAAAGCATTATGTATCAAAAATTCTGTGAGATCGTGATGGAACTTCTCGACAGTTCTCACATTTTTTATTTCTTTCGGTTCCTTATTGTATAGAATAATACCAGCATGATGAGTGGATTTTTGATATAATGATCTGGAGTTTCCAGGAGTTTTCAGGAGGTGACGTTGCCTGGTATTATATGACATATTTTGAATGTTTACTTGGAAGGATGAAATTTCTTTTTTGATGTATTTTATTGTGTTATAAATGTATATAGAATGAATAGTCAAAAGTCGCTTTTCCACAGAATAGCTTCGGCAAGAATCTCAAGTGCTCAAATTGAATAACAATCGGATTAACCTTCTTTGTAAAACAAAAACTTGCTCAAACAAAACAAAACTTCACTTTTGTATATCACGAAACGACCAAAGGCCACTGAAAACATTATAATGATTATAATAATAATAATAATAATCACGAACCCTACAAAATAAAGCGATAGAATGTATATTCGAATTACCATTTTTGGAACCAACTGCAAATCTCTATAAGCCTAAGAAAATTCTTGATATTGAGTCTATTTATGAAGCCAAAATATGTACGTTCATTCATTCAGTGAAAACTGGTTTCAAACACTCAAAATTAACATTCACAAAAATTAAAAGTCATAATCATAATAATAAATCATAATAATAAGTCATAATCATGGTATTCGAAATTGTAATGGGCTTTCAACTATTAGAACGAAAGCAAATTTCGGAAGAAAATCAATATTGTTTGACGGAAAAATTATATAATAATTCTCTTTGTAATTCACTCCAAAAGTCAAGAAATTTGTATACATTATTATATTCTCTTATTGAACTTATGATATTTGACAAACAATTTTTGATTAGCATTGTACTGAATTCCACTATGTTGATTATTCATTCTATATTGATACCTGTATAATCATGTTTCTTGGGATTGGAAAATGAAAAATTAGGAGGAGTGGGTAGTTCTAGGAGAGGTTCGTCATTCTGTCAAGGTCAGGCTTTATTGTTCTTCTTCCTATTAAATAGCCCAGGATGTTTATACAACTCATGCACTTCTTTTTATTCAATGTGTGAATAAATTTCTTTGCAGTTCTTAGGAACTCGTCCCGAAAAAATCATGTTAGCCTTGATTTTTACCAAATATAGTAACATCATCAAGATAAAGTGAAAGTGTCCGCTATGTTTTCGTTCGGAATTAGAGTATCTAGTCTTCTTTGGAAACATGCAACATCATTTTTAACTGCGAAAGGAATCCTACAAAACAGGTACCATGACCCACAGGATGATATGCATTTCGTGAATCTATATTGATGGAAACTTCATATTACTATATTCACTTTCGATGTTCGATAGAGGATAACCCACTAGTAATGTGAATAGATTTATAGTTTGGCATTAGTCTATGTAGTAGTCGAAAGATATTATAGCAATATGAAGTTTCTCATTTCAGAAGTAAGTCCATAGTTTTAAGGAAATATGGAAGAGAAGGAACAATACTGATGGCCAGTACCCAGCCAACTATCGTGTATCATCAAAGAATGATGTTGCACCAATGCAAATTTCAGTCTTTAGCAATATTCAACGTATATGATTGATATCACAGTAATACTTTACAACACACCGTGAAGTGAAGTCTTTCCTGATGCTTACAACCTCCAAACTTTCAAGAAAAATTCCAAAACCTTCCTACTCTCCCTAAATTCCACCGCTGGCTAACACGATGTTCCTCGAACATCATAGATTTCCCTTTCGTGTTGTCCACAGATAAAAAAAAACACCGATGTGTTGAGTATTACTTCAACGATTGATTCGTCATTATAAATTATGTGATGGAAGATTTCCTAGATCCATTTTGAATAATGAAAAATTGAATTAAAACAGATCAATCTAATTTCGGATATGTGAGGAAACGTTGTATCTACCTCGATAGTCCAAAAGAACGCTGATCGAAACCTCATTCAATGTTTCACCTCTTTTCTAGTAATATACCTTATTATACAGGGTGTCCCATAAACATACCGACGAACTTCAAGGAATGGTAGAGGACATCAAAATGAACATTTTTGCTCGATAAACATGAGTCCGGAAACTCTTCGTTTTCGAGATACAGGGTGTTAAATTTTATTAAAAAAATAGTATCGGTCTTAAAATTGGTATCTGTGGAATTTTATTGTAAAAACAATGTTTGTTCCCAACATCAAACGTAGTTGAATCAAAAAATGTAAACAAAAGTCAGTGGTGTACAACTAAACTGAGAGTTAATTTAGTTATTTTTATTTTATTCAAAACATTTTATTGCTTTAGCATCCTTTATTTGTCAGTATGTTTTGGATACTCTCGAGATATTGAAAATTACGAATATTTTCCAAATAAATACAAAACGAATAATGATTAAAAGTCATTATTAATAATTAATGATTATTGAAAAAAAAATATTGGAAGTTTTATAAGTTTTCCAATATTTCAATAAACGCATTGGTAAAATGTAGGGTATAATTTTGAAGCATTTAATTTTTTTTCATAGATGTAAGAGATATGGTTTTTATTTTTTTTCTTCAAAACGTAGATACGGAAAAATTTCAAGGGATAAAAAAGTTGCAGTTTTAGTTGCTCATTAAAAAAAATTATCATAATTACAAAAAATCTACTGGGCGATATTTTTTTTGTGCAAAAACTATCCGACATAGCCCGTGGGCACGCCCCTGAAATTATTGGGCAAATTCTAATAGCTCCAAAAGATACCTTATAAATGTATCAATAATCTGTAGAAATTTCATTGAATAAAAAATCGATTTAAAAAAAAATCAAACACCCTGTATCTCGAAAACGAAGAGTTTCCAGACTTATGTTTATCGAGCAAAAATGTTTATTTTGATGTCCTCTACCATCCCTTAGAGTTTGTCGGTATGTTTATGGGACACCCTGTATATGGATTTGAACTTCGGAATACTTCTGACTCACGAATTTTCTCAGACTTCTACATCTCTCTTCATGTCCTTTATGGGTAACTTTTGAATATCTCATAGATACTTACTGAGAGTTGTCCAAGGATATTCGGACATGAATTGGGCATGACTTGGAGGTCTATAGGATATCCGGTGTTGTATTGGTAGCAACTAACTGTAAAATTCGATATTGATTAAAGCGTATGTTTTGCAGTAGATGTTTTACTATCACAATTAAATCAAAATCGTTGAAAACATACATTAAATGGACGGTTTAATCTACCCTCGATCCTGCACCATAAATTTCAGCCGTTGGATCAAAATGTTATTTCTGTGGAAGAGATAAATATAACGGAAGTGTTCAAACATTAGTTTTGATGCATAACGAAGCAAATTGAAGTATTTGATGAGTTTATATGCACCTAATGCAGCGTCTACTCTCTACAGAAATAATATACAATTATACAGGACTCAATTGTAACATACCCCAAAAGAATTGCACTATTATTACACGATAACAGAGCCATTTCGAGACAATTGGAGGACTAGAAATATCACCATCCACTTTCTTTTCTCACAGCATGCATTATAACTGATGGGCTTTGAACGAATGAATCATGATAATTTATTCTGTAGTTTTTCCAATGTAGTGCAATGGTTTCCATATAGAATGGTGCACAAATAGTTGATCCATATCCCAATCTAGAAACTATCAACGGTTCGTATAGAGTTCATAGCCAGTTGTTTGCAGTTTCGCAAGATGAAACCTAATAATTTCCACGCACCCACTGACATTCTGTTTATAAAGGGTGGTCCAATGAGAACGAAACAAGGTATGCATTTTACACGATGATGTTACACGATAGTTGGCTGGATACTGGCCAGTATTGTTTCTCCTCTTCCATATCTCCTGAAAACTATGAACATACTTCTGAAATGAGACATGGACATGGAATATTATCCTGGGGTGGAGTTGGAAGAACCATATTCAACAACAACTATGTCTTTCACTATCGAGTTTTCTTGCAGAAAGATCACTCTACGTGCTGGTAGACGGGGACTCGTCTGATACAAAGACGATCAATGCTGGTGTTCCACAAGGCTCTGTCTTGGCACCAACTTTGTTCGTGCTCCACATCAATGATTTGTTGAATGTGACCTCCAGCCCAGTTCATAGCTTTGCGGATGATAGTACACTTCATTCCGACTCTTCCTCTAGAGCCCCTATATCGTCCAACGAGGCCAGAGGTGCAAGACGGAGACAGGTCGATGCTTCAAATGAGGATCTGACAAGAATTCTAAAATGGGGATCTGAGAATCTAGTACAGTTCAATGCAACAAAGACTCAAGCTTGTATGTTCACCAAGAAGGCTGATCACACAATGCCCAATTTGATTATGTCGGGTATCACTGTTCCTATGAGGTCGTCAATATCCATGCTGGGTGTCACCACCAACAGTGCTCTCTCATGGGACGACCATGTGAGGTCCATTGCGAAAACTGCTTCACAAAAACTTGGTTTTCTTTTCCGTGCGAAGAGATACTTCACATCCCAGCAACTGCTTATGATCTACAAAGCACAAATTCGACCTGTCCTGGAGTACTGCTCACATGTTTGGAGCTCAGCCCCCAAACATACGCTAAATAAGCTCTTAGATTCAATTCAGAAGAGAGCTATTCGCCTAGTCGATGATACAACACTCACCGAATCATTGACCTCTCTAGAACATCGTAGAAAGGTCGACGATCTCTGCCTTTTTCATAGATACTTCGACGGTCGGTGCTCAACGGAAATATCGTCTATTACGCCATCACGTGCGATTCCTAGTAGACAAACTAGACGAGCTCAGGCTGGTCACCCCTACACTGTCAGGCTCGAGACCTGTCAAACATCGCTATACCAAGCATCATTCATCAATAGAACGGCAAGATTGTGGAATTCTTTGCCTAGTGAAGTCTTTCCTGATGATCACAACCTCCAAACATTCAAGAAAAATTCCAACACCTTCCTTCTCTCCCAAAATTCCACCGCTGGCTAACACGATGTACCTCGAACATTATAGGTTTCCCTTTCGTGGTTTCCACAGATAAAAGATAAAAAATTGGTGATAGCTCGAAAAAAATTTTTCAAAATTATCATCAGGGAGGATCGTGATTACCCGTCTGATGAACTCTTTATTGAAGCAGGAATGATGGATCCAAGACCATTGTACTTATCAAACTGAAATATTAAAAAGCATAAATCTAAATCAAATCTCCAAAGAACTGACCATAACAATGATACGGGGCACCGACTTCAAACGTATTTACCTCCCTTCATGAATAAAATTATAGGTCAAAAAAGCTACACATATCTTGGCCTAAAAGTTTACAACTCATTACCTGGAATTATAAAAAAATTTATGTCCCCATCTATTTTCAAAAGAGAACTAAAGAAGTTCATAAACTCCCAGTCACGAGGAATTAAACACAGTACGGTGGAATCGAGATGAAGATCATAACCTTTATTTATCCAATTTAATCCACTCATTGTGTTGTGGCTCGTCTGAGATGGAACACCCTGTATATGTGTTTGGATATGTGTGTATGTGTATATATACAATGTCAATTTATTCATATTATTTGAATTAATACAAGTGTTTTCAACGTTGCTTTTCATACAATCATTTCATACCAACAAATATTTTTTTATTATGTGTTTACTGTATTGTTAATCATGTAGGCACATAATTTGTATTCATCATTTGTATTTACACGCTCCATACAAGGTTCGACTTTCGTAGTGAACACGTTTATTGGAAAATTTTCTATTTACTATCTTTGTATCTCACTATTTTTCATTGAATGAACATTATTATTTAATAAATACTGTCTGTAAGTTCTTCGAGGAGGTGGAGGTACATTCATTTTTCAGCTTTTGATGGGATTTTCTCTCCTCGTTTCTAAAAAATAGAGTAGAAGTTATCAAAAATTATTGCAATATATTTGTAGTAAGGACAGATTTAGGATCTGTCCCAAAATGTCACTGCGCTTGAAATTAAACCTTTAGATACCTAAAAGAGAAATTCTCTATTGGTCAGTGACACCTTGTTTTTGAAAAAAATTTTTGGAAATACAAATATATTTAATAAGAATAAAACCTCTACTTATCTTTGTGGACGTTTCGGGAACGAATCTGCTCCCGTTTTCAACACAATTAAAATATTTTTCTCATTTGACACTTGGAGTGTCAAAATCGAAAACATTGAAAAAATTTACGAAGAGAAAAATATTATAATTGTGTTGAAAACGGGAGCAGATTCGTTCCCGAAACGTCCACAAAGATAAGTAGAGGTTTTATTCTTATTAAATATATTTGTATTTCCAAAAATTTTTTTCAAAAACAAGGTGTCACTGACCAATAGAGAATTTCTCTTTTAGGTATCTAAAGGTTTAATTTCAAGCGCAGTGACATTTTGGGGCAGATCACAAAATCTGCCCTTACTACAAATATATTGAAATAATTTTTAATAACTTCTACTCTATTTTTTAGAAACGAGGAGAGAAAATCCCATCAAAAGCTGAAAAATGAACATTATTATTTTTATAAATAAACATCATCAAACATCCAGATAACTGGTTAGGATGTAGATCTTCAGCAACACTGAACGAAAAAGGTACGTAAATACAATGAAAAAATATTTGAAACAAAGAAACGTGATCATTAAATCTCAACCAAAGTAGAGTTTCATTAATACAAAGTATGTTCGTTCATGACCTTGTGGCTGCAATCACTAATTGATGAACGTTCATTGGTATCACGAAAACCAATACCTTGCTATGAACAATGCATTCACTACTTCAATGAACACTATAATATCATTTCAATGAAATGAAAGATAGCTATGATAATATGCATCCATTGCGGTGATGAAATATTATTATTGTTTGAATAAATGCAATTACCGTTTCAAAGCACATTCAATCTCTATTTCAATGCGTAAGTACGTTGATATTATGGAATTCTTACATTGTATCAATGAATTATTCCATCGATTTGATAAATATTTCTACACCATTCCGATGAATATGTTCGTTATTCCGATACCTATTAGTACGTTGTTTGAATGAACGTGTTCACTGGTTCCATAAATATTTCTTCCATGGTTCAATGAAATAATTACGTTAATTAAATGGAACGAACATTGTGTTGATTTATTTAAGGAATAACATCTCCCTAATTAAAAATAGTTAATTTTTCAAGTATTCTCTGAACATTATCTGGAATGATATATACAGGTTGATACATATTTTAGAGACATTATAATTATCTTAATGGAACACAGTGTATATATAATATTATAGTTGGTTTTGACCTTCATCATTAAGAATAAATCCATAATGACACTGATGGGGTCCGAAAAGAATATAGGTACAAATACTGAGAATATAATATAGCAAAGTAAGAAACACTTCCGAATGCCGAATGAGTGTAATGATGAAGAGGAAAAGTTGTTATAACTATTATAATTCCGAAATAACAATCATAGATTGAGTGAAGACAGATTGAATTATTTTCTCGTGATCGTAAGATATAAATATCCATCAAATCGTGTAATATTCTGATATAATGAAACAATCACTGATCGAATTTGAAATAATTTCCATGAGTTGTTCGATACAAGAAACTAATTTGATTTTGCAATTATAGTTCACTCTGTATATCCTCAACTTTAGAAAATACTCCTCCGAAAATAGGAAGTATGTGTCCTATATATGTATTTTCTGAATAGTTTTGATGAGGGAATTATAATCATACAGAAAATGATCATAATAAGAACAATGAATGGTCAATGTTAGTCACAAGTGAATTGTTTGAATGTACATCTAGTATTGCCTATAATAATGAGGGAAATAATTCGAATTGTTCTCCATATTGAAACGATTTATTAAAAGACTCATTCTACATAGGACTGTCATAGAAATAAACCTAAACATGAAACCGAATGATCATGTTAAATTAAATAGGTACATTCAGAATTGTAGCTTGACAGTTCTCTTCATTTTCCTTCAGCGCTTCAGATAATATATGTACCTTTGGGAAAGAAAGGCTTCCTTTCATTTTATAGAAATGATGTTCAATGAAGGACCAAAACATCTCTGATTCAGCAGGAAAAGCAAGATTGAACAAATATATAATTTTGAAACATATATCTACTGCTCTAACTATATGGAAGAAGGTATATCTAATATTATCAAAATCAAAACACATATTTCGGTGGGAGTTGTCATGTCCTCACCTACACATATAATGAATGGCTGGATAGCACTTTTCTTCGACTTCGAAAATCTTAGGTGCTCCTCGACCTCCTGGGTTACTCTTCCCAAAGTAAAGAAATGATTCCTGGGAGTCTTTTATGGTATATTTTATTATGTTGCTCTTTCCACCTATATCTTTTCTGATAGCCTTGTTGGTTGGTTGATTGCAAATGAAGCACATCATTTTCACTTGATATGATCAGGTTACACGGTTTCTCACTTTGTTTCTCCGTCCCTATACTCTAGATTTTCATTGCGATATATAGAAAGAGATTCAATCTGAAAACTAACATCTCAATAATTATCATGCCTAATGATAAAAACATAATAACATACCTTCTGTAATGTGAAACAACAATTGAATTCATAATCAATGCTACACTTTCGGCACAGTTGAGTGACCTTTCATTTGTGTTTCTGGACTAGAAATGACCTGAGCGGGGTGTGATGACTTCATCCTAAAAAAACTTTCCGAGCGAATTTTCTCCAGGCCAATAGGAATACTTCTTTCTGATGTAAGAGTTCATCAATATATTGCATGATACGAGCATCACAATGAACCGTTCATCAATCTATGTACGCGGATACATTGAAACAATAAACGCATTTCGTTAGGATCATGTACTGGGTGATTAGTTGAAAACGATAAGATACATTGTTTCTATGACATCATAAATGAATGTACGTCTACATCAAAACAATGAACGTATTTCTCCGAAACAATGTACCGATTATTCACTTAGGTACATGATGAGCATTATTCTTATGAACCGTTCATCAATCTATGTACGTACATTGAAACAACGTACGCAATTCATTATAATGATGTACTGGATAATTTGTCGAAAGCAATTCGATACATGGTGTATATGTTATTCATAAACTGTTCATCGATATATGTACGTGTAGATCAAACCAATGAACGCATTTCTTCAATACAATGCACCGAATAATTATCCACTATCGCTTACATATATTCAATATTCACTTCTATGATTTGATCTGAACCTTACATTATTTCGACAATAAATGCGTGCATTGTAATGACAAATTAATTTGCTTGAAACAATGTACTTGCTCTCCCATATGTCATGCACAAATTCATTATCCTCATGAAATGAATTATAAACCGATGTATTTATACAATATATTGGAAACCTTGGTTATCACTAGAATGAATACAGTTACTCTTTTGAAACAATTGAACATCAAAGTAATGTTACACATTCATCAGTCGAAAATAGTGATGTTATTGGAAAAATTCATAAATACAATGCTGAAATCATTGAATTCATTAATGAAATGTATGGAAGGGATGGAAATATTCATTGAGTTACTGAATATTTTCGTCAGTACTTGATGAACGCAATTACATTATGATCATGAATGGGATACTCGAGTAATGATCGTTTGTTTGTTCATATCATGAAGATTACTTTCTTTCGATGTAAAGAATTATGATGAATGGTGTTCATTGTTTTCACACACGATAATTTTTTCAGTGAAGTGATACAGCTTGAGTGGTAAAGGTAATTTCAATGGTCGAATGTCATATGTCATCCATCTCAAAGAATCTCGCATTCAGTAATTCCATATAGCTAAACTACAGGTTGATAGAAGTTAACAAATACAACACTTCCACTAAACTCAACTAGCACATCAAAGCGAATCAACAATCGAATCTTCAGGTGTATGTCCTCATAGTCTGTAGTAGAAACTGTTGATTCACACAGTGTACCAGATGAAGTTATATGAAATTTTCTTGTAGACAGTATCATCACTCCACGTGTTCGTTAGTAATTCGTTCAAATTCACTGGAATACAAATGAAAGTGAATGTTTGTAAGATGTGGGATGATGACTTGTATGGTATTAGGACGATAATGACGGAATACAGCAACATCGAATTATGCGACGTGAAAAAGGTGAGAATCTCATCAACAAATTTCATGCCGCCAACTTCACCCTATGCAGGGTGTCCGGAAAAACTGTTCAACGCTCTACCAGCTGCTTCCAGAACCAGAAATAGCAAGAAAACTCTATATAAACATTCGTCAATACACGAATATTTATATCAGAGTCTCGTTTGATATAGATCAGATTTAGACCCCAAACCCCAAACTTTTTTGGAAATAGTAAGAGAGCAGCAAAAGACTTACCTGATACTATGTATTTTGATGACTTGATGAGAAATAACAGTGAACAGATTACCAATGTTTGCCAACAGTCTCATTCACGATGCTCCAATTACTTTAAATTACGATATACCGAATTTTCATGTGTCTGTTGAGATCATGTTTGAAAAAATATTGTTATTACCAGATGAGTTGTTCTTAGTCTTGATGGAATCCCTGATTACTTTCTCAAGAATTGTGTCTATCCATTGATATATCTAATATTCCTTCTTTTCGATAGTTCTCTACAACTCTAGATATATGACGGCTTCGCTATTTGAGATAGAAGAACAAAAATTTCAGAGGTGGTCTATGCTCATGAGCAACAAATTTCAGAGTTATACTTTTCCTTATGGAACACCCTGTATTTTATGACATTTTCTTACTTTCTCGATCTCACAATCGAGGTCTAGCATGAATAATCACATTAGTATGTGCGGAATTATGAATTCTGCACCATCCTGTATGTATTTCATTCAAACGTCAGTAGATAGTAAAATTGGAAAATCTCGATTTTTCATGTCTCATATCTCTGTAATCAGTCCCGCTAGTCACCTAGTGTGATAGATCGATATAATGAGCTTTCCAGAAAGAATCTGAAAATGTCATAAAAAACAGGGTGTTCCATGGGGAAAAAAATAACTCTGATACACCACGCGTTTTTGAGTCATCCTGTAGAATGATTAAAAAATGTGCGGCTCATGAGCCACCTCTGAAGTTTTTGCTCATCTATCTCAAACAGCAAAGCCGTTATCTCAGTTCAGCTATTTTCGTCCAATCTTCTAATCAGGAATATACAAGATATAAAAAATTATCATAGTGTATAAATTTGAACTCCAAGTGCAGTGACATTTTGGGGTAGATCACAAAATCTGTACTTACTACAAATTTATTGCGGGATAATCATTATAATTTCTATTCAAGTTTTCTAGAAATGAGGAGAGAAAATCCCACAAAATTAGGAAAATAAATATACCACCTCCTCGAATAACTTAACGACGGTATATATCAAATCAAGTTTCACAAATGAAATGTTAAAAATGAGCCTGAAAACATTTTTGGTGCAATATAGTTTTGTATAGTGCAAGATTTCTTGATTTGTCCGGCTCGATGATATTTTTTGTATTGATTTTTATGTTTCTGTGTCATGTTGTCACGATGTAATGTCCTGGAAGGCGCTGATAGAGTATTGCACACTATTTTCGGGACACCCTGTATAGAGGATGGAACGAATGCATCTCTCTGAGTATGGGATATACCGAGTGTACAACTGAGAAAGGACACTGACAGTATCTCAGGAACCGTTTGACGTACGGGTTTCGGAAAAAATAATGACAATTAAAGTAGTCAAGAGAAAATGGTAGAAATTAATATCAAGACGGCGTATTTACAACTGTAGATCAATATTTTCTGGAATGTTCTCCAGTAATTCCATGCGATTACTCTATATGTTGTATTTGAAAGTAATTACATATTGTTTCAGATATATGGACAGTGTTTTTGAGTAGTTTTTCTATTACAATTCCTTCTTGATTTCACACAATTTTAGGTAGTTTCGATAGGAACAAACAACTCAGTGGACAATGAACAATCTTTCGATCCTATATATCTCAGTATCACCCCGATGAAAGTTATCTTTTATCCGCTGAAAACTCGTGAACCTTCGATGCACGAAATAATTTGAATTATTTTTTCTTCCAGAGAATTAGATCCTCAATTATGATTGTATATGATTTCAGGGTTACAAGTATGTGAGAAATTTCTGGCCGGACACGAAATATTATCCCAAGAGTGTACCCCAGGGATCTTATAAGTTTATGACGGAATCGAAACTGTTGAACGGAACGAAATTGGTAACATTATGTTGGTACGGAAAAGCCAGTTTGTACTTCAAAGAAATGAGCTCAGATTTAAGCCACCATTAAGAGTGAGCATCAATATGCGTACAGAGACATGGTATGTGAATGAATCATAGTGTTGTATCTGTTGACTGTATACAGTGTGTCCATGAGATAAGGATACAAAGCATGGGGATTTCGGAAACGTCAACGTGGGAGGTAGAAATTCGGTTAGAGTTTCGCATTCAGAAAAAACGTTCAGAAAAAACTTCGTGACATCGTTTTATCAGTTTCGTATTCGTGAAACCATCGTCAGCTGGATTTTTTACAGATTCACACTTTTCATCATGGATACATCCATATATCATACATAGCGGTTTGAATGCGTTCCAGCCTACTTTTAGAATCGAAAATATTACCATTTCCATTCGATTTGAAGAAAATTATTCAGAGAAACAATTTCTGATCCTTCAGTGACAAATATTGATTGACTAGCAAGGTAGGTAATACTGAAAAATGTAGCATGTCAGCATATCATTTTTTTTTTATTCGTGAATTTCCCTGTAATCAGGATCCAAACAGAATAGTGAGAATAGTGAGAATAGCAAATGAAACAAACCAGAAAGTTCAGAGGTGCTGACATATTTCTCGAAAAAAAAAGTGGAATAGTGATACTTCTGATATATAGTTTCGAAAAAAATATATAATGTTTAAGACTGGGTCGAAACACATTCAAATCACTATGTATTATAAGTACGTGAATCCAGACTGAAAAAAACTTTCAGAATCTGTGTACCCATAATCAGGACCGTATTTGAAAAAAAAATAAGTGATGATATAACGAATACGAAACGTTGTAGGAAGAAACGAATAGGACTACTCTCAGTTCTACTCTATTTGTAATAATAGTGATAAAAAGTGGAATGCATTTCCGAATGTACAACTTTTTTTCTCTCTCCCACCGTTTCCAAATCAAGATATACTGGGATAAAAATCATTCCACGCCTGCATCTACAAAATTCCTAACAGAGAACGCAAAAATGTGAACTGAATTTAATAAAAATTATTCCAAGCATATATTTTGTCATTGATTTCCAACCGATCTTTCATTTTGACAACACGAAAAAAACTATTATGTCCACGAATCATCGAATGAGCCAGCGGTCGAATTTTGGGAGAGTAGGGAGATATTAGATTGTTTTGTTGAAAGTTTGGAGGTCGTAAGTACCAGGAAATCCCACAAAAAGGAAGGAATACTAGGCAGTAAAAAAAACTAGGCAGTCAAAAGACACTAGGCAGGAAATTCCACAACTTTGCCGTGAATTCGATAGTTTAGTGACTGTGTGGTGTAGTGTGTAGTTCAGTTTTACCACCGTAGAGAAGTGAACTCCTCTACGGTTGTAGAGGAGTTCAATCTGAGAGCTTCAAAGTATGTTTGGGTAGAGAACTCCTAACAGTTAGATAATTCACAGATGTACAGATCTATCGAATTTCTAACTCAAACCACCTTTGTAATGATGTTCTCATACTAAAACACCTTGTAACGGCATCATTCGTTCTCAAAGTTAACTCACTTGCTTTATTTTCGAATTCAAATTACAGTCTTCATTCGAACTGGTGAGGTAATTATCATGCTGTGGTCGTTCCTCTTCATGTATTACCGCTAGACTCTCAACGCTTCGTGACGCTTCTAGCCAGCCATGTTCATGCAAGAGTATTGTAATCTCTTCCAGCATGAATATGACATACGAATATAGTCGAAACGTATATCGTGATCAATTAGGAACTTCCGCATTAATTTTGAGTTGGTAATCTGTCAGTCTGTTGGCAAGGTGGCAGCCGAATGGAGCGGCTATTGACGTCACCCAATCTGTTCGTTTCGGAAAGAAACGGATTCTGCCAGGAAGCCAGTTTGAGCGAGTACTATCAAATGATGAAATATTATTTTATGTTATTCAAGCCTATAATTTTACAGTTGTAACTCTAGGTTAGATTATTATACTGAAAAAAAAGTGTTCCCAGGACGGTAGTTGGGACCCGTCTTACGATTGATTTTTTGACAAAATATCAAGAAGAGAAAATTCGGTATCTTTAGGCACAACTTTATACATACATATTTGTCTTTCTGCTTCTTTGTGTTTCTCAAACATTTTGAAAAACCTCGACTATCCGCAAGGAATTTATATTTCAAGATTTCAATCATCCTAATATCATCATATTTTCTAATCCTAGAAACAAGTAGGGAAAATCCCACTTTTGATTGACCTACAGATAGTATTTAAATATTATGAATCACCATATGTCTATACTGGAATGGAATAGAAGGATTGCAACCAAATATTTCATTGTGAACAAATTACAATAATTCATCAGTTATCTCACAAACACATCTAATATTGGTTTTTTCATAGGTGTAATTCCAGATTTGTCAGCTAAAAACGTGTTTCGAATCCAAATGACCTACTAGTTGGGATATGATATGATATTGTAGCAATATGAAATCCACAACAGAAAAAATAAACTTAGGCGTACCCCAAAGAAGCGTCCTGTCACCCCTTCTCTTCCTGATTTTTATTAAAGATCTTGAATACCACTCGCCACAAGATCTTAACCTTGTCATGTTTGCTGATGACACAACTATAAGTGTAACAGAAGAATCATGTGGTGAAGTTCAGTGGAAGACCAACAATTTACTTGATCAATTTTATAAATGGTAAATACTGTCTGTAAGTTCTTCGAGGAGGTGGTACATTCATTTTTCAGCTTTTGATGGGATTTTCTCTCCTCGTTTCTAAAAAATAGAGTAGAAGTTATTAAAAATTATTGCAATATATTTGTAGTAAGGACAGATTTAGGATCTGTCCCAAAATGTCACTGCGCTTGAAATTAAACCTTTAGATACCTAAAAGAGAAATTCTCTATTGGTCAGTGACACCTTGTTTTTGAAAAAATTTGGAAATACAAATATATTTAATAATAATAAAACCTCTACTTATCTTGGTGGACGTTTCGGGAACGAATCTGCTCCCGTTCTCAACACAATTGAAATATTTTTCTTCGTAAACTTTTTTCGATGTTTCCGATTTTGACATGGTGTACAAGGTGTTTTCATTAATTGATATCGAATTTTCCATTTTCATATTCAAGTTTCAGAAGTGGATGCCAAGTTCTATCTATATCAACTGAACAAGAAGCAATATTATTGTCTCCGTTCAGGAGAATGCAAGCAGACTCTTTGATTTTCCGTTTCTGGTTGTTGTCTTCTTTTCCTATGATCTTAATATTACTCCAATCGGCCATATGTTGTCCATTCTCAGTAAGGATATGCTCAGCTAATTTTGACTTGTCAGTATATCTTCTTTTTATATTGTTCTTATGCTCTTTCATCCTTACTGATAGAGGCCTGCTGGTTTCACCGGTATAATATTTTCCACAAACACATGGTATACTACAATATACTACTATAATACAATTTTTTGATGACTGTTCTTCATTTCTCGGTTTTGTATGAGTGAAAATCGATCTTATTGTATTTTCTGTCTTGAACACTGTTTTCACTCGAAACTTGTCACCAACACGTTTAATTTTTTCAGATATTCCGGGAATGTATGGGATTACATTTGTTATCAGTGTTGGTTGTCTTTGTGTTTGTTGTATATTCTGTCTGTTCTCAATTTGGTGTATTGTTTTGTCAATGAAATGTTTCGGATAAGTGTTGAGTTGTAGAACATCTTTTATATGGTTCATTTCGGCATTGAAAATTTGGTGGTTCGATGATATGGATTTGGCTCTATCATGAAGTGATTTGATTATTCCTTTCTTTATACTTGTATGATGATTCGATTGAAAATTGAGGTATCTGTCGGTGTGTGTATTTTTACGATATACACTTGTTATCAAATTGTTATCTGATTTTTTAATGAGGACATCTAAGAATGGTAATTGATTATTACATTCGATTTCTAAAATGAATTTGATTGTTGGTTCGATATTGTTTATATAATTTAGAAAATTATCTAGTTCCATACGGTTATGTGGCCAAATAATGAAAATATCATCCACATATCTCCACCAAGTCTTTGGTTGTTTACTGAATTTTTTCACAATATTCTCTTCAAAATCTTCCATGAATATATTACTTAGAATAGGAGATAATGGTGAACCCATGGCCATACCAAAATTTTGTTGATAAAAATCATGATCTAATTGAAAGTAAGTTGTTTTGAGACATAGTTCCAAAAATTCTAAAATGCCTTCTACACTCAGCTTAGTTCTTTCAATGAGTTTTTCATCATCTTCCAGTTTCTTTTTCACTATTTGTAAAGTTTTTTCTATAGGAACATTAGTAAATAAACTCACTACATCGAAACTTACTAAAATATCATCTGTATCGATATGGATGTTATTTAGTTTCTCCAAGAAATGAGCAGTATTTCTAATGAAACTTTCACTATTTCCTGATAAAGGTTTTATTATATCTAAAAGAAATCGTGATAAATTTTGACAAGGAGATCCTATCGAACTCACGATTGGTCTTAATGGATTGTTTGGTTTATGTATTTTTGGAAGTCCATAAAAATGTGGGGGTTTGCTATGGTATCTGGATATATGTTTCCTATCTGTTAGTGTAAGTTCATTTTCGTGTTTTTTCATTATGTTTCGTATCTTTCTCTCTATGTTTGCTGTTGGATCTCTATTCAATTTTGTGTAATTGCCTTCATTTATAATTTGTATTATTTTATCATTATATTCATTTTTGTTCATAATGACTGTAGCGTTGCCTTTATCAGCTGGAAGTATTTTGATTGTATCATCATGTTTAAGATAATTAAGTGTGTTTTTCTCTTCTCTTGTGATGTTTGGTGTTATTTCATGTTTTTTCTCAATAATTATTTCATTTCTAATTCTATATTCATTAGAAAATTCATCAGGAAGTCTTTGTGCAGTTTGTTCAATAGCTGTTATCAAATCTAATTTTGGAATATGATTCGGAGTGATTGAAAAATTCATACCTTTTGACAGTATTAATTTTTCAGGATCTGTTGAGGATAGGTTTATAACAGTTCTATTCATGAAATTTTGTTGACGATGTTCTAATCTCAATTTTTTTAAATTCCTTTCTTCAATGAGTTTATTGAATTTTCCTATGTGTATCAATTTGTTCTTGTCATTCTCTTTTTTGTATGAGTTGTTCACAGAAATGAATATATGTGTTGAATCATCTTCGTATAAAACGTTGTATAAAGTTTGTTCTAACTGTGAGATGATATTTCTTGTTCTTACCTTGTTGTATTTGTGGAAATTTATTCTTTCTCTTACCAATGCCTTACTTGCTTTCAGAACTATCCATTCACATTTCTTACTATAAAATGGTGCTTTCAAACGTAACCCTCTTGGTATCACTCCATTGTCACGACATTTACAAAGAAAAGTTAAACTGTTTTCGGTGTGAGACAGTTTTATGTATAAATTTTCAAGATTCCGAAACTGATGATTGAACGGAGACAATAATATTGCTTCTTGTTCAGTTGATATAGATAGATCTTGGCATCCACTTCTGAAACTTGAATATGAAAATGGAAAATTCAATATCAATTGATGAAAACACCTTGTAACCAGAATTCCTCCGTCTGCCAAATTGTCACTTTTCAGTGTCAAAATCGAAAACATTGAAAAAATTTTACGAAGAGAAAAATATTTCAATTGTGTTGAGAACGGGAGCAGATTCGTTCCCGAAACTTCCACCAAGATAAGTAGAGGTTTTATTATTATTAAATATATTTGTATTTCCAAATTTTTTCAAAAACAAGGTGTCACTGACCAATAGAGAATTTCTCTTTTAGGTATCTAAAGGTTTAATTTCAAGCGCAGTGACATTTTGGGACAGATCCTAAATCTGTCCTTACTACAAATATATTGCAATAATTTTTAATAACTTCTACTCTATTTTTTAGAAACGAGGAGAGAAAATCCCATCAAAAGCTGAAAAATGAATTTATAAATGGTGTTGTTGCAACAAACTCATTATCAATGAATCCAAAACAAAATATATATCGTTTCAACTCAGCCGACAGACCCAAAATATTAAGATTGTCCTCAATAATAAAACTCTTGAAGAGACTGATTCAACCAAATTCCTGGGTCTTTTTGTAGACCGCAACCTTTCATGGTCAGAACATATCGAACATGTCTCCAAAAAGTTGAGTTCAGCATTTTTTGCAATATGTAATTTAAACAATTGACGAGTACTACTCATAACTCTTCAGTGTATCCACATTTGAAATACTTAATAATCTTCTGGGGTTCAGCAGTCGATATAAATCGTATATTTATACTTCAAAAAAGAATTATTAGACTCATCTTCGGTATAAAACCCCTAGACTCATGTCGCCCAATATTCCAATCAAACAATATGATGTTTGTCTTATTGATATTAGAAGCATCACTATTCGTAAAAAGTAATATATCTTCGTTCCCACCTAACGCTTCTAATATACATATCAGGAATTTTAATCTAACAACTTTTAAAAAAGGTCCTGTATTTGTTTGCAGCACTATTTACAACAAAATTTCACCAGATTTAAAAAATGTTGATAATGTAAGTCAATTCAAAAAATTGTCGATAAAATACCTTGAAGAAAATTCATTTCATTCTATAGAGGAATACCTACGATCATAAATATATTGCAGGAATTAATATTGAAATTTCCTTCTCCTCACAAACGGATGTATGTATGTTATATTTTCATGTATATATGATTGTTAATACTATGGCTGTGACTTTTTACTTCCTGTGAAAGGTTATATGTAAATAAAGATTATCTATATATATCTATCTATTGCTTTTTTTATGGTGATATAACGTATGACAATCGACGTTATTCCTAGATTAGAAGGACTCTTTAATTTCATTCATTGCAGCAATGAAAAATGTGTATTTTCCTTTGGTTATATATAAAAGTATACTGACAATCTGGAAAATATTCAACTCTAATTCTCAAAATTCAGTTATTTCAGAGCTCATTGCTCGTATCCAGTGAAAAAATAGGATTATAATCTACTCTTGAATAAATGTATTCAACATATAATCTTTACAAAAACGTGAAATTGCCTTCATTCATGTAGTTCTCCACAATAATATCGATTCATCAGCTTCATTCATCAGCTGAATTTGATTGTAGCCTCCAGAACAATAACTTCTCACATCGACATACCAAATTCACATAATTTCCTCAACGGATGAATATGTTCAGCAGAAGTAATTATTCCATATACTATCGAAATTATATCGAAATAATATATTATATTTTATCAAAATCAATGCGAAAGTTCCTCATTTATCACCACAGGCAGAGATAACAATGGCAATAACAATAACAATGAGGCTTCTGACAGAGATGACAATTACACGAAGATGGTTTCAATTGAAAATTCGATAGGCGTGTACATCTAGTTACAATTGGGTTGGTTGTCGATAAAACTCTCATTTGAAACTGTCATATCAACCAATTCAGCAAAAAAACCATCTTGTACACTTTTTTCCTTGCGTCAATTGCAAAATTCAAGTAGTTTCGATGAACTTAAAATCTTCCATTCTTTTATCTTCCATTCTCACATTAGCTATGGTGTTATACTCTGGAGCTTTAAAAATTTTCAAATTGAAGGAAAGAGCTCTCAGAACAATAACTAACTCTGATTATGAATATCATTGTTGACCTTTGTTTTTGAAAATGAGAATAGTGACGTAACTCACATTATTTTTGTACAACGTTCTCACAGAAATTCATGAAAAATCAACTTTAATTCAGCAATCAGACCTTCATGATTGTGATACTAGACATCGTAACAAAATTCGGACAAACCTCTATCGTTTGAGCAAATCACAAAAGAACACTCTGGATTCCAACCTCTACAAATATCTCTCCGATAATTTTTAATTTCTTAGTATATCCAAATTCAAAAAAAAAATAAAAAATTATCTTTTGGGTTTTTGATTCTCTGCCAAAGAATACGTGAATCATTTCAAATGTTATGTCAACATACTCATTTTCGATTTTATAATTTTTGTATATGTGTTTCTTCTCTGTTTCCATACTTTATCTTAATAGTTTAGCTGACCATTACTTTGATGCTATTTTTTGACTTACTACAAAGATTTTATTATGTAACGTAGAGAAATTAACTATCTATTTATCGTACTTGCTCGTAAAAATCTTAATGAGGGTCGTGTTTTATATATATATATATATATATAGATTTGTTGAGGTTAGACGACTGTCTCTTGATTTGGGTATGCAGTCGTAGGGCTGAAGAAAAGTGAACTCTTTTTTCTGTTCAAGCTTTCGAAACTTTATTGGCTCCTCATCAGGAACTCTACAATTATTCAATCTAGTGAAACATGTGTTAACTTAGAAAAAATGATTTTACTTACGAGAGTGATGTCGCAATTCCATGACAAAATCCATCAAAGCAATTGATCAAAAACACATAATAAATTGTATATATGAAATTGATGTAAAATCTTGATGAAATGAAACATTAGAACAGGTGCACTTAATTCAATCACCTGTTGAGAACAACGTGACAACCCTTACCATCGCTCATTGAAATCAACTCACAGTTAGGAACATTTTTTCAAAATTAAATGACAGAGATCCTATGTTAGAACAATCCAATGTGATATATTGCATTCCATGCTCACAATAATGCTCAACGATAAAATTTGTTCAATTTGAACTGATATAATATATATATATATATATATATATTCACACTTCATTAAAATACTACAAACCTGATATTGGAGCATAAATCCAATTCAAATGAAAGGTCCTCCTTAGAAATGTCTTACATATTTAAAGAACCGAATGCTATCAATGCCAAAACCGATACCTTAGTATCATTTATTCATACTTACTCACCTTCTCATTTTGCTACTTCAAATCATAATGTTTCAGAATAGTTGAAAAACTTTACAAGTTGGCACAGCTCGATGAGGCTTGCTTTACAAATTAGCAACACTGTCTGTCGATTGTCAAAGGCCAACAATTTTTGACGTGGTCTGTTGTCAATGCTGAGTCTTTTAAAATCCTACGTTGTTCTTAACTGGTGATTGAATGAAATGCACCTGTTCTAATATTTCATTTCATTAAGATTTCTTCATCAATTTCATATATACAATTCATCATGTGTTTTTGATCAATTGATTCGATCATGAAATTGCGACAAGCATCACCATTTTTCAACCTCACTTTCGTAAGTCAAGTCATCTTTTTCATAGTTAACACATGTTTACTAGATTGAATCATCGTAGAGTTCACGATGAAAAACCAATAAAGTCTCGAAAGCTTGAACAGAAAAAAAGTGTTTACTTTTCCTCAGCCTTCAGCATATTTCCTTATATATATATAGGCGATAGCAGAAAAAGGCTGAACGTGGACACGTGATGATTCAAAGGATTTATTTAATGGCCTTTGACAGAAGTCCTCTAATTCGCCTGGTGCGTGGCTTTGAATTACAGTAATTCGACGTCAACAGCAGAATAAATGATGAACCTGATAATGAAAATACCTGATGGAAAGTCAAGTGCAAAATATATTGACAAAGGATATTATTTCAGAGTGCGATAATTATATTCGAAGGCTGAATATCAGATACGAACAGAGTGGAAATATTCATGAAGGATTTGATATAACATCGTCGAATACTTGATGTACGGATAGAAGATTAGTTCGACCTTGACTGAAGGGTGACTGAAGGATCAAGGGGGGGATGTTAGACAGAAGTTCTGATGAAAATTCAGAGTACGATGTCTGAATCACAACATTCAACAATCATCTATTATCGAAGGAAAGTAGATCTTCCTACGAACAAAAGCGTACGCTCGCAGTTATTGACGAATGAAATGTAATTTTTCCACAATCGCTCATCAAAGTGGCGTTGAACGATTTCAAAGCCAACTCACATGCTATATTTCCGAACTCAAATTAAAGCACCCTAGAACCCTATTACACTAGTGACATAACGTGACGTCCGAACTATTTGGCAGCCCAATTTCCTAGTGAGACCAATGAGAATGACTTTTATCAGTGCTGCCGAACTACCTGAACCAAAAATTCACGTGAGTTGGGAATTGATATCAATTAGTCAATTATTTGTCAGCTTTCTGTGGGATTATCTCTCCTCGTTTCTGAAAAATAGAGTAGAAGTTATCAAAAATTACAACCTCCAAACTTTCAAGAAAAATTCCAACACCTTTCCTCTCTCTCAAAATTGCACCGCTGGCTAACACGATGTTCCTCGGACAATATAGGTTTCCCTTTCGTGTTGTCCACAGATTTTGTGATCTGCCCCAAAATGTCACTGCGCTTGAAATTGAACCTTTAGATACCTAAAAGAGAAATTCTCTATTTGTCAGTGATACCTTGTTTTTGAAAACATTTTGAAATGATTCAATTACTTTTATTGTATATTATAGACACTAGAAATTAAAGAATTCTTTGCATTTTCCTATAGCAGATGAACATATGAATGAATTAATAGCTGATTCAATCCCATTGTTACTGTTGTGATCTTCCCTTTCATTTCATGGGAATAAAAGGGTCCTGTGAATGGTCACAGTGATTACAGAGGAGGTTTTCAAAATGTGGTAAACCGAAATAAATAGTGGGTAGCTTTTTCAGTAGACATTTATCCACTTCGAAGATGGTAAGAGTTTCAAAAAACAATCACAGAGTGCTCTATACAAACGTTGAGTTAGCGATGTTGTCAAATGAAAGGTTGCTTACTAACTAACTAGAAAATAGCTTCTCTGAAGTCATGTGATTTTATGGACGGAAGTTTTGATAATATACTGGACGTGAGGAACAAAATAATAATAATAATGACTTTATTTCTTCTCAAACAAGTTCACAGCA
Organism: Gastrophysa polygoni; assembly: GCA_963576655.1. NCBI lineage: Eukaryota > Metazoa > Arthropoda > Insecta > Coleoptera > Chrysomelidae > Gastrophysa > Gastrophysa polygoni. Next base: position 19,361,085 of record OY755088.1, on the reverse strand, counting down.
ATGAGTGTATGAGAGTTGGTAATGGTAATAGGTAATGAAAATAAATAGAATGGTTTTGAAGAGTTCCACCACTTAGGAATGAATAACAATATACGAATAATTGCAATTATTCGTTCAAAATAAATGATGGTAACCTGAGTATATTTCAAATAATTATCAGCTTTGCGCAGTGGCAGTATCGTAACAGATGAGGTTTATCCGAGGTGCAATTATTGCTAGTTGAAAATATAAAATACAAGTCATATGGACACAATTCAGTATACTCTATACTTATTTCCATTATGGAAGTGCTGAAATTAGTTATGCTGATATTGAACTAAAGTACTTGAAGTATGTTTCGAAATGGATACCTCACAAGATATTGATGAGAATAAAAGTTTCAAACATTACAATTGTAAATTTCACAATGATACAAAACTTGTTCGTTTGAATCAACACTGCCAAGTCAAGTATTGGAGAATTTGGAGATGTACTATATGAGCTTTCAGCACAAATTTTCTGCCAATAGTGCAAGAAAAAAATAAAAATTGCATAAAGGATTATAAGAAACACAAATTATCTTGACAACTCTCGAGTTCCCATAACTTTTTTGAATATCCACCGATTTTCAATGTGTTCAAAGCATCCGGAAGCTGCTCACTTTCTGCTGAATATTTATTTTCTGATCAAGACTCATCGAATTCTACCGAATCATGATACACCATGTGTTCAAAATGAGTATTACTAAAAAGAAGAAGTTCGGATGGTCCCATATTTCTCAGGATTTTTTTGTACTTTCATCACTTTTTCCAGTTCTTCAAGCCAATATCTTGAAACGATTTTCTAAACATCTCCTTATCTCAAACAGGATGTGAAATTTTGATTTTTTTTAATTGTCCGTAGCTTTACGTACTCTGATGACTCAAGAATATTATAGATGATATTCAAATCATAATGCACTGTAGAGCAATATATAGGAAACATCTCAGGGAAGAGATTGGCATCCCTTGGGAACACTTACTTCAACAAAAACAAAAATCGCGGTTTTTTGACAAAAAAAAAACGAAATGGTGCTGCTACATTCATACATACCATTGAAATTATGGATTTTCCATTTAGATCGACAGTCTCGGTCAATATCTCGAAACGATTTCATGATTTTCTTTCAGAGGGGCGCGAGGGGACACCTCTGTATTCTTCCCTATAGTATTCCCATATATTCCCTACACAAAAAATCATGATTCTTACGGTGATTCTCACATATTCATGAGCGAAGAAGAATGATAGGGCACGTTCCGTCCACACCACAACGATCGAAAATGTCTTTTAAAAAGGCGATTCTATGTGAATGATGACATTTCAATCTTCTCGCACAATTTCAACATTCAGTATAAGATCCCATTCTGATTACCGTCAATCCTGTCAAGGTTTTGACAGAACCAATCTGGTTCTAGTGGAAAGTTGATGACAGTGTCAAGTACATAACAAATCTCGCATAGTAAATTTCTTAAAAAGTTATGGCAACTTGAGAATTGTTAAAATAATTTATGGTCCACTTGATTCTTTGAGCACTCTAGATTGAAAAAAAATATATATAGATCCTTTTTTTGAGAGGACTCTGTTCAACATTTGTCATGAAAATATCTTCGTGTTTACTTACTTCAGTGCATCCAGAAATATCGCATAGGTAATCATATGCATATTCTCTGACAGACAATATTATTCTCGTATAAGCACCAGTCGCAACACAATTGAAATAAATATCAGAAGAAGACCTAATCTTCATGTTCCTAGTCTCGAATACATGAACACAATTTCCTCATTCATTTGATTGGGCAGTGAACATTGAATAGTCGTCTCAAAGAATATGGTACACGATCGATGATGTGTCTTTAATTGGCGAAATTTGAGCACAGTAATAGCTCGAAAATATTGGCAAAATAATTGTTCCGTAAACTGATACTGATAGAGTTTGTCAACGAACCAGTTTCTATAATTTCGAAATTCAGAATTGTGATCACGCATAGCAGAATAAAAAGAAGTAGGTATATAAATCTCCTTAATATGTGTTTGTGATATCAATTTCCAACTCGTGAGAATTGTTTGTCTGGTAATATGGCAACCTTGGATGAAAGTCATCCATATTGGTCTCTCTAGGAAATTGAGATGTGCCAAATAGTTCAGGCGGTGACCTCACACCAGTTTAATTGGCTTTTTAGATAGTGCTGTAATTTGACTTTGGAAAATAAGGATGTGAATTAACTTTCAGAACGAATTCCAGTACATGAGGAAAGTTTCCTTGTTTCAGCAGGAAATTCGATATTTATGTACACCTCGATTCTAAGAGGTATTTACTTATGAAATGATATATATATAGGTGCTTGGTTGTAAACTGCTGAAATTCGTAGGATACGAGATGGATTGTATATTCCAAGAGTTATAATAGTTCGTGGTTGAAACACCGAGTAAATACAAAAATATGCTCGTTTCGTATTCCGAGAGAAATCTGAAAATTTCTGAATTACCTATGTAGCTATAAACTCCGAATTTGAAATATCTGTCTGAAACAAACATTTCGGTAGCGCATATCTTGAATAAGCGGAATGCTATGGCGAGGGAATTTGATTAGGGTTCTTACAAGATTTCTTTTTTGAATTACTTCTATGTAATTCGAAGCTCGTTTTCATTTCCCATAAATCTCATGCGATGTCATAGAAATCAGCTACCAAAAACGTATTCTCTCATTTTCTTGATCTCATTTTGGAAAGTACAGTGACTGATTTAATCTTCCACTAAGATCTGACGGATAGCGCCGTCCATATGAAAAATGCTGGATCCACCTTCCTTCAAGATGCTTAAGAACGTTGATTCAACTAACTCGAGGTGTTTTTCCCTTCTTTTTGACTTCTTGAATGTTCAAGGTAGGTATAAAAAGTATCCTGTGTGAGAAAAGAAACTCCATGCCTACCCAAAACGAGCCGAAGAAAGAAGGTTGATTTTCATAGTTTCTCCTGGAATATCTCGAAAAATATAAGTTTGCACAAGTTTTAATTGTGAAATTCCGGTTCGTACGTAAGTACAAAAAAAAATCGAGAAAAACCCATCGCATGATAAGTGCAAAATTATCTTGATTATTTCGACTACTAACCTGAGAATTCACCATTATCCAACACTTTTTCGACCTGGTTATATGATGATTAAGAGATTTCACCTAGGTGGATAATGAACTGTGAATAGCGTTGATGATGTGTAGTATGCACAAGTAGATACTGATACCTATGAAACCAATGAAACATATTCATTATTAACAGAAACAAAAAAGAAATACAGATGAGACTGCGACATTCACTACAACCCAAAGCGATTCCTGTTAATATTGAAAATGTTTTAAATTATGAATGATCATCAATTCTGAAGATGTCACATATCGTAAGTGAGCTGAGCTGTCACTGTCATGTGCTAATTAGACATGGGCATCACAGAGAGAATACCTATTGGTTCAAAGACTGATACGATTTATTACGTACATCAGTTCGACGGAGCTGTAGGTAGCATTTTTCGCGATGTTCATGAGGTTTGGATATTTCAAATCATTTTGATGAACACTGTATTTTTTATATATGCTCGCGATATTCATCAGCATCTAGTCTATGTTTTGTCTTAGTAATCAGCTGAATGGCATTTCTCCTTCAGTGGAAATGAAAATCGGAATTAATGGAACATGCTGATATTTCAGTGTCAGTAGTGGAAAAAATATCATATTCACAATATCTTGGGTGAAAATGCTATTATACAGGGTGTAACTAAATAAGTGTGAGACATTCAAGGAGGTGATTCCTCATCGAAAAAAAGATAGGATCTTTCATATAAAAAAACTTCATTGGAGCATTTCATATTAAGATAGATCCCCTTGAAGGGGGTACATAAAAGTTGTTTGACAATTTTCTTCACAAGCACTGAAAAAGTTACAGTAATAAAATCAACGTGACATTTTCTACTACCGAACAGACACTTCAGCCAGAATTTATTTGATTCATTCCATGGTTGTAAGGGGTGGAAAACGCAACCCCTGAAATTTATTTCTAATGTAACTTTTTGTCTTCTTATTCTTCCACTATTCAAAAATTTATTTCCGATAGCCTGTTTCATCCTCAACAGAAAATATCCCTTGATTCCTTTTGCCCAAAATAAACCAGTTCGCAGCAATAAATTATTTTACGAACAACTACCGAGATACATCGTCATTAATGCAAATTGGATTTATTGTTATTTTGTAGTAATTACCTGCATTGAATGATTGGAGGGGGATAAACAAAACTAATTTAATTATAACAAAACATACAACATGTCTACCTTCAGACATTACGCATGCGTACGTACCCCCTCCATGGGGCAGTATCTTAACATGGGATGCTTTATATGAAAGAGGAATAACCCCCTCAAATGTTTCACACTCATTTAGTTATACCCTGTATAGCTCGCACATTATATCCTAATATATACATATAATATACTATTTTTCTGAAGCATAACCCAATACTTATAGTTATGGCCTTGTGCGCTTCTATTCGAAATTCCATTAGGGTCGTACAAATTGGATTTTATTCGGGGTGTCCGAATTCTGGCATGAACTCCAATTTGCCTAATAAACCAGCGCCATAATCCAGGTCTATTCGTGATTCGCTTCCTAACCACAAAGATTGGATGTGTTCATATTTAACCCCAATATGTGCACCTCGAAAGGGGGTTATGATAATCCTCTCCTTTACCAAAAGTTGAAAATGTATTCATTCCTAAATATTCGATTATATATCAACACATGGTATTTTTCTGATATCCAATCCGGGTTAACTACTTAATGTGTCAGATTTTATAATAAGGTCTCTTTATGTTTAGCCCATCTACAAAGTTCGTCCTTTTAGATTTCTCTGAGGCTTTCAACACTTCAGACCATCGTTTACTCTGTGCAAAACTTCGATATTTTGGGTTTGATTATTGCTCGATCGAATCATATCTCAGTAACAGATATAGAAAATTAGTGATAGAAGATCACTCATCAACGTTTCAATTGATCTCTTCAAGGGTACCTCAGAGATCGAATTTAGATCCTTTGCTATTCCTCATTCATACCTCCGATATTTTCCATCAAGTGAAGTACTCTAGCATACATAGCTATATTCAAAATATAACTCTCCTTATTGAGAAATCTTATTTCTTGTTATTTGCGGATGACCTTGAAATATTCAATAAAATTGAAAACGTCCTCGATGCGATAAATTTGCAAACAGAACATACTTCATTTCATGAATGGTGTGAAGCTAACGTCCTAGATTTGAACATCAATAAATGTCACTAGATAACCTTTTCCGAATCGAATTCACATTTGAAATATGGATATTTTTTTGCAAATACTACTATCGAAAGAGGCAATGAAATTCTCGACCTGGGTGTTACATTTGATACCAGACATTAGAGACTATTTCCCACTCTTTCAAAATGTTGGGCTTCATCGTCTAAGGAATTTTCAGTTAGAACAACAAAAGTTCTATATTGTGCTTTAGTAAGATCAATACTTGAAGCTGACTATAGCTACCAAAAAAAATAATATAGAAGGGGCTCAGACCAAACATAATTGCCAAAATTATGGAGTTATTGAATTTACAGTCTCTGGAACAAAGAAGAATCAACTCAGATATTTGTTTTCTTCATGATCAATTGTCTACTCTCTGAATTTCACCTGCATATTCCAGTTAGACACACTAGGAATCCCGAAGTTCTCTACACAAACTTATGCACCACATAGAACTCTTGGAGAGTACTCAAAATAAATTTTTGAGATACTGTGGCTACAACTTGAGAATGAATAGAGATGAATACAATTATTCACAAATTTAAAAAAACCCTTTATCAAATACTTTATCACATAGAAGGTTTGAAATCGATCTGGTATTCCTCCATAAAATTATCAATGGCAGTATTGATTGTCCTGAAATTGTTATGCTTTCCTCACTTTCTGTAAATGCTAGAAGAAGTAGAAATAGTGACATTTTCAAGATCCCTTTTTGTAGAACAAATTACGGTCAAAACGCAGGATACTGAAGTCAGCAAACACTCACAATATCAAGCTTGAGCTGTTCGGTTCATCTTTACTATCCTTTAGAGAAGCAGTTAAAAAATTGTAATAGTTTAAATTTTCAGTTTTGATATAATCTTAGTCATCTGTAAAATGTATACATCGTACAATCTTTTTGTAATGGTATAATTGGCTTGTCCGTTGATAAATAAATGAAGAAATAAATAAATAAATAAATAAATAAATTGTGCACAGAATTGTCTATGTAACTTTCATTTTACATAGCTTTGATTTTGGTTTAGCTATAAGTAGGTTTAGTTAAGAAGATTCAGTTAATGAATATGTTTGCATTTCATCTGATTATGTAGAAATAGGGTTTACCCGTTTATTAGGAATGAATAAATGAATAAATAAATAAATAAATAAATAAATAAATAAATGAATAAATAAATAAATGAATGAATAAATGAATGAATGAATGAATGAATGAATAAATAAATGAATAATTCAATCTCAAGAACTTTGATAGAGCTTCAATTCATGCTACTTAATGTACAGCAATTTTTTTTTGCTCCAAATCCGTATGATTTCATATATGATGAATATATGAAACTGGAAATAAACAATAACCCTTTGGAAGTAGTTAAAAGGAATAGAAACCTTGGTATAATTTTCGAGTACAAACTACGTTTTCAAGAGCACGATTCTTTACTCGTTAGAAAAGCTCACATTTCCATGAAATCATTGTATAATAATAATCTCATTCTCAATTTCAAACTTCTCAGAAAAAAAAAACGCTCTAATCGGTCGATTTTTATTTCGACGGGAAAATTTTTCGTGCATGTTTTCAATTTTTTCACTTCAAACCTCTTGGAGGGGTAAGCTCGAACACGTTTATGAAAATAATCGGCTAGTGAACTAACGCTTTTTTCCCTTTCATCAATGTTTGTCATTTTATAGTTAGAACGATGTTCATCTAAGGAGTGCCTTTCGTGTTTTTTTTTAAATCCTGTCCTATCCAACATTACAAAGAGGATCATTTATTGTAATGTCAGTTCCTTGATCTCTCACCTTGTTCCGTTTTCATTGGGCCACCCTCATAACGATACCTGTAATGAAAACATCATTATTATTACTATCATTATTCTATTATATAGAATATATTCTAGCATATACTGAGGGTTTCACCGAGAATGGAAAAAATCGCATTATGAAAAGTTCTCTCAAAATTTCAGACCAAAGCGAGTAAATTCATAATTTCTTTCCGAGTGTAATCTACAGACGCACCACTAAACAGCGAATCGAATATCCCCTTTGAAACACGTATTCGTGTATCGTCACCAAAATGGTGTGAAGTGCAGTAGAAAAAAAAAACAGAATGCAGAATGTGGAAACAACGCTTGTACGACTTTCCCCAAAACGATCTAATGATGGTGATAAGATCAAATTCACCTTGAATATTCAATTCCTTTGTTCATCTTGAAACCGTCATCGTTTATTACACATACTTTCAGAAGTATAAACGTTGTTCAAATCTCTCTAGTGAAAAGAGGCTTGTTTGTTGACATAGTCACCTGTCAGTCGATGCTAAATCTTCGTAAATCTTCGTGTTGACTTCCTCCGACCGAACATTTTCATAACTCATGATCTGAACCGAGTCCTCCTGTCGCATTGTTGTGAAGTTTCTTCAGCATACCAACGAATTCCAACTTCCTTTCGCTTCAGGTTCGACCAACCTGGTGGAGAAATTGACGAAGAGCGTGTGTGAAACAACACACATTCCTCTAATTTCCATCCCGTACACGCGATTATCAACAGAGGATGATGTTCAACTCTGTGACAAGCTTCGTCAGAAAAATCTCAAGAGTAAATCTTCGTATTGACTTCCTCCGACCGAATATCTTCATAACTCATGATCTAAACCGAGTCCTCCTGTCGCATTGTTGTGAAGTTTCTTCAGCATACCAACGAATTCCAACTTCCTTTCGCTTAAGGTTCGACCAACCTGGTGGAGAAATTGACGAAGAGCGTGTGTGAAACAACACACATTCCTCTTATTTCCATCCCGTACACGCGATTATCAACAGAGGATGATGTTCAAGTCTGTGACAAGCTTTGTCAGAAGAATCTCAAGAGTAAATCTTCGTATTGACTTCCTCCGACCGAATATCTTCATAACTCATGATCTAAACCGAGTCCTCCTGTCGCATTGTTGTGAAGTTTCTTCAGCATACCAACGAATTCCAACTTCCTTTCGCTTAAGGTTCGACCAACCTGGTGGAGAAATTGACGAAGAGCGTGTGTGAAACAACACACATTCCTCTTATTTCCATCCCGTACACGCGATTATCAACAGAGGATGATGTTCAAGTCTGTGACAAGCTTTGTCAGAAGAATCTCAAGAGTAAATCTGCCTGTTGACTTCCTTCACCCGAACATTTTCATAACTCATGATCTAAACCGAGTCTTTCTGTCGCATTGTTGCGAAGTTTCTCCAGCCCAGCAACGAATTCCAACTTCCTTTCGCTTCAGGTTCGACCAACCTGGTGGGGAAGTTCACGCAGAGCGTGCGGCGCATCGTGCAGGACGTGAAGGACGAAGGCACGGCGACGGGCGCCACCAAGGAGGAGGTGATCGAGACGAACGAGCGACTGCGAGCGGTGCGCGTGCGCATGGACGAGTCCTACGACACGGCCAAAAAGGCCCTGGTGGGCCTGATGGGGAAGTACAACCACAGCAAGAGCATCCACAACGTCTTCCAGAGATACACGGTGCTCAAGAGCATGATCAAGGTGGGTGTCTTCTCCTCGTCGAAGTTAAAAATAGGACAAGAATAAATAAATTGCGTTATTTTTTCAATACTCGCCTCGATTTTTTTCGTCCATCGCGTTACACCAAGCCGCGGGGTGGGGGTGAAGCGAAAATAGGTCGGCAAGCAGAGCCTACTCTATCTCACCAGACCAGAGCATTCGTGACGTAACACTTGTAGGGGCAGAATCGAGGCAGTGCATTGGTGTACCGGGTGATCAGTTAGGGTATCGAGCGGCCATATCTGATAAGGTATTGGTCGTATAGATTTGAGAATGATGAAAGTTGCCTAGAGTAATTGCTGGAAATTATTTTCGAGTTTGTTGAACGGCCGCTAGAGGGCGTAATAACCGACACCAAGTAGAAAAGTGGGATTTTTATAGAATTTTGTCTGATGAAAGTATATCGATATTATCATTTTCATATTGACTGATCATTTCCCTACATTTCCCTACGTTTTGTTCTATCTATCGAAATAAAGCGGTGGGGAAAGTTCAATTGTTTTTGTAAGCAAATCAAGATTTCTCCCGTTCATTTCGACCGATTTCAGCAAACTTAGGCTCATATGAAAGAGCATAATTCGCCCTACAAAACGCTCATTTGGTTTTGAATTTTCGACTCTTGCTGTCGCCGCTAGATGGCGTCAGCTGGAATGTTAGCAAATTTTTGAGTTTTTTTTTCTCAATAAAAAACAAAGGTAATGGTATATCACAGACATCTATAAAGAGTAATTAATCTATCGCTCCGATAGAAATAATGAATAGTAGAATGAAAACCCTTACGTTATTCATTTTTCAGCTTTTCATGGGATTTTCTCTCCTCGTTTCTAAAAAATAGAGTAGAAGTTATTAAAAATTATTGCAATATATTTGTAGTAAGGACAGATTAAGGATCTGCTTCAAAATGTCACTGCGCTTGAAATTAAACCTTAAGATACCTAGAAGAGAAATTCTCTATTAGTCCTACTTATCTTTGTGGACGTTTCGGGAACGAATCTGCTCCCGTTCTCAACACAATTAAAATATTTTTCTCTTCGTAAATTTTTTCAATGTTTTCGATTTTGACACTGAAAAGTGACAATTTGGTAGACGGAGGAATTCCTGGTTACGAGGTGTTTTTATTAATTGATATCGAATTTTCCATTCTCATATTCAAGTTTCAGAAGTGGATGCCAAGTTCTATCTATATCAACTGAACAAGAAGCAATATTATTGTCTCCGTTCAGGAGAATGCAAGCAGACTCTTTGATTTTCCGTTTTTGGTTGTTGTCTTCTTTTCCTATGATCTTAAAATTATCCCAATCGGCCAAAGCATTTGACCGAGTTTGGCACCAAGGCCTCCTAGCGAAACTTCCGTCATATGGTTTGCCGCCCCAACTGTGTCTTTTACTATCGAGTTTTCTTGCAGATAGATCACTCTACGTGGTGGTAGACGGGGTCTCGTCTGATACAATGACGATCAATGCTGGTGTTCCACAAGGCTCTGTCTTGGCACCAACTTTGTTTTTGCTCCACATCAATGATTTGTTGAATGTGACCTCTAGCCCAGTTCATAGCTTTGCGGATGATAGTACACTTCATTCCGCCTTTTCCTCTAGAGCCCCTATATCATCCAACGAGGCCAGAGGTGCAAGGCGAAGACAGGTCGATGCTTTAAATGAGGATCTGACAGGAATTCTGAAATGGGGCTCTCTTTATCTAGTACAGTTCAGTGCAACTAAAACTCGAGCTTGTATGTTCACCAAGAAGGCTGATCACACAATTTGATGATGTCGGGTATCACTGTTCCTATGAGGTCGTCAATATCCATGCTGGGAGTCACCACCAACAGTGCTCTCTCATGGGACGATCATGTGAGGTCCATTGCGAAAACTGCTTCACAAAAACTTGGTTTTCTATTCCGTGCGAAGAGATACTTCACATCCCAGCAACTGCTTATGATCTACAAAGCACAAATTCGACCTGTCCTGGAGTACTGTTCACATGTTTGGAGCTCAGCCCCCAAACATACGCTAAATAAGCTCTTAGATTCAATTCAGAAGAGAGCTATTCGCCTAGTCGATGATACAACACTCACCAAATCATTGACCTCTCTAGATAATCGTAGAAAGGTCGGCGATCTTTACCTTTTTTATAGGTACTTTCACGGTCGGTGCTCAACGGAAATATCATCTATTATGCCACCACGCGCGATTCCTAGTAGACAAACCAGACGAGCTCAAGCTGGTCACCCCTACACTGTCAGGCTCGAGACCTGTCGAACATCGCTATACCAAGCATCATTCATCAATAGAACAGCAAAGTTGTGGAATTCTTTGCCTAGTGAAGTCTTTCCTGAAGCTTACAACCTCCAAACTTTCAAGAAAAATTCCAACACCTTCCTTCTTTCCCAAAATTCCACCGCTGGCTAACACGATGTTCCTCGAACATCATAGGTTTCCCTTTCGTGTTGTCCACAGATAAAAAAAAAAAATATGTTGTCCTCACGTTATTGTTGTTATTTTTATTGTTACTGATCTCCTCAAATGCCGAAGCAACCCTCAGAAGCCCCGAAGGTCATCTGCGAGTTAAGGAGACGGGAATCTACAGTTTATACAAGTGAAATCCAAATCACTGTGGCATTTGGGATAGTTCTATGTAGAACTTTATGATATACATTGTACGGCGCATAAATAAACCCAAATCCAAGGGCCAGCCAGGAATCGAACCGACGACCTCATGATTACTATGATTTCGCTTGACCATCTCGACCACCGGGCGTCGCACCTGACCTGACCTGGAGGAGACAGCACAACATTTCGTGTGTGGGTGTCCCAAACATTCCATTACTAGAATGCACAATTTTGGCGACTTTCTGTAGGAAAGAGAAAACAACGTAAAGTTAGGAAGGGAGATCTCCGGTCCTCTCCAAAGAGGACCGGTAGATTTCTTCTCTGACATGCTATTGACAGAAGAAGGCACAATGGCCTCATTGAAGGCCTAAATGTAAAGTCCCGCGCAAGCACCACCCACATGTTCATGTAGTCAACATTCAAGAAATCGATCAAGTCGCTAACCTGATAACAAACAAGGTTCTCACAAAATGTGATGCTGGTCGAAGCGACAAAAGGTTACAAAATGACAAATAACCCCTCACTAACTCAACTCAACGGCATAACCTCGATATTGAACCATCGAAGGGAAAAACAATATAAACTCCTGCAAGAATACGAGTCCCCTTTCTCCATTGTCAGCAAAAAGCTTTTCGAAAGTTCACACAATAAGTTTCCTCACTTCAGAATTGAATTGGAATTCAAATTGTGGCCACTCGCCAGCTAATGAAGATCTTCTGGAAAAGATCGGACCAATTCTCGAATCACATTTTTGTGAGCACTCTTCATTCGCAATTAAATTGAATTCATGACAGGCAGGAAACCTTTTTATCCAAGCTTCGTGAGATGGTTTTAATGATGTATCGATGCTAGTTCGTACCCTTGTTGGAGTTTTCTCAAGTAATTGGAGATCCAGAGCTGGTGTCTACTACAAAATGGGATTGTGCATTGTGAGCCTTCATTCATGCGCTTCAATTTATCAACAGTGTACTGCTCGTGTATACAGGGTGGCCCATCGAAAACTTACTGCAAGGCATTACAGGCTGGGAAAGAACTTTTCGATAAAATCCCAAAACAGGTCAAGTTTTGTCAGGGGGACACATTTTGACGTAACAAGCATAGTGAAACCTTCGACCCCCTAAGTAGGGGTGCCACACCAACATTTTTTTCAAATCGGAAGGGGGGTCAAGCGATACCTCGTGAGAAGAGGCTGGTCATTCCCTACACAGTGCTGCTCACATTTTAAAAATCGATCCACTCGTTCAGAAAATATGGAGCGTTGAAACTCCAACGATAATATAATAATATGACGAAAAATGCAAAAATTGATTTGATTGTTCTCCAAAACTCATTTATTAGTCGAGTGAATGTTCGAATAGCAATAGTGTTTTAAGTTATTTTCAAACCGTTGTCGTACATTCTGGAGCATTTGGGGTGTCACTTCGCGACATACGTTGATGATTCTTCGTTGCAACTGTTACAATGTGTCTGGTGGTGTTTTATAAACAACGCTTTTGATGTGTCCCCACAAAAAATCTAAAGGACTCAAGTCGGGTGACCGAGGTGGCCATTCTATTGGGCCTCGTCGTCCTATCCATCGTCCTGGAAATGTGTCATGTAAATAATTGCGCACTTTGTGGGAATAATGAGGAAGAGCTCCGTCTTGTTGGTGATTCAGTTCCTGTTCATCGTATGCGGGATCGTTATCCATGATATATGTTAGAGCTGGGTCGATGACATTTTGTAGTGAATCCAAGTACATATCGCCTGTTGAATTTCCAGGAAGGAAAAGAGGTCCTACAAATGCCATTTCCAAAAATACCAGCCCACACATTTAACTTCTGGGCGTGTTGCGTGTGTGTCTCGTGGGAAATCCTTGGATTGGTGTCAGCCCAGTACCGGCAATTCTGGCGATTCACTAAACCATTGAGGAAGAAGGAACATTCGTCCGAAAAACACTCATGGAATAGGAAATTACCATTGTGAAACGCTCGCTCAATCATAATTTTGCAAAATTGCAAGCGACCATCAAAGTCGTCTTCATCCAGTTCGTGCACTAAGCGTATTTTATTAAGATTGAATTTTTATTTTTTCGATACCCGTTGGACACTGGTACGAGACACACCCGTCGCAATGGCCAATCTTGTACTTATTGTGTACTTATCGTACACTATCAACTGCAACTTGCCCCAATACTGCTATCTCCGTAGGTTCATTCAGTACTGGATTTTCAAGCTCTCTCTTTTTGTTATGAACTGAACCTGTTTCGCGAAATTTGTTCACCAATTGGCGAACAATTTTTCCAGAGACATGTTTGTCAGGATTTTCACATTCATCGTTTTTGAAAGAAAGCTTAATGATTTCCACTCGGTCTGCAATTGCATACACCATAATAATAAATTATAAAGTCAACAATTTGTAGACACTTTAACCACGACATGTATCTAGCAACTACTCGACCTAATTCAAACATAAAGAAATGAATCCTGTTAATTTTTTACTCTCTAAAATGAGCCTAAAAAAATCTGTGCATCGGTAAAAACAGCGACTCAGCAAAAATAGCGAATTCATGTGAAGGAACTTATTGCGATAAAGTACAATTGAACCGATCTTTGTATTTTTCGTCCCACATGATGGTTGGAGTTTCAACGCTCCATATTTTCTGAAAGGGTAGATCGATTCGAAAAATCTGAGCAGCACAGTATAGGGAATGACAAGCCCCTTCTGAAGAGTGTAGTGCGGTCCGTATGTTTTCCTTATTACGAAAGTATTAGAGTAAACAGGCCGACCGTAATACAGCTTGATCAGCGTTGATACACTTATATTGTTATTGTTGAATGAATTATCATTAGGTGACAATTGCGATCATTATTATCGATTTGAGCATGTAACGAGTAACAAGCAATATACGTGTCTGTATCCCGAAAGAGACAGTTTTATTTCCTGCTATCGTTGGACCCATCACAAGAGGTATCGCTCGACCCTCCTTCCCATTTGAGAAAATGTTGGGGTGACACCCCTACTTGGGGGTTGGAAGGTTTTACTATGCTTGTTACGTCAATATGTGTCAACCTGACAAACAAACTTGACCTGTTTTAGGATTTTATCGAAAAGTTCTTTCCCAGCCTGTAATGCCTTGCGGTACGCTTTCGATGGGCCATCCTGTATGTATGTATTTATCAAACTTCGATACTATACAGGCTGATACTAATTGTTGGTTCAGCAAACGAATCTCGGTAACTATAAGAGGTATAGAGTGGGTCAAATTCGCGCCATTAGTAATCTTAGGAGCAAGGAGATCAAGGATATCCTAGATTTAAGATATGTTCCAACAAACATTTTACCATGGTTTCGAAACTATTTTGAGATCACTTGGTTTGCGTTTAGTCGCATAGTTTCTTTAGGGTTATACTTTACTATAGTCTATACTACTATTGAACTGTTTCGTAGTGACGGTTGAGTCTTTGTTTTTAGAGATTTGAAATATTCTGAAGGGATAATAGAGAACATTAACAAATCAACAGACCAATTCATTATATAGAAGAGGTTATAGAGGAAGTGGAAATGAAACCTCAGAATGATAATTTTTGCTGAGGAGATGCTAAATGCGAATGTTAATCAAAACAGTTACTAGTTTTGAGCATTCACTGAAATTACCATCCTGGAATAGTGTCAAAGACGACCACGATTTTGGTTAGAATACGAAGAGGTCTGATTACCGCTTTCTGTCGATCGGAACAACTTTCATCTGCAGGTCATGCACGTGACTGTTCGAAGAGGTGGAAAAAGCCTTCAATGATTCAAAAATGAGTTTTCACCCATGATAAGATATATCGACTTTGCCTGAATTCTTGATGTGTTATATAGGATGGTTATTAGGTGTTTTCCATCTCTCTGGCGCCTGCCGCCATTTTGGGAAATCAGAAAGGAATTGGAACTTTCTTCAGATTTTTGCCTATATCTTCATATCGGTGCATTTCTGCTACGAAAAAGTATCTTTCAATGTTGTTGAGAATTTGATTACCTATAATTTAAGTTTCAAATTTTGTTCTTAGGACTGCTAGTTACGAAGAAAAAAACAATTTTCTGGAAACTTCAGAGAAAACAATAAAATTTGTAGGGGATTCAACCCTACTTGTACATAATAGTTAAAACAACCGCATATTGCTCATTTTGTTATTGTATTTATTGTATTGTATATTGTAGCTCCACATTGTTTGAAAAAAAACACTAATTATTTTTCAGTTGTGGCCTGAAGTTGAAGTTTATACGAATCCTACTTGAGTTTTTCACATGTTACAGCTCAATGCTCATGGGGTAAGTACTATTTTACGTGAACCTACTGGTAGGAGGGGATGTTCAATTTCAAATAAACCACCCATACAGCAGGTACAGTTTTTGAAGATTCATTCATTCAAAGAAAGTAAGAAAATCATAAGGTAGACATAATTATAGAAAGCGGTAGTACCTAATTGAACAAACAACTGAAAGTAGGGGGTGAGTTGAAGAAGTCAGGGTGTTCATTTCCGTCGAATGGTGGACTTAAAAGAACTGCGTTGTCTTCGACGTTGACGACTTCATTCCTGGCCAATACCAAATTCGCAAAGGGCGGAATCTATTTGCAGATAGAGCTAGGTAGTGAACTTCTTCAATTTGCTATATTATAGAAAAGCAATGGCAATGGCAGAGTTGTGGAATTCTTTGCCTAGTGAAGTCTTTCCTTACAACCTCAAAACTTTCAAGAAAAATTCCAACACCTTCCTTCTCTCCCAAAATTCCTCCACTGGCTAACACGATGTTCCTCGAACATTATAGGTTTCCCTTTCGTGTTGTCGACAGATGAAGAGAAAAGGTCAATATCTACCCCGACAATGATGACGGCATCGTACGTGGGAAAGAGCTCGACTTTTATGTTCACCACGAACATCTTCGGTTTGGTTGAGGAAAGTGTACATACATTTTGTGGGTACTCAAATCCCCTACAATTTCCGTTCTGCTACCTTTTCTCTCCGAAGAATGTGCCGATTTTTTTCGGTATTTTCAAGATGGTGGTTGACGCGGGGGAGGGAAAATTGTGCATTTTGTATTTTTCACACTCACTAACCATCCTACATAGCATATCAAGGATATACAGGGTGTCCTTGAAAGGTCTTTACAAAACGCTACCACATATTCTTCAGACCAAAACAATTCGATACAAGCAAACTTACCTCAGTAAAAAGTTGCTTAGTTTGGGCGCTAGACGGCTCTGAAGTTGAAATTTTCAAATCGATTTTGCTTCATAACTTTTGAACGGCTCATGAGATTTTTTTCAAATTTGGTACGTTGGCATAGACTCATCGGGCAATGAAACTCATATCATAATCATAATGAATATCATTCCATGGGCGTAGAACTTGATTTTTTCAGTAAATAAACATCTAAAACTCCTACGCCAATGGAAAAAAATTAGTTTCAATATGAAATCTAAATTATTCAACTCATTCACTACAAAAAAGGTACTCTTGACAAAAGTCGATTCCTCTCATGGTTTCGACAAAATTTTAATTTTAGTGATTTAGAGCATAATCAATAATAAAACGATTAACAGATATTTCATAAAAATTGTTCAAAATGTTCACCATTTTCACGTATACAAAGATTTATACGACGCAAAAAGTTGAGATGTACTTTTTGCATAGGTTATTTCTATTGAAAATAAGTAGCACTGGTTTTTTTTCTGAAGACTATTATTATCTGCTCGAAAACAGTGATATTCACATTCTTGGTTTCCATAGTTTCATCTGTGTTGATTTGTCGAGTTTTATTGACGTTGATTGTTGATATCGGACTTTTCTGATTTATCATGGCCGTACAATACACCAATGAAGAATACACCGATATGTTATTGGTATTCGGATATTGTCAAGGAAATGGTCGAGAGAGTGTGAGGGTGTATTCGGCAAGGTTTCCAAATCGTCGCGTACCAAGCCACCCAACCTTTGCTGCAGTTGAGAGACGTCTTCGGGAGACCGGTCATTTTGCTCCTAGAACTGGTGATTATGGAAGACAGCGTTATGTAAGGATTCCCGAAGTCGAAGTAGAAATTTTAGACCGTATTGAAGAAAATCCAGAATTGAGTACTAGACGGATAAGTAATGAACTAGAAGTTTCTAGGAATGCCGTTCATGAAGTACTAAGAGAACAATTATTATACCCATACCACAAGACGCCAGATCAAGATTTATTAATCCATGATTCACAAAGTCGTCTGATGTTTTGTAGGTTCATTAATTTGCAAACAGAAATGAATCTGAACTTTGGAAAGAATATTTTGTTCACTGATGAAGCCTGTTTCACGAGAAGAGGAATAACTAATTTTCATAATGAACACGTTTATGCAATTGAAAATCCTCATTCCATTTAAATAAACCATTTTCAACACGAATTCAAAATCAACGTTTGGGCTGGAATAATAGGAAATTTTATAATTGGTCCTGTCATACTTCCACAAAGATTAACAGGAGACATGTATTTACAACATCTACGAAATACGTTGCCAAATTTGTTGGAAGATTTACCACTCCAACATCGGGTAGATATGTGGTTTATGCACGATGGAGCTCCACCACATTTTTCGATGGATGTTAGGAATTATTTAAATCAACAGTACCCAGACAGATGGATAGGTAGAGGTAATGATGCACCCGTGAATTGGTCACCACGTTCTCCAGACTTAACACCGATGGATTATTCTGTATGGGGTTATCTCAAGTCTACGGTTTACAAGACCCCTGTGAATACTGTAGAACAATTATGGCAACGTATCCAACAGGCGACGAATAATCTTACAGGCGATGAAGAAGTTATGCAAAGAGTACATTTCAACTTTTTGCGTCGTATAAATCTTTGTATACGTGAAAATGGTGAACATTTTGAACAATTTTTATGAAATATCTGTTAATCGTTTTATTATTAATTATGCTCTAAATCACTAAAATTAAAATTTTGTCGAAACCATGAGAGGAATCGACTTTTGTCAACAGTACCTTTTTTGTAGTGAATGAGTTGAATAATTTAGATTTCATATTGAAACTAATTTTTTTCCATTGGCGTAGGAGTTTTAGATGTTTATTTACTGAAAAAATCAAGTTCTACGCCCATGGAATGATATTCATTATGATTATGATATGAGTTTCATTGCCCGATGAGTCTATGCCAACGTACCAAATTTGAAAAAAATCTCATGAGCCGTTCAAAAGTTATGAAGCAAAATCGATTTGAAAATTTCAACTTCAGAGCCGTCTAGCGCCCAAACTAAGCAACTTTTTACTGAGGTAAGTTTGCTTGTATCGAATTGTTTTGGTCTGAAGAATATGTGGTAGCTTTTTGTAAAGACCTCTTAAGGACACCCTGTAGAATCACCGGGTCGTTAGTAAGGTAATGCCTCTCTATTCACCGTCACCAAAACGCACCATCAGAAAATCTGTACAAGCGTCATATCATGATCATAATCATGCCTGTTTTTGAAACCGTGGACTGGATTGTTCGCTGGAAATTCGCTAGGATAAATGTTTGACATTCCCGAACCTTCATACGGAATTCTCCTCTCGAAAGATCAAAAAATTTAATAAGCATCAACAAGA
The DNA here is from genome assembly GCA_963576655.1 of Gastrophysa polygoni. Taxonomy (NCBI): domain Eukaryota; kingdom Metazoa; phylum Arthropoda; class Insecta; order Coleoptera; family Chrysomelidae; genus Gastrophysa; species Gastrophysa polygoni. The sequence continues at coordinate 19,342,010 of OY755088.1, read as the reverse complement.
AGTATCTAGAATTGGCGTGTCATATTCCAGTGAGGAATATTTTACTTGATTCACTCTATACCCACACGCAATTTTGTTTTAGAATATTATTTTCCAGCACAAGTGTAAGAATTTTTTTCCGTTCATTTGTATCTGAATATATAAAAATCTATTGTCGTGCGTTAGTTTGTCAAGAACTCGAAAAGTGGTTGGAAGTCGAAAAATCGGCAAAATGAATATTGGTAATATTATATGGGAACAGCTCTCTAATTTTTCTAATCTGTGCTGCTAAAGAATGTGACTTGGTATCCACATCTGAAAATTGAATATGAAAATGTAAAATTCGATATCAATAAATGAAAACACCTCGTGAGCAAAATTCCTCCGTCTACCAAATTGTCACTTTTCAGTGTCAAAACCGAAAACATATCGAAAAATTTTGCGAAAAGTAAAATATTTTAATTGTGTTGAGAACAGGAGCAGATTCGTTCCCGAAACGTCCACCTAGATAAGTTGAGGTTTTATTCTTATTGAATATATTTGTATTTCCAAATTTTTCATAAAACAAGGTGTCACTGACAAATAGAGAATTTCTCTTCTAGGTATCTAAAGGTTTGATTTCAAGCGCTGTGACATTTTGGGGCAGATCACAAAATCTGTCCTCACTACAAATATATTGAAATAATTTTTAATAATTTTATGTTTATGTGTATGTTTATACCTGAAAACATAATATTTTTGAAGTTTTTGTGGAATTCAAAAATCAAGAGTTAGGTCAACCAAGTACATAAGATGGACGTTATGCGGTTTATTTCATCTCGAATTTCTACTTCATCCTTACCTGATAATAACAATGTGGCATCATCTGCATACATTCATGTAAATGCTTCTTAAAAAATAGACAGTAATTCGTTGATATACAATAAAAATAATATTGGACCCAGAATTGATCCTTGAGGAACCTCAAAATTGTTATGTAGAGTCTAGTCTCTGAAAGATATGTTGTTTTGGAATTTTTATCAAAGTAGTTTATTTTTACATGTTGATTTCGATCTACCAAATATAACTGAAACCAATGATGTGGTTTCCCCTAATCCCTAGAAGATTTGTTTAACAACTGTGTATGATTGACACAGTCAAAGGCTCGACTGAGGTCATAAAAGCGGAGTTTCACCTGCATCAATAGCATTGAGAATTTTTTCATATACATTCAGTACTGCTGTAGTAGTAGATCGACCTGTTTATGTAACATTCATTTCATACTGCATTTCAATCCGGAAAATAGACTTTTACAGGATAGGCGCACGTAATATTTCATTACGTGCTACTATCCCGTAATGAAATTTTACCGGATTGTGAATATTGAAAACTCAGTTATGCGTCAAAAGCATGAATACATTTATTAAAAATCCAACAGCAAAACAATACACAGAAATTACTTATTGCTAATATTAATATTAACCGTTAAATTTTCGTTCCCATGAATATGGATACCAGGAGCTCCATTGGATGAATTATTCATTAGGGAGTTGCTACTTGCTGATACATTCCCATTTTTTTGTTGTAGCACTTCAACAAAGATTAATATTTTATTTTTCAATGTTCATTTTTGTTTTTTAGCAGTATGAAATAAAATGTTATACGTTACACGTCCGGTAAACTTTCACAGTACTCGTTTCGAAATTCCGGACTCGGCTTGCGCCGACATCTCACTCGTACTGTGAAAGTGTACTCACCGGACTAGTAACGTAAATATCTATTATTAAATACTATTAAACCAAACGATGTTTTTCTGTACGTAAATTGCAATCCAAGTTGTTTGAATTTTGACAATTCCACATTGATAATAAATGGATTCCTGTTAGCATTGAAAAGCAGAGATAAATGCGGGAAGTTGATAACGAAACTTCCATCTGAAGTTGATCAACTAGAGTTGAATCGTGAGAATGCACCACCGTCAGAACGGCATTTGTGATCGTTCGATAACAGATATTCCCAGGATGGCGCAACGGACTATTTGACCCAAAATCGGCTCGACACCGATCAATTCCGTGAGGAAATGTTTAATTCGCTCGATAGGGCCATTATTATCCGGGACGGTTTTAATGGATGTTGCGGCCGTCTCGGGCAATCGGAACACGACGATGAATCGAGCTCGTAAGCATAGTTTGGAGACAAACAAGACGTGAGTGATTGGCTGTTCAGAACTCAGAACATGAGCTGGAATGGAATCTTAGGTCAGCCAGTAGTGGTCTACATGTCCAGCGCTCCATCCCCGAGTCGGGTCATTGGGTTTGGGTTCGATTGAGGCGCATAGAGCAAGAGTAGAGCAAGCCCTAAATAATTGTCATGGAGTAACAAGAAAATGCAGATTATGAAGATTATGAAGTCTGTGTGTCCACTATTTTTTTTCTTCAGCTTGTAATATGTATAATATTGAATACTTCATTGGGCTTGTACTGTATTCCTATTTGCCAAATAAAAAAAAATAGAAAAAAAGTAAGATAGAAAAAAAATCATATATTCCAGTTTGGTATAACATAAATCATGATATAGGAAAGAATACTGCCTGTAAGATTTTCGAGAGGTGGTACATTCATTTTCCAGCTCTTTGTGGGATTTTCTCTCCTCGTTTCTAGAAAATAGAGTAGAAGTTATTAAAAATTAAAAAACAAGGTGTCACTGACAAATAGAGAATTTCTCTTTTAAGTATCTGAAGGTTTCATTTCAAGCGCAGTGACATTTTGGGGCAGATCACAAAATCTATGCTTACAACGAATATATTGAAATAACTTCTTCCCCTTTTTTTCAGGAACGGAGAGAGAAAATCCCACAAAAAGCTGTAAAATAAAACAGAAAAGAATTATCAAAATAATATTCAATCTTAACGAACAATTTCCATCAAACTTGCTTTTCCAATACCCAAAATCACTGAATATCAGACAGCTAACTTATCTACTAATCTGTCTAACCCTATTGGAAAATAACTTGATAAACATAATATAACAGTTATACAACAAAATTTCGAGAAAATGCAAACGTAGTTTTTCCTAAGTCTCAGAAGTCTATCGAACAGCAATGTTTCAAATATGTGGAACAGGATTTATACACTTTTATCACCAATAAATATAAAGATGGTAATTTACTTTGGAAATTCCAAAGAGAAATCAACATATTGGGTGCTAACATCAACATCAATCAACAACATACATATATACACTAATTTCACAATATTTTTGCCATGAAAATCTTATAACTCTATTGATAACTATTAAAGTATTATATAACCTACTACTGTCAATATAGTTAGTTTTCAAACTAGTAGGCGTAGAATTCAATAAATATTTTGAAATTACTGATATTTCCAAATGACCAAAGTTTTTTCATGTTTCGAAACTCAGTTTAGCTATTGGCTGAAGTGAACCCAAACATGACACAATGCTAGTAACGAAAAATCGGTCATTTGGAAATACCTAATATTTATTCATAAAATGTCTCTATTTATATCTCTTATTGGAATGAAATGAATAAATATTATATATTTCATCCTTCGATCATTGAACAGACTAGATAAGTAATCCACACCCCTGGCAATACAGTTTGTTTGGAAGCAACATCTATAGTATCTATCTTTGTTTAAACAAGGATAGCAGAACCTGAATCTCCCAGCACCAGTGCCGTGTTGTCAGAGGGGGTCGAATTTATTATTAATTCATGATGAAACCAAATTGGAAATCCGTAACAATTTCAGTGGTACTTTTCAGCATTTCTTGGTGGGAAAATGAACATCTTTATACTTCCTTCACATTGTTACGAAAAATTCGAATACATACAATCCTATGGTGATTTTTGTAACTTGCTTGTAATCAATAAACTTATTATGACCACGTCACAAGAAAAGTTTAATTCTCAACGCCATATGAAACAATATACTTACTATTCAGTATACAGTTGTCTACTTATACTTTATCATAAATAACGTTCAATTTCAATAATGAACATTTATATCTTTGGCGATCAGTGACAGTGCATGTAAGTATATTTACGATTTCAAAGTTCAGTACCTACTAGTGGAAATAATTTTCAAAAAAGTGAAAAACTCATTTTCAAGGCAAATAGATATGATTGCATATTTGAATGTAATTTTCAAATCTGAAGATGAAACTTGTTTATATCATCTCACGATATCGTCAAAAATGAAGGAGGTTTCATCTTGAGCAGAATTCATATATTTTGACGCAAAAAATTGATGTCTGATTATTTCATTTCATGTAGATAGATGAGAATCGATAATGAATATGTGTTGACAAGTATTATGACGAAATGTTATATCAACAAGCAAATAGCAGTGTTTCTTATTTAAAACAGGACTGAAATGAAAAACAACCATGGATAATCACACAAATAATTTATTGATTTTTGAATAGGATTGTTTTTGTTAACATACTTCTTACTCGTAACTTCCGTTGAATCTTTCAATTTATTTGCCTCATGATGCCTTACAGTGAAATATTTCTCCAAATTAGTTTAACTAGTTCCAAAAACAGTCAACGGTAAATTTCTCATTGTTGTGTGTACAAGAAGTATAGAAATATCCTTATATTTTTTTTCAAAAATATTAATTGAGTTTATCATTATTCTCAGTGATTTTTCAGCAGCTTCGCATATTTTGACTACAAATGAGGAAGCATTTATCAGTGCTACATATGTTACCACAAGACACTGTCGCAGCTGACCTATGGGTATAATCAATATAATCTAATCAATTCAATTTAAATTCATTTTTATCCATTCCATTTGGGAAAATGCTTCAAAATCTCGAATGATACGACAATGGTAACTCACCTATGAAATGACGTGTTTTGATCGCCGGTTCAAATTGTCTTTAACACACCTCACAACGTCTCACCATTATATCAAATCACCAAAATAGGAAATAAACTGAGTTTCTGATGAATTCTGAGTACACAAAACTGAACACAAGTTGAATAATATCGATAAATCAAAACGTAAATAATGACAGATACCAAACAAAGCAATAATCGCCGTCGACTGTCAATATCAAATTGCGGTGTTGCAACGTTGAGCAAAAAGTATTCACGATAAGTAAAAGAAAGTAAAGAAAGTGAAATTGCTAAGTCTCAGAATAATGTAGCAATCTTCTATTAATCAGAACTGATTCATAATCGTCATGACCCAAATTTATTATTATATTTGTGCACACTCAGAGAATTTCAATAGTAGAATTAATGAAAAAAGTATGTACAGATAACAATCATAAGATCCCTATTTGGTAGATCTTAAATTTTGTAAATATAACAGTAAACCTACTGTAAGTTGAAAGTATCCTATAGATACAATGATTTTTTTATTGGAATTACAGAATGACCATTGATATGTTTAATCGTAGATATTTGTGAATGTTACAGTTATAGTTGTTATCGACATGATATTATCAATATTTATATAATTATTTTGATGACGACATATACTGTCAGGTATAGAATATTCACAGTTTAGTGTTAACACAAGGTTACTGTTAAGCCTACAACTGGTTGATTGCAACCTCTCTTCATCAACATGACTTGTACTGTCTCCAGGACAGTTGTGATGCACATATAACAATCCTACTGGAGGTTTTATAATAGGTTATTGTTATGACAGTTTAAAGCTTCAGATATTCTGTCTTGATAATGAATGAGTTACTGTTGAGTTAACAATACGTTGCGACCACTTAACAGTGAGTATGTTATAATCACAGGCTTTGATGTTTTCTATGTACTATACACATATACATATATATAGTAGTATATTTTAGTAGTAGTAGTAGTAGTATGTAGTAGTATATTTTATTTGACCATGTTATGTGCATATATATTCATATTTACTATGGGCTTTTTGATTTTGAGGGATGTTGGTAATCAATTAAAAGGCCAAAAAGTCGATAAAATAATTTATTTCGCTTGTATAATACATAGGCACATTCAGATGATGATGAGATGATGCGACTGTGATAATTTTTAATTCACACATTGTGAAATTGATAATCAGCAAAATATTTAGTTTGGTGAATTATCAAGATATTGAAAATAAGCATTCTCATTAACATTTTTGTCCCTAAACAAAATAATTCTTTCCAAAAATAGAACAAAAAATCAACAAAGCGACAACTGTGTTCATCACCCTCTTCCAGGAATATACTCACATTTTGGAATTACTTCATCCTGACAACAGAATTCTTTGAAAGAGAAATACATAATCATTCAAGGTGGAATACAAAAGTTTCGATTTCAACTTTATTCATGCTTCTTCCAATTATCATGCACGAATCCTGGGAATCAGTGATAGTGAATTTCAGATGCACTTTTCATGAGCCAATTTTCACTGTCTTCTTCGATGTTGGCACGAAACAATGGCAGCATATTTTCCCTCTGAAATGTAGAACAGAATGATATTTGTCACATACAGAATGTGGAAATCCCTAGAATTTGGAAAATTAAAAAAATCTGTAATTGGTAGAGCAAAACTTCCATCGTTCGAGAGAATGATGTTTTTTAATCCAATTAAAATAGATATTATTTGAATTCTCTCCGCTGCTTAAACATATGACATTCCGTCAGAATATCCGTCAGAATATTCACTGTTTTTAGATTCTTCTTCAACTAGGAATTTTCTATAGGTACATCACATATAGTACCTTAGTTCCACTAACGTTTGAATGATTCTCACAAAGTCGTCAAATATCATCTATCCCTCCAACAAACCTGTGGTTCTTCACATTTTCGAATTCAGCAACACAAATGTTTCGAACGTGAACTGGTTACCTGTAAAGATGATTCAGTATTCAGTATGTATAAGATATTCTGATTATTTGCAATATAAATCTTGGCTGGACTTCATGAAATATAATTCAATAATGAATATAGATTCTAATATCACAACCCTGTCACAGTATGTGAGTATTCTCAGTATGTTCAGCATTATTGAAATATAAGTGTGTAGGCACTTACCAATGCATTTCTTTGCTAATCGTCTCACTTGCAGAATTCCGTTTGTTTTGAATAATGTTTTCAGCTTGTTATATCCTATAATCTTGCTGATTTTCAGTTTTTTAGCCTTCCTAATCATTTCGCAACAGGAATGAACGCGCACGCTGCCAGGGTAGCATATAAATACTCTGTTTCGGTACAATTCGGCTCCTCCCGCTTACAGTGGAATTGTTGATTGAACAGTGGTTTTATTGGATATGAGATGGTATGATATAAAAGATATTATTGAGATTGAATGTAGAGGAGTGATGTTGTAAGCACAACAGTCAGTATCATCATTCTGAAGTTTATAACTTTGACGGTGATGTTTCTTCGAAATTATGATACATTGTTTGAATTATAGTATACCTGTATAGGGGCAACAACTTTCACTCTATGGAACCAAAACTGTATCTATTATATCTAATGTGTTACTATCGAGTATATCAATGGTATTCTGTTAAATCAATCCAATGCATATCAATGTTTGATATGAGTTTCATATTCTGGCAATAAAAAAATACATTAAGTACGATAAAGTTCTGTACTCGCAATAGGAACTCATATGTTCCATGAACAACATAAACTGTTAGTATTACTAGAAAATTAAATGTAGTATGTATGATATATTCTCAGGATCGGACAGATATCATGTTATCACAACAAAAACCTGACTCTAATCTGTTTATAAGAGGGTTCCTGTTAATTCTGCACGGATAATTTTCTGAGTGCATTGAACTACATGAATTCATAAAGGACTTTAAATATTATGGACTATTCATCACTTTTTGATGATTGGATATGACAACACTGGCGACGATTGGGTACTAATATTATGATAATTCTGGGAATTCATGTTAGCTTCAGAATATTTGTTTTGTGATCCTTCTAGTGGGTTTGTTGTTCGGAGATTTCATCATAATTATCATTTTCAAAATTATCTACGTCATTATCACAGACGATTTCAAGAGTCATTCAAATTATTTTGGAATTCAGGCAAATGTAAGGATATTATGCATAGTTTTCAGACCATTTTTTGATGAAAAATGTGATTTTGAATGCATGTCTTGGGCCACTTTTGCTTCACCTCTTTTTTCATTGTGTCTGGAATAGAAAGAGATTCTGGAGCGAATTGATTATTCATTTTTAGGTTGATTAGACATTTTTGAACAGAAATTTGAACTTCCACACGCGCATAGTGGACCAGTTGTCGTTGACGAATTTTATCAGGCTGTGGTGTTCCGGTAGTGCTTTTCGATTTCAATACCCTAGTTATCCGACACGTCCATTGATTGCTCGAAAAAAGTTTTGCGAACTTTTGTGTCTCCTCTTTTTTCATCTGGCAAAAGATAAAACCTGCCGTGTTCCTTTGGTTTCCTATTTTCCTTCGTATAGGTACATTGTTCGTCAGTAAAAATCATCTATAAAAATATGAGAACTGTTCAAAGTATGAAATCCTGAGATTTGCGAAACTTTTTTTTTTATTTTCGAACAAGGCCATTATTTGGCTTGAAATATCTCAGAAGGACCCACGTTCCCTTTGGTGTTGACGTACTCTTCACCAGCAACACGCTTTTTGTTTCTAACATTTTTCTCCCACTGTCCTTCGTTTTTCTTTCTTTTCGTTCTCTGGATAACTGGCTCGCCTTCTGTGTCTGTAATATACCTAAACAAAAAAATCAATCGATGAAAACTAATGAGAGTTACGGAATATTTATTCACCTAACAAGTGCGGAAAGTAGTACTTTTCCCCACGCGACAGCCAGTTGCACGAACGACGCGGAGCGGAGTTCGGGCAAGCCGTCAAGGGCAGAAAAGATATTTTTCGCAAGAGTTAGGTACAATGTTTTTCCTACGAGTGTTTTTGTCCATCCAATTCATGAAAGAAAAAGGTTTATATCGAACAAAATTTTATAATAATGCTACAAAATGAAACATAAGACAGAATAGTAACATAGAGTTAGTCCTGAATATCCTCACTCCCTGGCAAACAACCCCGAGAAACAACCCCAAACTTTTGTTTTTCAAATTGCATCCTCATATTTGTTTTGTTTCAACTTACAGCTCGTTTCATTTCCCATTCAATGATGTATCATCGTATCAACTCAACTTGATGCTCTCCCTCATTCCATGTTTTGATTGGCAAATTCGAATGTGAAATGAATACGAACTCTGCAATACAAATTGATGAAGTAGTCCAAACTCCAAAGAACTTCATTTTAGAAAAATTGTTTTCCAGAGTTCATTCGTGATGATATCTCCTACATACAGAGTTACATAAACTAGTGAGTTGCCTTCAGGAGTTTCAAGATTTCTATAATCGGTCGTGTAGACTTTGAGCAGAGTATAATATAACAACTCACTCTATATTCAGAGCCTACGAAACGTTACACTCGAGCACTGATGAAATACTGTTCCTATGAATTATCATTACTATGTTCCTACTTGTGACGTTCCTACAAAATACATTCGTACATATTACTTTCCTATGGAATATGTTCTAATGCGTCATATTCCTATGGATTACATTCTACAAATAACGGTTCCTACAGGATATCATTCCTATAAATTATATTGCCATGAGATACGGTTCCCATGAATCACGTTCCTAGGAATATGTAGGAATTTCGGATAAAAACATATTAGGTATCGGCGTGCTCAACAAGTTAAATAAACTATCACGGCTTCAGTTGGGATTTCCTATAGACACAAGTAGTTAGCATAGATATTCACTGAATATAATAATTATAATGTTTTATTACTGATTTTGTCTGTTGTTATCTAATTCCTTTCCTCATAACTTGTCGCAAAGATTCGAAAATGGCTGAATAATACGAAATACCTGATACGTAAACGTTAGAAAATCCCACACGAAAGCTGAAAAATTAATGTACCACCTCTTCGAATGACTTACAGACAGTGGTCGTACAATTCCAAATATACAGGGTTGGGATAAAGTATGAAACCAAGTTAATATCTTTTAAACGAAAATAACGATATATTACTCCAATCAACCTCCTTTGAGTTTTTTGCATTAGAGCGAAAAACTATTTAGATAAACTAATTGATGTTGTTTGTATGCATAGTAATAAATAAACGTACAATTTAAAATTGAGTATTGAAATTTTAATGATGATCGGTGATGGTGATTGTGAAATTTATTTCCGTCAATTAGAATTCGACACTTGGAGAACAAAAGAGATGCATACAAACAACATCAATTAGTTTATCCAAATAGTTTTTTGCTCTAATGCAAAAAACTCAATGGAGGTTAATAAAAGTGAGATATTCCTCGTTTTCCCATTTTTTTTAAACTTAACTCAGTATGTATGAATTGAAAATTACAAGCTCTTTCAAAATCTGTAAAAATATATAGGGTGTCCCATTTAAATCAAAGAAGTTGATGGAATTTCTGGTTGAACCGGAAGTAAACTATTACCAAAGAAATGTACATAAGATGCATTTCGATCCATCGCACTTACCTGCAGATTTTTATAAATATCGTTCTTTTCGTTTAAAAGATATTCACTTGGTTCCATACTTCATCCCAACCCTGTATTGTTCAGGTATACATTTAAACGCCGGCGTTTCGACCACTTGAAAGAAGTGAGCAGACTTATTCATGGTTGTGTTGAGAACATTGAGACTTGCCACTAAGTACCAATGTGAATTCTTTTGTTTCAACATCAACATCAACAAGACTCATTTCCACATTGGTACCCCCCTTCCACTTTCATGTAACTAAAACTAACCAAATATCGTCAAGAATGATGAAATCCATCAGGAATTCAATAAGTTCAACGGAATGTATTCATAAGGTCAATAGACAGTCCCAATGGATTTTATTCATTCATGCACGAAGTTCCAACCACAAATGAGATTTTGCTGAAGATTGATCAAGAATTCAACCGACAATCGATAACACAGTTATGATGTACATCGAGCACGCGCAGGTTCGAAAAAAAGTGATCGAATATCTATGAATCAATCAAAAAAACCGTTTGGACACGTCAACCTCAATTTTATATTGCGCAAATTCGACACAAAAGTTCTTCATGTGACGTTATCGGTGTCGCAGTCATAACGTCATCATCATTTTTTTCAAATGGTAAGCCTCTTGAACTTTTGATAATGCAATACAGAACGGTGAAAATTTATTATTGATATAATAATAAAATAATCATTATTTTCATGAATGATTTTTTATTCATTCATTTATTTATTCATTAATTTGAAGTTACTGTTACAAAACATTACGACAGTAGTTGTGACTCTCAATCCGAATGAACGAGATTTCGATTTGCCATACAGGGTGTAACAGAACTATGAGATCAAATTTCTAGGGGTTATTCAGTGCGACAGTAGAAAAAATTTAAGTAGTGGGTCCCAGCATGTCCGGAAAAGTGTTAAAATTTAGACGCGTTAAATAAGAAGAAGTGTTAAATAAGACGCGTTAAAATTTAGAAAAACGATGAATTGCCTGAATATAATTTAATGCAATCAATTTATGCCTCTTGTACATGATATCATCACAACAATTGATCAAAATGTCTTCCTCCAACCTGAATACGCCGATTTAAACGTCGCACATGATTTCGGCGGACTATTGACTAATTTGATCCTCGTTTAGAATGATTCCAAATGCTGCTGTAATTCGTCGAATTGAGTCTTGCTCTGTTCCTTCTGTATATTCGTAGACCAAAGACTTCACATGTCCCCACAGGAAAAAATCTAGCGACATTAAATCGGGTGACCTAGGAGGCCAAGAAACTGCTCCACCTCTGGCATTCCAAACCGCTGATTTTTTCCCGTGTAATATCGTCTTGCTCATCATCAGAAAGTCGCACTTACTTCAAATACTTATACACGAATGATACTCATATATAAATTATAAAAATGAGTGAAATTTTGTTCTCAATATTTTGAATGAGTATCTATGGTAAGAAACATAAATGTAACCCACCAAAATTGTCATCGTTCTGTATGTATGGAAATGAGCCAATTCTACATCACATGGTAGAAAAATATACAGGGTGTTCTCTCGAGAAGAATCAATCCGAAATATTCCGAATTGTAAAGTCATTTTCGACCATTTTGTACAAATATGAAGCGTCGGGATCGATCAGAAACATCACCCATCAATCCGTTGAATATCTGTAGCACTATTTCCTTCTGATATTGATTATCATGACGTCAGTGAATTTCCAAGTACGCATCTGCAAATGGTATTATTTTGACAAAATAATCGTGACGTTCGTCTGTCTCGCCCTCGTCTCTCTAGATTTTTTTGATGCGCCCTGTATATGCCGCAATGATTCCTCATGATAGTCTAGCTTACATTCGTTTTTGAATCATGCATCTAGTCGTAGGTCTCGAGCAAACAGACACTGACGCACTATTGTCCATCCCTGTATACAGTAGTTATATAGGATAAAAGATGTGCGACATCTACAATTTGCAGGTGAAACCTGACCAACTGTAGGTGCGCGCCATCTATGATTCATGGGTGAAACTCGACTAGCTGTATACAGTATTGGTTGGACCATGATGTGAATATAGACTGGAGTCCTAATTCTCTATACTCGTCACTAGAAAAAGTTGTAGAATTTCGCCCACTTGATTATGTTGAATTTCAATGCCTTACTAAGGCTTCCCAAGATGGAAACTAGATGGCGTTACCAATGCTGATCTCGATGATTGTCTTGGAAACATTAGAAAACACGATTGAATTTTAAATTCAACACGAATGCAAAATTTGAAGCATTAGCTGTCCATCACTGTCAGATAACCTTCAGATAATATGAATAAAGGCGGATTTCACTTCACATGATAGACGGTAAGGTTAACTTCTTTAGTTCTTCTCTCCTCGTTTCTAGAAAATGAATGGATTCCACATTGGAAAAATGAATGTTTCACCACCTCGAATGAGTGTGAATTTATGCAGCCACATTTAACAATTATGAAGTATCATTCATCAATTAAGAATTAGCATGTAACAAGTAGCGAAAACATTATTGTTAAGGTAGATCAAATTAACGACTAGAAATAAATGATACGTATAGACGCACAAGTCAGTCCCAAGCCTTCGAATTCCTTATTTTCTTTAATGTAAATCACAGGAAATTACGAACAAGATCGACTCAGCATAGCATCGTCCAGATATGTTTTATAAAATGATTTTCTACATTAAAATAATCTAACCTATGAAACAGCGAAGATTCTTACATGGTAGTTGTTCATTCAACAATGTCATCAAATTCAAAACACACATATATTCATACCGGAAACTAAAGCTTCGTTCTGATGCACATAGCATCAACATCCGCAAAAAGATAATCTGACTATTTCAAAACACAAAACGTCCCTCTTCAAAAGTTCATTCACTTATGTCATTTGCAAGGTCATGAATACTCTACCTAGGAAATTGGAATGTCTCGATGCAGTTCAATTTAAAAAAAATAAGAGTCTGTTACTCGTAAATGAGCTAGCATTCGATTTCAGGATATAGAACTGAAGATAAAAACTATTTCAAAATTGTCTTTTGGGCGTATGGTCTTTGGTCTTTGAATTGGTTATTGACCTCAGTTTTTCAGCTCAGTTTGAATAATGGGTAATCAATCCGCAGTGCATATGGAAGAACAGGGTCATAATAGAATCTTTGATTGTATCATAACACTGAATATGGTCTTCTTCAATAAGTATAGACTGCATACTGTATTATCGAGTGTATCATTTTCATTTAATGTATTATGTCACTCACTTATTGAATAAATTAATTTATCATAAAAAAAAGTAAGGTTACATTCATCCCCCGCCCGGTTTCTTTCCCTAGTGTGAGTCCCATCCATAAGGATTTCTATCCACCGAGCTGGATAAGATCCCTCATGGACTTGCCATCCTCCCCCACTCCTCCTGGAGTGGTCCTCACGTCATTCTTTTTGTCCACCGTCATGGCAGGAGGACTTGAAAGTGGGAGCAGAGCTTTTCGACCTTTACGGTCGCGCTTTTTGCTACTGGGGCTTTTAGAGCGTCTTGTCTTTGTGTGTGTGGGGCGAATGGTTTTGGAAGAAGCAACAACTCTGAGGCAGTTGTAAGTAACATTCATCATCTCTCAGACAAGGTCTGACCAATCACAAGGTTTCTCTACCAGTCTTAGAACCAATTGGCGGTCATCTGAGGTACTAGTTGCTTATTCTAGAAGGAAACCTGGTTCAATTGAAGTGAAAAGTTCGAAGTTGGCCATCTTCCTTCTTTCTACTCATTAATTCAACAGGTAGATCCTCCTGTAGAGAATTATTTAAAGAATGCAATATATTAACGGTAGTTTGTATATACATTTTAGAAACAGTCTCACTCATTCACAAAAAACATAAATACCTTCCAGGTAGTCTCGACAAACTACAATACAAGGCAGAGTGGCCAGGTCAAATTGATAATACCCCATTCCACTCTGATCAAGAACTCAATTATTTATAATGGAATAAAACTATACAATCATTTGCCAAATGCAATAAAAAATATCTTGTCTGTTCATAATCCTTTATATAACCTGGGTGAATACTTTTTACAGGAATTCTAATATGAAAAATGAAAAAAAGAAATTATCCTCCTTCCTTATATTGACTTTTGAAGCTCTTTTAATGGTTTTAATCCCCTACTCGAATTCGACCTGAACCTATTGGTGTTTTAATTATCCCAACGATGGCCTTATACAAGCTCATTTTTACAATTTCTGATTGTTTTGTAGTAAAAAATCTTTTGATGCTCTCAAAGTTTCAATCCTCTACTCAATTTTGACCTGAACCTATTAGTGTTTCAAATATTTCAACGATGGCTTTATATCAACCTATTTTTTACAATTTCTGTTGGTTTTGTAGTAAAAATATTTGTATTATCTGTTTTATCACTTACTTATGTATGCATATTTGAATTATATTTATTATATTACAAGCTTTGTCAACAAGTGTGTATGTACTTACGGCAATAAAGCATATTTTGAATTGAATTGAATTGAATTGAATTATCAATTGTCTGCATAAACACAGCCATCGAAAATAAGAAGTTCAACTTGATAATTGTTAAATGTGGCTGCATAAATCCACACTAACTTACAGACAGTACTAAGTAAGGTTGTTTGACAGGTCTACAAGTTTTGTTAAGCAACCATTGAAGAGTTGTTGTCACCATCCTATAACCCGCGTTAGTTTGTACCATGATTCGATTGCAATTCATGGGTTTTCCTTTCTGGACGAGTCCTTCTGTAAAGACTTCCGCGCGGACGTCGCGTCAACGATGAGAGAACATAAAACGTTATTGTCTCATCAGGAGGTCATCCGGTTGGAAACGCAGTATTGGACGTTGGTGGACATCCCGAAGCAGGAGAAGCAGGAAACAGTGCCAGCGTTCGTCCTGCGAGCGTGCGCCATCATGGAGAAGACGCAAAAGTCCGGGGAGAGCGTGAAGACGTCTGCGAAATTGGCGGAAGAGGCGCAAGAGAAGAGAGAGCGGATCGAGAGATTGGAAGGTGAGGTGTCAGAAGGGTTTTTTTTCATTCATCTATTTTCCATACAGGCAATTTGCCTCTTTACATGGAAATATATGATAATAATAATAATAATAATAATAATAATAATAATAATAATAATAAACGTCTTTGTTTGATTTAATGTTTATACAAACATTTGGCAGAGCGAAGTTCAGCCATCATGGCTACTCTTACATCTAACCCTGCACATTTATAATACGTAATACATAAACTTAACACACTTTTTTCACTGAAGGTGGATTCATGCAAGCATAAATTAAAACTTGAATGAATTTAAAACTAAAACTATCATTATGAAACTATGTAATGTAATGAGAGTGTTCATACAGAACACTAAGCAATTAAAATTAAAATTAAAACTAAGAAAGATGGCCAACATTCAACTAAGACATTAATTCCTTCCATAAACTCAAAGCAGCGCATGCGTCAAATTGTCGAATACCAATAAATATCCGATTGACACCATATTGACACTTGAAAAATGCTCGATGAACAGCTTTTTATAGGTTAAGGTATCGTTGTTGAGGTTAGCGTTGTTTGTTTTTATATTATTATACAAATTTTCAAATTTATATCTATAATTTCCAAAATCTAAAGGCGTCAAAATGGATACAGATGGTCAGCTAATAGAGCTTGTCGAGCAGTTCGGATTCATTTACGACAAAAAACATGTGGATTTCAAGGACAAATTTCCCTAATTTTTGCTGTATGAACACCATCAAACTATAAATTTAAAATTCAATTGAATTTTAAATTCATTTTAGTTTAGTTGATCTTGCATGAATCCACCTTTAGTGAATGAATGTAAATAAATATAGTTCTGATTCCGAATGGCATTTTGTTCGAGCAATAAATGTTATTTCAGGCGTTTTTTGAAGGAATGAATAACAATAATTTTGAAAGAAGAATCAAGTGAATTGTACAATTTCACATTTCACAGCATTAAAGGAAAAAGATTTCTGGTACAATGCTGTCGAATGGCGTGGTATATTCAATGTGTTGTTAACTCGCACATTGACATTATGGAGATTGGAATTGACGTAATCAGCAAACGATGAACAAAAATAAGACAATTATATTTCCACAAAAAATCAATATTTAGCCACCTGAGTGCACGAAAACAGTGACTGATATGATCAAATTTTTTAAGACCAAAGATGAAACGACAACAGGTATTTTGTATTTTTTGCAATCTTGTCTCAGTAACTGAGTCTAGATAAGGATCAAAAATTATAAGACAATACTGAAGAATTGGCAAGACGATAGTTTCACACAGTTTCTTTCTCAGGGAAAAATTCAAAATATTTTTATTTGCAAATAGGAGTTTTAGTGACAGATATGATTTTTTTACTAAATTATTCATCTGGCTCGTAAACTTGAAGTCAATATCCATTATCAGTCCAAGATTCTTAGCTTCAGTAACCAGTGGTATGAGAACGTTGTCAATATGAAGAATAATTTCATGTCTTATTATTTCGTGAAATATACTTGCGCAAAACAGCATAGCTAAAGATTTCTTAGGATTCAGTTTCAAAGCAAGTTTTTCACAATTGTTCAGGAGTTCTAAGTAACTGTTCAGCCTTCGAACTGCAACAGGAATATTTTCTATATCGAAACTGTATTTTATTTGGGTATCATCTGCATAAGATTGCATTTCAGAAAACTCAATATTTCTATATATATCGGCAGTGTATACGAGAAAAAGTAGTGGTCCCAATATGGAACCCTGTGGTACCCCTGACCTTTACATGTACAAACTTGCTGTGTTCGATCGGCAAGATATGAGGAAAATAATTCTACTGCGATATTGTCCAAACCGTAATACTTTAATTCATACATAATGATAATATGCAAAGAGTTCATGAACTGCAATTAACTCTAATCGACTCATTGTTAATAATATAGTAATACATACTGTTCCTATACATGCATAAAATAACACACTGAATAGATGTTTCTAAAAAGTAGTTCACAATAATATTGAAAAATGTATTCCGTGGCAAAGAATAATCCAAATCTTTAAATACATTGATTTCATCAACTGTACGAAGCATGACTGAAAGAGGAGACCGTGTGAGTCATTCTTGTATATGGTACTTTGAACAGCCAAGTGTAACTAGAGGTATACGTCAAAATGTAGAATTGTATTAGGCTTATGGTCGGTTGCATAAAGAAAAATTAATCACGTGATCATCTGATGCCACATTAGCGGTGATGTTACGTTAAATCCAATTTGCGTTGCATAAAACTCTCGTATGTTATGATTATCGTTCCATTAACTAACGACGAAAAATGCTTGGAATATTTTCCCTAATTGCATCTATGTAAATCAACTGCAAATGTCTGATCATTTCTAGATATTCTAACAGGAACATGTTTACCGAATTTAGGATGCAGCTTGGGACAATTGATTCTATTGAATAAAAAAAGCCAATAACTCAACATTTTTGAAGGGTTTCCGATTTTTCAATAATTATGATCATCATCATCCATCAGCCATACCATCAATGTCTAACATGATAATTCCATGAATTTTTCAGCTTCTTGTGGGATTTTTTCTCCTCGTTTCTAAAAAATAAAGTACTATCAAAAATTATTTCAATATATTTGTAGTAAAAACAGATTTTGTGATCTGTCCCAAAATGTCACTGCGTTTGAAATTAAACCTTCAGATACCTGAAAGAGAAATTCTCTATTTGTCAGTGAAACCTTGTTTTTGAAAAATTTGGAAATACAAATATATTCAATAAGATTAAAACTGACACTGAAAAGTCTAAAACCAACTGCACGTGTTGTGTTGGGAACGGGAGCAGATTCGTTCCCGAAACGTCCACCATGATAAGTAATATGATGAGTTTTATTAAATATATTTGTATTTCCAGATTTTTCAAAAACAAAGTGCCACTGGCAAATAGAAAATTTCTCTTTTAGGTACCTAAAGGTTTAATTTCAAGCGCAGTGACATTTTGGGGCAGATCACAAAATCTGTTTTTACTACAAATATATTGAAATAATTTTTGATAGTACTTTATTTTTTAGAAACGAGGAGAAAAAATCCCACAAGAAGCTGTAAATGAATGTACCACCTCCTCGAAAAACTTACAGGCAGTATGTTAATTCCATATTAATCATCTCCACATTTCAGATATGACCACTTCACAAATAGAAGCTGAAAATACTCAAATGACGAATGACCTTTATAGACTTCTGAAGAAATATTCCGGATTGAGAAACCTCATTCGACAATTAAAGGTTAGTATTTTTGTCCTGATATTCACTGAAAACATCATTTCCTTCTGTCCGGGTTTCGCATTCAAACATGCACACGCATAAATATATTCCATTTATTCTCTTCAAAGTATACCGAGTGATTCACCTAAGGATATGAATTAAGGAAGAGTGTATCTTCACGGCATCAGAGAGAGTTTTTTGACAGCCTCATGCACTCTCCTTCGCATGATCTCCCGGTGTTGTCGAACTACATCATAAGCAACAAGAATTAGGGTATAAACATCGAAATATAGGGAAATATAGCCACGCAATCGGTTACAAGAACAAATTTACCTTGGATTTTCAGTAGAGATTTTCACTTCTAAAAATGCTCCTGTATTTCCCTGGACGACTTTGAGTCAATGAAGTATTTTGTGTGGTGGAATTACACTATAATTCTTCAACTTGTTCCATGAATATATGGATAACTATGCAAATTCCAGCCTCTGATTTGTTGTCTTCATTCACCACGATTTCTATGAAAATGAAAAGTACAAGTAGCAATAGCAGAACAAATACTTTCGATTCAATTCAAAGAGGAATATACAAAGTGATCTCGACAGGAGAGGATTATTTCGCCATGCAAGTATTTCTTCTTCAGTAGGTTAGTTAGCAAATCTTTGTTTTTTGTTTTCATAAGAACATCCTCCGAGAAAGTATATTCCAATTAGGAATTCTTGGATAACTAATTTCGAAAAAGAACATTTGAGATGAATTATAATGCAATATGACTGAATGTAATGCTGATATGAACCCAGCATCTCTCAATGTGATCAACTTAACGACGGAATACATCGATTATCAGAAAATCAATAGTATTTCGAAGGATAGTTCTAAGAAAATTCTGATCACAGATTTGTACCAACTCGACATTTTCATCAACGTTTCCCTTCTGCCGTTTCGAAAACCAATTAGCACGGAAAAGGACGATTTCCTAAACAGTCCTGCTGATAGAAACTGGAAATTAAGCGATTAATCAATTTCGAAATTGGCGCTGAGTTGCAGTTGGAAAATGATACATGATTTCCTCATTTGCTAATGGCATATTTTCCAATTTTCATGGGCATTGCGACTTCGAAAACAGCTTATTGCTTGCACTTGCGCGGAGATCATAGGCATAAACAGTATAGTATAATTATTTCAAATATCAGAGGATATTTCCAAAATAACTTGTCACTACGAGCATTATACTTATCGCAATAATCTCGTGAAGTGAAGACTGATATTTCTAGTGACATTCGACATTCTATCGACAATGACACTGTAATTGTGTCAAACTTGAGTTTCAACTGTTCGTGAGGTGATTTCTGCCTGATTCACAATTAGCACTAATTGTCAGTTTGAACTGACAGTTGTAGCTGAGTGTCAGCTTGAACTGATTGCCAGTTCAAACTGGCAATCAGCCCTAAGTGTCAGTTCAAACTGGCAATCAGCCATAAATGCCATTTCAAACTAGTAATTAGCCCTAATTGCCAGTTCAAACTGACAATTAGCCCTAATTATCAGTTTAAACTGGCAGTTAGCCATAGATGCTAGTTCAAACTGGCATTTATCCCTAACTGCTAGTTTGAACTGGCAATTAGCCCTAAGTGTCAGTTCAAACTGGCAATTAGCCATAAATGTCAGTTCAAACTGGTAATCAGCCCTAATTGCCAGTCCAAACTGGCAATTATATAAAAAATCATGATTTCTATTCAGCGGTGAAAGAACATGATATGTTTTTTATAATTGCCAGTTGGAACTGGCAATCAGGGCTAATTGTCATTTTGAACTGGAATATTAGTGCTGATTGCCAGTTTGAACTGGCAATTAGCCATAACTGGGTCGAATTGCCAGTTCAAAGTGACAATTAGGGATAAATGTCAGTTTAAACTATGAATTAGGGATAAATGCCAGTTCAAACTGGCCATTAGGGATAAATGCCAGTTTGAGGTGGCAATTAGCCATAATTGCCAGTTCAAACTCACAATTGGACCTGATTGTCAATTATGAAAAAATCATCAAGTCCGTTCAGCGCTTTCGTAGATTAATCCATTCCAAGACTTGAATTGAAAGGATCCTATTGGTAAGAATAAATCGAATTGTTGAATCAAGAAGAACCTAAATAAAGATAGCATGCGTCAAAATGTGTCGTCATTGTTTTCGATTGACTAAAACTACGATTTGATAATCGTTCTTTCTAAAAACCGTAGAGAGGACGAAACAGTGACGGTTTGAATTCAAAGAAGAAATTGGCTGGTATATCCGCCTTTTCGAATGGAAGATTAATAGATCATTTTTCCTGCAGTCTTTGATAAATTACCCTTCCCCCCCTCCATCTATCATCCATTGTAGTGAAGAGCAATATATAGTAAAAGTGAACTCATTCGAGTTCGTCGGAGCTTTCGGAAGTGTAAATTTCCATTACTACAAAAAGAAACAGAGAGAGTAATCAATGACAAATATCAAACTTTTCTCATGGTACTCACACTAGTTGGGGATGTTGTGGAGAATGTTAAAAACATGTAATATATTGGACAGTTTATGACATTGAAAAAGTGTGGTCAAGACATTACTAATTTCATACAGAATACATAATTGTTCAATGTTTGAGTATATAAAAAATCATTGAATCATTGTCATTGAGTCATTGAAAGAATCATTGAACTGAACTGAACTGAAAATCATTGAACGTTGTGGAAATGTTGTATTCACGTATTCTGCTTCTCTTTTTTTGTCTCAACTTGAATGGGCGAATGACAGTACTATGGGTGTTTTAATTTAAGTACTCGAGCTCTTGATTACTCACCTATATTCCGCGATTGTCAAAAAAAAAGAGAATGAAGCGTGTTTCTTAAATCCGATTATGCAAATACATGAAAGTTATGACATTGGTTCTGCAGGAAGAGAAAGAAGAAAATTGTAGACAAATGGTGTTGATAATGGATGGGCATCTCTTATCCTAACAAGATCTGTTCGGAGCAAGTAATATCCTGAATGAACAATTAGTTGTTTGTACATGACAACTGAATCAGTAAGAACTGGTTCTTGTACGTGAGCTCATATGGGACACGAATGTTAGATAAATTCCAGAATCATAAGGAAATGTTTTCCACAATCATTCATGGCTGACCATCCTTTTATGTCTGTTTTCATGTTTCTGCTGCTGGAATTTCGAAAAATAAAAGACAATTCTAGGAAAGTTCTTTCCAAAAAACTACTTCATGTGGCTGAAACTCTTGCTGCTCAGAAATCTGCCTGTGATCATCTCATTAACGTGTTCAGTAATGTATGGAAATATATAATTCTGAAAGCTCGGACAAACTTCAAGTGATACACTTTCACTATTCGCTGCAATCCCTACTAGCCATCTAGTTTCATCTCTAACGTGTCAGCTAAGATTTCCCTTCCTCATATGCATATATACAGGGTGACTAACAGTCGATGGTAGATTAGACGTTTATGGAGAACGCAACACAAGGATTTTTCTGAAAATTTCGCATGTCTTATTCGATCACCTGTTCTATCGATCTAAAATATTTTCGAAATCGCGACGGTGCCATTTGTATAAAAAAGTCCCAGCAACTTGATTTTTTTCGGTTTTCGAGATAAGAAATAATTCGTGTTGAAAATGGTCCAAAACGTAGCCCTAATTGAACTTGAGTAAATAAGGGCTCTCAATTCATGAAGAGTTGATATTTCAGTGGTAGTTCGGACAGCCTTGATGTACTCAATTTGAATCGAAAAATAGCCCCCACATCATACAGGGCGTGCTGAAATTATTATTATATCCGTTGTTCATACAAGTGGTCAAAAGTTCATTTTTTCAAATGAAACCCCTTTTTTTCACCCACATAGCATGTCTCTATCCCTAAATCATCAAGTTTTCTTAATAAAGCTACTTTTTGTGAAAAAATTAATTTGTTGAAGAAGTTAATTTCATAAAGCCATGGAAATATCAAACTCGTGACAGTTCAGTTATTGACAGTGCTTCAAACTGAAATTTCAACTCGAAAACTACTCATTAATTTTTTTAAGGCCGGACCTGGAATGAGACTTTTTTTCATTATATCAATCGACATCACTGTCGACGAAGAACATTCGACCCAAATATCACAAAAATGTATACGGTGGTTCATAAGATATGATCAATTGAAAAAATAGGGAGAATTTATAAATCACCCTGTATCTTGCTTAAAAATAACGATAGACCCATGGTAATTCAAAAGCACCACATATACCCTTACTCTATGCTCATTTCGCAATGAAACACTTCGTATATATTTCCATTTAGAATAATCTATAAATAACTATTTTACATCCAGAAGTATCGTAATTGCTATCATTTTCAGACTGAATACACGAATGCCAAACTATACCCGATGGTCGTTCGGTACTCCATGCTGAAATACATGATCAAGGATATCCTGCTGCACCCAGATTACATGGAAGTATGCCACGAATCTGACGCATAGCCCAGGTCGTTCTCATAGGTTTGTATCAACATATACGATAAACGCCCTTATCGCCCTTATCCCTTATCGATATATCTCTACAAAAATGTTCGACGATGCCAGACCTACGAACCTTGAGGTGAGTAATCATTGGGAGGAAGTTTGGTGTGCTGTGAGTTGTCAATGGCAGCTTCAGAAGATGGTTTGGATAGAATTCAAAGAGGATATCGTCGATTTTGGCGATCTTCTCCTTCAATTTTGATACAATGTTCGATGACAAACATCATTTAGAATTAGCTCGTTGCTGCCTCGTGGTGAGAAATTGAGGGATCGAACCACTCTGAGCAGATGTATCAGTCTCGTGTATCAGATGTGATGTCTTCTCCAATCTATGAGCTCAAGATATCCGCTGGTTGGTTCTTCACTGGACGTGACTCTTAGACTTATGGTCCACCAAATGGTTCTCCGTTGTTTCTGGTAATCAAAAACTCTTTCTGGCTGATTATGGCACTTTGGTTCAACCTACTTCACCGATTCCGAAAGTTTATTTTTCCCTCCCATCTGCTGGACCTTATCTCCTTTGCAAACGCGTGGAGAGACGCTATGGAAGATTTGGCCAAGGTAATCTGGTAGAATGAATTGGGATAAAATGAGGAAGAGGAAAGACTTGCCGATAGAATGATGAACGAGAGGTAAGAAAGAGGATTCAATCAGAGATTAGTTGGAGCATGGTGTTTAGCTAGACTCCTCTGATTGCCAATTCCAGACCCCGAGTTTCTGGAACCTCGTATTCAGTCACAATTTCACAATCACCCTTCATTGTGTTACACTTCTACTGCATGGACATCCAAGACATAGCCAGGTGCATGAATGAGTGTCAGTTGCTTTCTATTCAGTGTCAGCTCATAATTACCTCCTGGTACTGCAATGGCCAGCTTTTTCCGGAATAACTTTTGGCGAACTCGTCTTCCGATCTGCTGTCTCTATAATGATCACCTTGACATTGTCCAGGTCTCACAGTATCCTCTAACCTTCCTCTTCTACAGTCTTCCTCACGTGAGATTATTATTTTGGCATTTTGGGCTCAGTTAGGTTTTAGATGAGCGATAATATGGGCAATGGGGATTCTGTCCTCAGAACAGCTGATCCATTGGTAAATTTTTCGGTTATAGAAACTGTTTCTGTTGGAACCATAACAACATGAGTTTTATGAGAGTTTTTTCAGCAACTCTACTAGATCACGAGACCTGTTGTTAAATCAGAGAAGCATAAGTCCTCCAGTATCCAACTGTGCCTACAAAGTCTTTCACGACACGATATTTTCTGAGTAATCATCAACTGACTCTCTTGGAAAGGTAGGCGGAGATGCAAAGATACCTCAAGTAGCGAACAAAATTTATTTGTTGGAGTTGATCCAGGAGCAACATCCAAGCATTACTCATCAATATAACGGCAAAGTCATGGAATTATTAGCCTAGTGAAGTCTCTCCTGATGCTTACGACCACCAAACTTCCAAGAAAAGTTCCTTCGCTTCCAATATTCCACCGCTGGCTGACACGATGTTCCACAAACATTAAAGGATCCCCGTCGGGATTTACTTTCGTGTTGTCAAAATATGATGGAAAAATACAATTCACCGTTTTTATTGCGATGTTTAGGTGGGACTTCGTCGGCAGAGTGTTCGTTTTTGAGGCTGCCGCGTCCTATCACGATGAGACAAACAACAAATAAGCCACTTGTGATTTACAACTGGTCGACTAGACGATGCTCTTCCATTCAACACCAACGCTCAAAGCAGATTCCATTCTGATTGCTGGCGGGTTCGTGGGTTGAGTGTCAACTCGACATATTGTGTGCTTCATAGGACTGAAATTTTGACAATGCCTTGGGATTTCTACGTTTCCAGCAACGTGAAAAGTAAACTTGGAAGTCCGCTAGATGGCACTGTATATTCGAAATTGTTAAATTTATGTGTATGTCTTAACATTCTAAGGGCCGGTTGCATAAAGAAAAATCAATCATGTGATTAGCTGATGCCACAATAGCGGTTATGTTATGTTAAATTTGATTTGCGTTGCATAAAACTCTTCGCTGTTAAAATTATCGTTCCATCAACCAACGAAGAGAAATGCGTGGCAACAGCGATAACTTGCCTGCTTCTAACGTTCCGTGCATTGTAGATGATGATGCTTTGCGCATTTATAGGTTAGGTTTATTGTTTGAGTGGTTGTTGTCGAATCAGTATGGACGGTATGGATGGTTTGAAGAGAAAACTAGGTGCAAACTATACACTGCTGGAGATTGTTAAAAAGTACGTATAGTTTACCATAATACCTAGAATTTTGGTTTGGTTCTTGGCCTGGGAATCAATAGTTCTTCTTCAGACAGCGAAGATAATGATGGGATAGACATTTTCTGTAATATAATATTCATATATATTCTCACATAACTTTATTTACCTACCACACATACCACTTTCGATTAAACAAGAATACTTTCGAGCACCAACAACTTTTTCCCGATTTTCCAAATGTTCAAAATCTTTCGACAGAAAAATCAGCTGTCACTTGCTGCTTGCCACTTCAATCAATCACCGAGCACTGATTAAGTTAATGCCGTGATCAAGGTGATTTGATGTGACGTTTAAAGTTGATCATCATAAGTTGATGTGGTGATTAAGTTAGCATACCATCAAGTATATGATGATTGTTTATGCAACCGAATTCCATATATAACGTTACGATAAATATGTAATCTGACATTAAATACCTAATGTACCTTTATGCAACCGGCCCTAACTGTCGCTATATTGACATATCGCTGATTATTTGTATATTGGGAGAATGTGAAAAATTTTTGATGGAATGTAAGGTGATAGGGGAGCTATATCCTTTATAATACAAATTCTTTTACCAGAAAAGAGCAGTTAGGAGCGGTTCGCTCAATGATCCAGAACGTATAAAATACAACCACTCGTGGCAGGAAATTACTGAGAGCTTCAGTAAGATATTTCAGAACGTTTGCATGAAGGATATCAATACCATTTTCCAAAATTGCGTTTTCAAATTGATTGAAGTGCGTTGGAAATTACATTTTTTTCATTTCGTGACTTTTTTCTTGTTTGTGATTTTCCTATGGCCGCACCACGCACAAAAAATGAATGGTTGGACGTTAGTAGATCATTTTTTAGTAGAAGAAAATCATTGACAACGGTCATTAGAAATGATAAATGATATAGTTCCCTGCTATTTCTTTTTTTCCGCGTCATCTGGTCACCTCCGTGATTTCCTTCTCCTCTGTTTCCTGTTCCTCTCAGTTTCTGTCTAATTCCAGTGTAAATGGAATGAAATTCAATGATCTGGCTGGAATTTTGTTCGCTGCCTCAACTGCTTTTGAAAAGACTAGAAGAGACACCTACAAGAGGCTAAAATCGATCGCTGGCTTGTTCTAAGAACGTTTTGAAATAGAACATTTGCTTCGAACTTTGATTCTTCGTCACATACTGAACCCTTTCAGACTTCTTCAGCTGTTTTATCCTGAACAGAGACTATTTTTCATCGTTTCAAAGAGTTTATCGACCGAGTAAAAACAATCAGTAACTTCTTTCGGGGAATATGTTTTGTTTCGGATCCACTGCCATGACCGAAATTGAACATCAACATCGTGGTGACGATTAATGAACTCCATTCATATTAAAGCGTCTAGAAGTTGATTGTTGACTCAATAAACTCCGGAAACTTCAACAAAGCGAACAACAAGTCGCCACAATCGCGTGACTGTCTCGTTGTTCCACAAAAGACGCACTAGTCGGCCATATTAATCGGACCTGAAGTTTCGTCCTTTTCGGGAGCAACGAGTATTGTGATTTGATGCGATTTTATTCAGACAAAGCATCAACGTTCGTTCAGGTGTGACCATTGTTTATTGTTTGCATTGGCGATTGTGTAGCGAGCGGTGCTTTTCTAACCTCTAAACAGTTGGAGAGTGAAACCTTGTCAATTCTAGTTCATATACGGAGATTTCATTCTCTTTTTGGATGGAACCAATTCATTATCTTTATAAATTCATTAAATTCGCTTGTGAATTCCACTACTGACTGACACGATCACAGGATTTCCTTTCGTATTGTCGAAAGATGAAACAAATTGATTATTTTTTCCGAAAGAATGTATGAAATTACCAAGAATTGGACCATTGACATAAAAGATATCGAATATGAATAGTTATTACCAATTTTTGATTCAATTGCATATTGACCGTGAAAATTCAGCAGTTTCCAAAATGTGGATGATATTGGCGCCTGATGCTTTGAAGACGTCAATAGTTGGATCCAGAGATTGGAGCTACTTTTCCGTTCAACATCAAAAAATAGACCTACAAGTTTATAGAGATCATGTTAGAGAGTTGTATCAAGGGGATGAATATTTCTGATGAACAATGAAAGAGAAAGAACGATTACGTTGATGTTCCTGGATTGTTTCAGTTGGAAATCTATTTGTTGCTTCGCTTGTGTTATGAATGATTTTTCAAAAATACGTACTTTCGCAAATGACAGCTGCAAAATACTGTAAAGACTCTAAAGATTCTGATTCATCTATCGAGTTACCGTGTGACAAAATAAATCTCCTCATTGAGTTTATATTATGATATTCTGAATTCGGTATAATTAATTGGTGAGCAAAATCGCAAAATATCTTCATGTATTTTGTATTATGGAGGAGATAAAAACTACAGCGGCTTCATACAGGGGCTTCAGACAGTGGCGACAATAGGCCGATTATTTGCCTCTTGATGGCGGGTGGGCAAAGCAAATGTGTGCGCCAATATTTGAATCGTAGCTTCATAATCAGAAACCGTTTTTCGGCTGCACAACCAGGCATTTTATGTATTATTACCGGGAGAAATATAAGGTATAAAACAAGGTCATAGACACGAAGAATTAATTTCGTGTAGAAAATACGAATAGAAAAATCTGTATACATACCACTCGATTTCTAAATGAAAGTAACTCTAGGCGATATGATGGAGAAAGTTCAACAATATAGACAAAAATCACGATGTACTCGAATGATTAATCACGCGAGTTCAATGTTAACTCAATGTAAGCTCATGGGAAATTTGCCTCCTAATGGCGTCATCCAATCAAAACGCTTTCCGAGTAGACAAATTAGACGAGCTCAGGCTGATCATGCCCATATTGTCAAGCACGAGACATGCCAAATATTCTTTCTTCCAAGCATCATTCATCAATAGAATGGCAAAGTTGTGGAATAATCTGCCTAGAGAAGTATTTCCTGATGCTTACGAACTCCAAACTCTCAAGAAATATTCAAATACCTTCTTTCTCTCCCATTCCATAGCTGGCTAAGACGATTTTTCTTCAGTCAGAAGATGAAAAAATTCTGAGTTGTTCCAAGCTTTTCATGCTTTATTTTCACATTTCACGTTCTTCTTCACGTTCTTGATGAAGGCTCGAACAAGGATGAATGGTTGATAAAAAGCGTCACTCATCTCTCGAAAACAAGAAAAAGCGTGAATGAAAATCACACTTTTTTCACAAAGGGACAAAGCATCTATCAAGAACATTGAATATCACGAAAAAGCGTCAGACACTCGCTATAACCTGTATCGGGGCTAGAAAAAAAGCGACCCCTAAGAGCGCCATCTAGTTGCAGGTGTTGATGGTGACCATGTTCCATTGTTTCACTCGAGGAAATAATGCAATTCGTACTAGATCCTCAAGCCTCGTATTTTCTGGTTGTGAGATGCGAATCCCATCCTAACCTCATAATCCCTAACATTATAATAATGATACTAGGTAATAATAATTATTTTTTGATGTAATGTATATACGAACGTGCATGGCGAGATTTAGCCATAATAGCTACACTTATACACCTAACTCTGCACACATGATAACGATTTTTGTGAAAGAGCATAACATACATATACAGGGTGACATTGAAAAGAGTACATTGCATAGTGCCATACAATAGAGGACACTAAAATAAGAAAAATATTTCCCATGAACACGCGGACCCGTGTTCGGTTGAAAAATACTGGGTGTTTAATTTTTTTTTCTTATTTTAGTGTGTGGTACTATGCAATGTACTTTTTTCTATGTCACCTTACCTTGATTATCATTATTATTAGTGTTCAGAATATTAAACAGAGTTCTGTTCAAGAAATGAAAGTAGCTTGAGGCGTTTTTTGAAATTGTGAATTCAAACTGATTTCAAAGTTGGACTCAGTTTCTCGTATATTGACTGTATGTAGTTGATTACGGAATATCAATTCACTTCCCAAGTACAATGGAACTGACGTTTTCAGCAGACAATGAACAAAAATGAATCGATGATATTTCCACAAAAATTCAACATTCAGGCAATTAATTGCACGGATGTGGTCATACTTTCTGAGACCATAGATGAAACGACAGCAGGTGTTTTGTATTCTCTGCAATCTTGTCTCAGTAATTGAATCTAAATAGGGATAGAAAATTATCGATACTGCTCCCTAACATAATCGACACAAGCTCAGTCGGGTTCAGATCAGGGCTACTTGAAAGTCATTTCATATGTTTGCTATTGTTGTAGATGTTCCTCCAAAATAGAACATATTGGAAAAATGTGAGACTCTGAAATTACATTTTCATTGAAACAAGTCATTGTATGTGAGTTTTACACACCGTTGAAAATATTAGGTGAAATTTGAGTTGTTCGGTTACATCAAGAAACGAAATCAGACGAACTGACGAAAAAGTTATGAGAATCAATGCAATTGGGAATGGATTCCAGAATTGATCGTTTATCCAATTCTTCATTCTTACTTATATGTTATGAATTATTTGACCTTGAATATGTGAAGTTTGAAATCGACGTTCCCTTTTTACATGCAGTATTCATAAAATTCATAGGTTGGTAACTCATTATCATGGAATTTATATCAGCAGACTTGTTCTGCCAGACGCTTGTGGGTGTAGAGATATACTCTGTTGGTAGCATCAAATATGACCTTCACTGAAGGACTTCTGAATGAATCATTAAAAGTTGGTACGTTAACGACAGCCTATTCCTTTTCACACCGATGAACTAAAACATGAAAACTTTAAATATATACTCAAAACATGCTACTCTTGATAACGATCACATAAATCGTGTCCCAGGAAAATGAAAGAAGCTCGTCAAAAATCAAATGACACAGATTTGCACTTGGAATAACATTCACCTCCTCCTAGGGTAATCCTTTCAGAAATATGGTGTGACATGCTCTGGAAGTGGTTGGAGGTGATTTTTATGTTCCTTGGAATGGTTATTGTATCTTTCGAATCTTCATATTTTTACAAAAGGATTGAAATAGTGTTAATGTTTGTTGGATGTGAACACGAGTTATGGCAAAGTTTCTAGAATTATGAACGCATCTTGAGTTCCTTTACCAGTCTGATTCAACTTGAAAAACATGATCTCCCAAAATCAAAATATCTTCATTCAGGTAGGTACAAAAAAGCTGCTCATATCACTTCATTTATCCATAACGCAGCAAATTAAACTGTGTCGGATGGACCGATCTTTCTGTGTCTTCCTTTTTGTATATTGGGAGATCCTAATCAGCAATTTGAATAAATAAAACAGAGTTTTATCATTCGTGTACATGAAATAATTTTTGTAATATTTTTTCGACATTCTATTATGGAAATTATATTATGGAAATTCATCATGTATAGGGAATGGTTCCTAAAAATAATTAGAATCATTTTCATACACTCACTGATCGTCTAATATTTGTTTTTTGAGAAAATAAAGTGAGTATAGGCCAAGAAATGTGTTCAGTACTTCTGAAATTTGGGACAATTCATTATTTTTTAAACATTACGTTATTTGATACATATCAACAGATTCTGTGGAATTTCCAACGAATCATCAAGTGTTTCATCATGTATAATCAAAATAAAAATAAAGTATCAACCAATAGATCGAAGGCTAATGATGAAAATTTCGCGGTATTGATCCGAATAATTTGAAAAATAATGATAATAATAATAGTGGAAATAGTAAAAATAATAATAGGAGAGAGGTAAGTCACTTCTCATCGAATTTTCAATGGAGGGTGTTATTTCGCACATCCCATAGAGTCGTTAAAAGACAAGCTATGTGGATCAGCCACTATCTCAATCTTGATCTTGTATAGAGGTTCAAATTAGATTGATGAGTTCGATTTCATGGCCCATCATTACACTACGAAGGAAATGTTTGAATTATTTTTCAATTGCAAGGTCTATCATGCATGCAATCAATGCTTGAATGACCGATGGGTTCTTATTGCAAGATCGATCTGTTGCTCAGTTGCAAAATCAAATCTGACAATTAGTCCAATCAACAGATTAATCTTGCGGTGAATAATCAATTGACAGTTTGATCTTGTAATTGAGTCTACATTGCAGGATCGAGTTCACAATTAGCTCAATTTGAAGATCAAAGATCTTGCTCAATTAAGTCAATTGCAAGACCGATCTTTCATTTATTGTTTGATTGACAGATTGATTTTGTAATTTGGCTAGTTGCGAAATCGATCTTGCAATTAATGTTCAAATGATGCGGTTCGATTTTACGATCAGGTCCCAAAAGGCAAGATGAAATGCGTGAATCTAGTTTGAATGAATGAGTGAATGAATTTCTATAACAGATTATCCTGTGAAAAAATGAATCAGTATGTCCGCTCAGAGTTTTCATCGTACCTAAATGTATAAATGTTGCTTGAACTTGTATATAATATCCTTTGGATATCGGTTACTCATTGTTAAAATGCATTCGTTATATGCGCAATAAATAATATATATATACTTTATTAATGTTGTGAACTACCTAATCAAAATATATCATCAGTTATATGACTGACTGCGCAGGCGCATGATATTGAAATTGGCAGTGAATGTCCTTGATGTCTCATAATATTAAGTGTGGAAACAGATGTTGAGTAGACTGTGAAGTATTTTTGTTGTTGATTTTGATGCAGAATATTCTGAAAGCATTCAGAACTATGTTACGATAATGTTTAGGATGAATCTCTCGAATATAAAGAAAATTATTCTGAATTTTTCCCACCGAAGAATTGAAAAAGATGAAGAATCACCTCATATTTTTATAATTCCTTATGTCCTAGTGAACGACACTGTAGCATCACGAAGACTTTCTATTGAAGT
Organism: Gastrophysa polygoni; assembly: GCA_963576655.1. NCBI lineage: Eukaryota > Metazoa > Arthropoda > Insecta > Coleoptera > Chrysomelidae > Gastrophysa > Gastrophysa polygoni. Next base: position 19,309,555 of record OY755088.1, on the reverse strand, counting down.
ACTTGAATTATTAATAATAATAATTTATTATTATCCACCAAAACATGAGAGTAATTCGCATTTCAATCCAAAAACAAAATTGCGAATGAATGGCTTGATGTTAGGTCCAAAAACCAATCCTTCCACATCGATCATGAAAAAAAAGATAATCTTGAAGATATACAGGGTGTCCCATAAGTCAGGGATTGAAAGAAGTGCGGCGGAAGGGGGGGGGGGGTTATTTCCAATCAAACTTACCATATAATATATCGTTATCCAATTGTTGATGGTTCAGGAGTTAATGATTTTTTTTTTTTCATTTCTTGCTCAAATCATGAAGTGTTTACTAAAGAATCAATTACAATAAAACTATGTCACATTTGTGATTTTTTTTACAAATCTTTCTCATCTTTGTGGGATAGTTTTAAATCTGCCAGCGGCACTGAAAAATCAACTGAATCATTTCATTCAACAGAACTGAAGCGACACAACATTTTTCTTTATTGATACGAAGTAACACAGGTCGCAAAAATTATTTATTGGGAAACTCGTGAAATAAAAAATCCCAAATGTGACATATAGTTTTATTGTAATTATCTTTTTAGTGAACAAACTACATGATTTCAGGGAAAAATTCAGAAAAATATCTTTTGAACCATCAAAAATTGGATGACAGTAAATACGGTTAGTTCAATTGGAAATGACCCCCTTACCACCCTTCTTCCTATGATCCACGACTCATGGGTCACCCTGTTTATATGCACCCTATACAGTATGAATTGTTTTTTCTTGTTTATGCATGTTGCTGAACTGCTAGCATTACAAAAGAAATTCTGTTTTTTTGAATTCAATGTAACAACAATCCAACATCTGCAAATGATCTGCTGCATGTAAATCAGTATTTCAGTTCGTGATTCATCAATGAATTCCCATCAATTTGCTGTCGAGTTGGGGATGTACAGGATGAGTTATAATAACAACAAAATATTTGATGGGCGATTGAAGAAATATGTTAAATATGCACAGGGTTGTGGACCTTTTTCCATCATATTCATTCTCTGTGCCCTCTTTTGTTGATATTTTCACTCACCTCGTTCAACTTATATAGGGAATTAATCAATATCAACAAATTTCGTCACAATGCAATGTGTTTCGGATGCGATAATATCTTGTTTGTTCAAAATCTCACAGGGTAAACCAAAATTTTGTAATTCATGTATATTCGCGACCAAATATTAAATAAAGAACCCATTATCTAATTATAGATATATCAGTTAAACAGCTTGCAAAGGTTTAATATCATATATAATACTACTAGATCGAAACTAGACAAGGAGGTATCGAAACGACCATAGGAAAGTCACGAAACGTTGAAAAATCAGCTGACTGTTGGCAAAATATTATTTCACGATGTGCAATTGCATTGGGGAATATGACAATGTTTGTTATTTTCATTAGATTCGACTTTTGAGTGTAAATTCATGTAATTCGGGCGATTGTTAAGTGAAGTTTGATGATCCATGAGTACCGTTAGACAGACGATGTTTTAGTTTCCATTTTAATATTGGAAAACTTTGTTGGAGATGATGTTGTGGTTATAAGCCCTGGGGCAATTATGTGTATAATATTATAGATGCAAAAATGATGAAAACATACTGTTTCATACCATACCAAGTGACCAAAATGAAAATAAGTGGTATCAAAATACCACAATACGTTTATAACTTTTGATGACAAGGACTTCAAGTTGGAATTTCGAATCGAACCTAGATCGCACCTAGAGACAATAAAAATAGCAAACGAGAGGAAGGCAACGATCAACAATCAGCTGACTGATGGCAAAGTTACACTTGCCTTTGTTACACTCGCAACCATATACACTGGGTGGCCCAATGAGGACGAAACAAGGCTATTCGACATAGTTATCGTTCTCAGAAAAAATAATGCTCGAACTGGTCGATTTCTTTCTCGAGGGGGAAATATTTCGCGCATGTTTTCAACGTTTTCACTTCAAACCCCTCGGAGAGCTGAGCTCCAACCCTTGAATCCCAAATGGGATGAAGGGTCAAGTGATACATCATTTTGAATGTAATCGAAATCTCTTACCAACGCTTCAATTTCAGTTCCTTGATCTCTCAGTAAAATGCATACCTTGTTTTGTTTTCATTGGGCCATCCTGTATGACCCCTTCTCTTTCCTATGGTCATTTCAATGATCTCTACAGGACGATTAGGCGAGGGCGCATCTAGTAGTATATATTAGGAAATCATTGATATGTACCTACCGGGTGACAGAGATGATATGTATAGATGTCATTCAGATTATGGCATTTCATTCAACTCGACATTTAAAATGATTAATTGCTCCTCTCGCTCACTTCTGGTAATATTTCGACCTTCATAATGTCAAATTATCGAAATTATGTGTAGAACTGCTACATATCTCTTGGGTTACCCGAATGAACTGACCGATTCAGTCACAATACAAAAGAATGAGAATTTCAATGATTACTCAAATTTTAAAAGTCTATTCCATGGCTGACTATGTTATTGCATGGGATCAATATCACATTTTCGTACAAATTCATTGTCGAATTTCATTTTATATTATCGTATGAATATCAAAACATAATCGTATACATCAATGTTAGCTGATGTAAGGCAATATGTCAGTGTTGCTTTGTTAATAAATTTGTGCAATCACATCTTGTCATATATTTGTTACCCTTTCCTGAAGGAATAGTTATTCAAAAACGTGAAAATTTTATTATCTGTAAGATGAGGTATATCCGATTTCACTCGTAAGAAAAATACGTTCATTTGTAATGAATACAACACTGGAAAGCCTGGACTTTTACTATTTTTCTTTATAATCCCCGTTGCGATCGATGCGTTGTTGCATGTATTTCATAACCTTTCGATAACAAGTTCCCCTTTTCAATAATACCAAGCATCATTCATCAATAGAAAGGCATTTCCCATTACGTATCTCCCAAAACACAGTATTCATAGATCATGAATTTCACAAAACAAGAATTTCATAAAACGTAGTTATCCAGAACCTGGGTTGGCAGTACCTTTCTGAAGACATCCAGCAGAAAGCAAATAGGATAGCCAACTTTCGATAACCAAAAAATGGATGAGAAATATAATTCTTGGAGAAAACATGGTGTTTGCAATAACGAACCCAACGAACTAAGACTATGAAGGTAATTTACAAACCAGCAATAACCTATTGGCGATTTCAACTACCGAAGAGGGCGCTAGGAGATGTAAACAAATATGGCGGATAGTGAGTAATCTCTCTGTCCGGCGTGGTTATTGTGTGTATGTTTCAGTTGTTTTCGAACGTTGAACAATTGATATCTTGGATTTTCGTGTGTGTTTTTTGGACAATTGTTGATAGTGTGTTGAAGAACTATCATATTGTGAGGTTATGTAACGCTTTGCAATGTCTAATAAAATGAACAAAATGAAGGAAACAAATTCGAATGAAGTGAGTCACAGGTTTTCCGATCAACAAAGCATTTGTCCATGCTTTTCTTGGATCAACTTTCTTAAGTATACCATAATCATTCTTGACATGGGAATGTCCTATTTTTATTTTTCCTGGAAGAATAAAGTTTTAAACATAACAGTTAGTGTTATGCAATGTCTAGTTGTGCCAGTATTTTGACTCGGTTCTCCACTCATTATTATTTTGAGTATCTCAACCCTGAAACTATATAGGCTTATGAAAGTACCCAAAGCATAATTTCATTCCTGTGAATACCTTTCGAGTTTGGGTTATCCCAAAAATTATTCGCTTAAAGTCCTACTTTTGAAGTTCGCTCGACACACAGATCTACAAATACAATGAGAACACAACATAATCCACCAATAATCTCTGATATCCCACAAGCACGCTCAAATAACGATGATTCATTGATAAAACGCACACGTATCCATTATTGATTACTCACTAAGTAGGTTCACAATTTAGCCACCAGAGGTCGTCGAGACTTTTGGATTAGCGAATAGTGCTATAGTAACCTAGAAAGTTCATGAAACTGCAAGTCATCCGAAACAATCATATCAATCAGAATCCAGATTCTAACCTTTCAAAATGTTGGTAGCAGTGGCACTCGTGTCCCCGTCTCACCTCTGTAACCGCGGTGTCTAAAAGCTCGTTTGTTGCGCAATCCTGATAGTAGCGAAATAATAACCTGACCATCATTTGAACTGGCTGGTGAAACTCCGTATTCTCTTATCAGGACAACATGAACTGTAATATAGTTAATTATATAGATGGAAACTGAACCAATGAGAATAAAACTCTGATTACATAATGATCGACAGATCTTCGTAGTGATGAAGTTTTCTGTAGCCAAGATAAGTTTAATCAAAACGACTATTTCTTTATTCAAGCAAAATGAGTTTCTCTCTCAAACGAGGACCATATGAGCTCCGACAAGTGCCCAAATGTACTGGAAATGTGACTTTCTTATCAGGGACGCAGAAGTTATCGAAGGATAAGTGAGGATTGGTAGGAAGTAAGTACAGTTGATTCCTGGTAGATGTCGGCACGCACACTAGATCAGCGTTGCCAGCTCAGATTATTAAAAATCACGCGATGGACATGACAACAATATTAGGAAAGCACATTGAAACAATCATTCACGCTGTAGATGGAAGCTGGTCATTTCGAATCGACTCACAAAAATAAAACAGCAACAAGTTACCTACCTGAATTTATCTAAAAACTGATACAATTCAATGATTCAACTCAATCTTGTTCGGCGTTTTCCATTAGAAGCCACCAGTTCTAGTGTGAAATGAACTCAGTTGGCAACCCTGCACAGGATTATAAAGATTATACAAGTAGGTAACTCTCATTCATTATTTTCTTCCTATGGTCGATGGAATGGGAGAAAATTTTCTCAAATTCAAGTACTTCAAGAGCCCTGACCATGCAAGTTGTGTTTTCACTGTGTTGTCTTCGATTTTCGAGCTAGCCAAATGTGCTGAAAATGTGAATATTGTATCAGGATAACAGGAGATGTAGAAGATCTTATCGAACGAAAATGAAGCGACCTATGCTAGAGTTTACAAAATGTACTGTTTATAAAATACAGTGTATAAAATGTACTGTAAGAGTCAAAAGAGTCACTTTCCCTTTGCCCGTCTAGACATCAGTAGGTTGACAGTAGTGGATAGCACGGAACGTACTCTAGGTAATTGTATCAAGTGTCCCAAATACGAGTGTTTACTTTCCTAATTTGAATGTTAGAGATGTTTGTGAGTTATTATGTTCTGGAAGATCGCAAGAGTAGACTAGGTGAAGAATTTATCATTTTTATAATGACCTCTAGATGGACATTTTTCTCATATTTGTCTGAACACTGTTTTGTTAACGCAGCTCGAAATCACTCTATCTCTAGGTCACATTTATTCCATTCCATTTCTTTGGGGTCATTTGAGTCGACAAAATGATCATCAGTATAGGGTGATCGTTTTGAATTTCATTCCAAGGATTCAATCCTGTGTTCAAAAGGTGTATACGGGGTATTATAAACAATAATTTTGAGCGAAAATCATACTTTTGAGAAGAACAATGAGCCTGTATTTTATCACGTTGATTGTTTCGGTTCATATTTGTTCGGAAATTGTGTTGAAAAGCAATAGATAGATTAGATACGGTTTACATAGATAGGTACAGGATGATATTATTTCTGAAAAGTAATGGTGGATTTATGCAGCAATTTTAAGTCGAAAGTTATAAGTAATGAGTCTAAGTTGGTGTAATAGTTCCCCAGAAATATTAGCGTTGGTTTGATCCCGCATATGCTTTATGAATATTCGAGGAAAAATAATGCAGATCTTTGCGATGATGGAACGATTTTCAGATGAATTCATCGATTGAATATATGGAGAACTTCTTGTAAATACTTTAAAATTAAGTATTTGCATTTCGGAACTACATCATTTCGACGAATATTACTTGAGTCGGAACATTACTATACTGAAACATGGATGGGATTTCTTCAACTCAATTTTGTGATAAACGTCATCATAATATTGTAATATAGATGGATATTTTTCCAAGATATGCTCATCATTAGATTATTTTTGCTCTCCATACATACTGATAGCAATCGAACACGTCCGATGTCCCCTGGTATAATGATGACCACCGTATCTATGCTATTTTCGAGTTTCCGCTCATAACAACAAAAAAAAAAAGGTTTCTGAAGTCGAATTTCAAACGTGATTCTGAGGAGTGCAGGAACTGGTAGAGTATTTTCTAAACTGTGGAATTATTTCCTACAGTATTTATATGAACGAGATTCAGAGAGATCGATAAAAGCAGAGATTATGGGAATGTAAATATATGGTATAAGGAAAAAAAACAAAAAGGCAACGGCACGCGGTGTTCCCAAGCGGTCACCCATCCAAGTACTAACCGCGCCCGACGTTGCTTGACTTCCGTGATCGGACGAGTACGGGTATATGTCAACGTGGTATGGTCGTTGCCTAATAATAATCGCCATATTCACGGTTGATAAGGGTCATAATTTATATATCATCAATAATAATAATAATAATAAGTTCCGGCATTCTCCGTATTCCCTTTGATGTTTTGAGTGAAAAAGCAGCCCGCTTCCTAGGTATAAACAATGATCAAATATACGTGTTCCAACTCCAATGGTTAATATTAGTTCGCATGACTAATTCAGCCAAAGGGCCTCCGGCTCGAGGTATGGATATCACACGTTGAGCGTTATAATCCACTAACGATCTTGGTGTATACAAGATTTTCACTGAAAACTGACTTATTTTCTTCATTTGAATGAGCTGAAGCATAATGTGAATGATATAAAAAAGGCAGAGATCGCAGACCTTTCTACGATGTTCTAGAGAGGTCAATGATTTGGTGAGTGTTGTGTCATCGACTAGGCGAATAGCTCTCTTCTGAATTGAATCTAAGAGCTTTAGCGTATGTTTGGGGGCTGAGCTCCAAACATGTGAACAGTACTCCAGGACAGGTCGAATTTGTGCTTTGTAGATCATAAGCAGTTGCTGGGATGTGAAGTATCTCTTCGCACGGAAAAGAAAACCAAGTTTTTATGATTAAACATCAATGAAAATAATAATCTGAATATTAAATCATTATAATATTACATCTACATGTAATTTCTTTCCCTGGACTGTTTAATTAACAAATATCACAAGTTGGGGTTTCGAAGCGTTTCAAATAGGTTTGTTTCATCAATTATTCTTTGTGGTAGTTTGCTGAATAATTTAGTTGCCGAATAGAAGTAACTTTTTTGACCTATTTTCAATTGTATAATATCTGATTTCGACCGAATTCCCACCAACTTATCAATCGAAATCATATTCGACGTTCGCCATCCTATTCAACTTTATCTAATCTATCTAATCAATCTAATATTTGTGTTTCAGTATAGAGTAGAGAGTTTGTTGAGCATCATTCGGTGGAAACGCTTTTGAGAGATTTTGGGGGCATGTACGGAATTCCCACGTACATATAGTAGGTATATTTCCTAAACTGTGGTATTGTCATCGGAACCAATTTATGCTCAAGTTTGTTCTGTAAATATTCAAGGAGTAATCGTATTTTCCACGTGATTTCTTTTCAGTGACTCACTATCCTTCCGGTTTTACCGACTGAACAACTGTAACGTTTAGCCTATCAGGAACAGATGAATCAAAGGAAAAACTCCGCTGATCGAAAGCACTGTCTGGTTGAGATGATTATACACAACACGTTGTTACAACATCTATTCGTTCATATTCTCCTGCTCTTGAACAGACTGTGTGGATACAAACGATATTCAGAATTAGTCGGAAAAAATAATAAATAAACAAAATATGTCTGTTTTTCCTATGAATTTTAATGAATGGGTCGATTCCAACGAGGTGGTGGGAATTTGTTGATTCACGATTTGAATTTGTATTCCGCGGAGTGCTACTTTATACCTATACCTCTTGTGAATCATGATTACCTGATGAGAGATAGGTTTAACTCGACCGTAATCGTAACCAGTGATGAAACACATCACCCACCGTTTACTTCCAAGACTCAAATGTGGCATGAAATATGAGTACGAAATACTCACTGCGTATTCTATTACTTACTAAAATCCTTAATATATTTCTTTCATTTCCTGAATTGATTGAAGTTTTGTTTCTGTGATGGAACTTACATGATTAGGTACCTACATGAACAGTCTACTTTTACTCTTGAACGTGAAGTGAAACTCCCCAATAGAAACAAAATAATTGTTATTCTATCACCGAAAATGATATAATTCCAACGAGCGACAATAATCAATAATCAATGAAGTAATGATCACTGGGAACTGGAAGTCATGCAAACAAATATAAATTGAATATCCCGTCAGATCTCATGCAACCCTGATTGCTAAAGTTAAGTTTACTGAATTAGTATAATCATGATAATCCCAATCCTCGGACATGATTAACTTCAAATTGGCTTGACAAGTTGCTTCCGTAGCTTCAGACATTTATTTGATTGACTCCTGATACAAAACTAGTTGACTACAATCAATATGCGGGCTAACAACATTAATGAAGTTAACGTACTAGAAACAAATAGTAGAGGAGATAAATCTTAATTGGTATGATACAGTTCAGTTGTTTCAATAATTCAGGTAGATACTCAACGTAATTTCAAGATGGCGAACCAACAATAATCATTCACATAATCGTTGTCCTTGTTAATAAGTCTCTTTGATGCTTTTTGTCAGTCAAAATCCATGCTAACAAATATCTACTTCCCACCTGGAGATCAGTAAAACACAACAACACACAAACAAACAAGATCAATTAATGAAAATAATTTGATTGTTGTTATATCTAGTAACACTGAAACAGATCGAATGCCAGGAGACCATGTGTCGCAGAGAGTATTCAGTATTTCAGAATGATTCGAGTGGAGAAACGTGATGTGCGATACGAGGTCGCATTCATAAATCTCCAACCATATAAGTGAGGAAAACATCAACTTGTAACCATGATCTGATGTGGCAAAATGATTTCGATTATCGAAAGTTTAAAGTGAGAGAACTTTGCCAACGTCAGGTCAGTTTAGAAGCAAGTAATCAGGCGACTGAACAAATATGGGAATAAATGAAGATAATATATACTAGGGGTGGGAAAATTTATCGATATATCGATAATTATCGATAATATCGATGATGTCAATAATAATTTGGGAAAAATATGGATTTATCGATATTATCGATATCATCGATATTATCGATAGCATCGATATCATCGATATTAGCGATTTTATCGATATGTGAAGCCAGAAATACTGAAACAATTACTGTCTAAATATTCTTTTTGAACAGGCTATCAAACCTATTTTTTATTGATTTCCTGATGCTCATTCATGTGTTTCCATGTAGTAGGTATTGAATAGATTATTACAAAAATATATTAGAGGCCATGTTAAATCATATTACGTTTGCTTAAACTGAAAATCAGACCAAAATGATGACTCAAGGTGAATATAAGAAAATGCGAACCATTTTGCTTGATCTCAAACCGTTTCACAAGATTCCACAATATATTAAAAATACAAAAAATGTCTTGTTCCGAACTTTATCATGACATAGTATGGAAAAATGTGAGCAAATTTTAATCGAAGGAAGATTTACAAAAGCTGGGCTATGCCATGCGTCAAAGAATACTTAATACAGTGATATTGAGATTATCAAAACTATCAGCAGTTATCGATATCATCGAATAATCGATGAGATCGATAATTTTGACAATATCGATTGAATTGATAATTCCAATAATATCGATAATATCCATGTTATCTAGTATTTGAGATGTCGAAGGTTTGGACCATTTCAAATCGACATCGAGCCTGGACCTAAACGTTCAGATACAGCGTGGTGAAGTTTCCAAAAATGAATAGATTTTTATTAATATCTTCACAATACCACTCCAGATATTTTGAAGAAATTCGGCATACATGTACTATTCATCAAGAGGCATTATTTGGTGTACGATATTTCCTTTTCCTTAAACCAGTGGTGTTCGTATTGAATTCCACCTGCCTATTTTGGCAGTCATTGATTATACGCCACTGATTTCTCTTGAGATTAAAATCATTTCTGAAATCTTCAGTCATTTCTACGCAAATTTGATCTCTTGAATCCGTTCAGTCCGATGCATGGTTTTGGATCTAAAAATAAAATCTATTTCAGGATAGGCAGGTGAAAATCCGTACGAACGCCACTGGAATGAAGAGAATAACCTTCACTGAAAATGCCCCTTAATGAATATTGAATTTATGCAGAATTTGATCGAAATATGTGAAATGGTAATAGGGATATTAATGAAAAACTATTTATATCTTTGGAAATTTGACCAGCCTGTATCTCAAAAATTAGGACGTTTTTTTATACGTCCTTATGAAGTTTTCTTTTCAAAATGGGCCCAAAAATCACCCGCTTAAATATTGAAATTCAATTAGAAAACACCCTGTATAGTGTTCTGGACCGATCGTGTGAGATATTCAAAACTCAATATCGATATCGTTATCGTTTCAAGTATCAATATCTATCAATGTTATTCTATCTTGGTATTGATATTCGATATATCGATACCAATTCAATTTCAGGTGATTCTTTGTTATATATCTTTTTAAAAAAAGTTCACATAAACGCGTAACCTAAGTTGCTCCGTTTCCGAGTAACGGGGTGCGGTGTCCAACTCAAAATTTTCGCCGATTTCGATTAAACTTCGTGTGCGGTTTATTTGTAATACGATGCTTCTTGTCATGAAATTAGACTTTGAAATTTGTTTCCAATGGTGTCGCAGAGTTTGATATTATTTGAAATTAATGGCTGAACAGTGGCGTACAAAAAAGGTGTTACAAACATACTAAGTTTCATCGAAATCTATTTTTGAGCTATGAAATAAAAACCTATATTATAGTAACACTTTGACACCTCGTTACTTGGAAACGGAGCAAATTAGGACACACACGTTTATATGAACTTTTTTCCATAACATATGACAATGAATCACCACCTGAAATTGATGACATCATTTAAGTTACACCCTATACCAACATCGATATGTATCGATATACAGGGCTGGGATAAAGTATGGAACCGAGTAAATATCTTCCGAACGAAAAGAACGATATTTATGAGAATTTTCAGGTGAGCGCAGTGGAACAAAATGCATCTGATGCATGCGATAAACTTTAATTTGAATGGGACACCCTATATATTTTTACAGATTTTGAAGGAGCTTGTTATTTTGGATTCATACATACTGAAAACGAGGAATATAGCACTCTAATCAACCACCTTTGAGTTTTTCGCATTAGAGCAGAAAACTATTAACATGAATTAATTGATGTTGTTTGTATGCATAGTGACAAATAAACGTACAATATACAAATTGTACGATTTAGAATCGTTCAATTAAAGGAAAAACAGCATATTGAAATTTTAATGATGATCGGTTTTGGTAAAATTTATTTCCGTCAATAAGAATTTGAGACTTGGAGGTAAAAAGAGTACTTGTTCATTTATTACTATGCATACGAACAACATCGATTAGTTTATCTAAATAGTTTTTTGCTCTAATGCAAAAAAAAACTCGAAGGAGGTCGATGAAAGTGCTATATTCCTCGTTCTCACAAAATTTCTGGCATTAAACTCAGTATGTATGAATTCAAAATAACAAGCTCTTTCAGAATCTGTGGAAATATATAGTGTGTCCCATTCAAATTAAAGAAGTTGACAGCATTTCCGGTTGAACCAGAAGTATAATATTAACAGAAAATGTACATCAGATACATTTTGTTCTATTGCACTTACCTGCAAATTTTCATAAATATCTTTCTTTTCGTTCAATAGTTATTTACCTAACAAGAGCGGAAAGTTTTTCCTACGAGTGTTTTTGTCCATCTGAAAAAAGGTTTTTATCAAACAAGATTTTTTAATAATGCTACAAATGACACATAAGACAGAATAGTTACATAGATCATTTAGTTAGTCCTTGAAATCCTCATTTTCAACTGGTGCTGAAAAGTGACTTTCCCGCATGATTTTATCTTTCCACGAGATTTGGCAAAGTGAAGGAGCAGTTTTTCTACACTGGTTAATGGATAACAGGGTAGATGGTTAAATCCTGGAGAAGTTCTTTTTTTTTTTTTTAATCGATGAGAGTACTTTCTGTTCAATTTTCGTTATATTTTCCAATATTTGTATATTCAATGACGACATGAGTAGTTTCGATAGAAACTGTTATGAAAAAAATAATTCGCTCGCACTACAAAATTTCATGTATACCTATTCTTGGGAAATGTATGTCATTTCATGCTCATTGTACAATATACTAATCTTGAATCGAGATATTGTACTTCAAAAAGAAAATCTTGCGTAAAAGTAAAAATCGTGCGGAAAAGTAAAAAACGTGCGAAGAAGTAGAACTTTCAAAACGAAAAATCGTGCGGAAAAGTTTCTTTTTTGCACGCTCGTAGGAAAAAGATATTCACTTGGTTCCACACTTTATCCTAACCCTGTACGTACATACATCGATATATCTTTCCAGTGGACTATTTTCTCAAGCTCAATGAAAAATGCTATTGGGATATTATCAATACGTTCAGTCCTCGTAATTCCTCCTGATTGAATTGAGCGGGAGCTGCAAAAATCGCGTCACCTAAGTGTAACCGTTTTCAAAACATGTTCTCCTCATGAAAAGAGCATTGTTCGGGATAAATGCGGGCTGCAACCATTCCAGGAATGTGGGATCCTCATTTTGTCTGTCTTTTGCCGACTGCTCTCTGTTCACATAGACAAAGTATAGACAATACTTCAAACTGTGGCATAGAACTAGAACAGTGTTAGGTCGCAATGTTGCCAACGTTGGTAATTTATCACCGAAACTAGCGATTTTTATGTCAATGGGCATGTTTAACATGAAGAACTCATTTCATCGTTCGATAGTACTCACCCTTCCATCGTACCTACTTCCTACGTTTTTCAGCGGAACAGAAGAGATTCTGTGATTTCAACGCTGGAACCATTCGGCCACTTTCTCGAATAGAGATGAACTGCTAGGGCACAGTTTAGAAATTATATTTCAACAGTTTCGGCATGTTTGAGGGTATGTTAGATGAATCATCATGACCTTCACCGTTGGGTACCAGATGAATATTTCGACACTGTCAAATAAAAAATCAAAAGTGATCCTAGTTCTCCCAGTTGCCTACCCTTCATTATTGTCATTATTATCATTATTATTATTATTCTCATAATTATCATTATTATTCATTAACATTTTTGCTCTCATGTCTTCACTGATGGATCACTTTTAATTTCCTTTCTCCTTGTGATTTCTAGTTATCTATAGTTTTCTCATTTTTATTTATTTTATTATTTTATTATTTTTATTCTCTCTGTAAAATCAATTAATCATGTTCTGAATTATTTTACTGAATATACTTATAGTTGTAGTACTTGGTGAGATTCAATTAAATGAGTGCATAATTTACATTGAATACTGAAATGTAAAGAAAGATTATATCGTGGGTTGGATGGAAGAGCAGTCACCATTATCTTCGGATAGAGGCGACTGAACTCCGCCCATTCATATTGTTGATTTTAATTGATCATATTTTTCATTATCATGTTAAATATTTAACAATATGAATGCAGGCACATTATTATTATTATTATTATTATTCTCCGCGGATGTCGCCTGCTACCTTCCCCTTTCCCCGTCTAGACCTCATTAAGCTGGCAGTAGGCGAACTTTACTCAGTGGATAGCGTAAGCGTACGGAACGTGCTGTAGGTTGTTATAGCAAGTGTCCCAAATAAGGGTATTTAAATACTGTGTTCGTAGAGGTGGTACATTCATTTTCCAGCTTCTTCAAGTGGAATTTTCTCTCATCGTTTCTACAAAATGAAGTAGAAGTTGTTGAAAATTATTTTAATATATCTGTAGTAAGGACAGATTTGTGATCTGCCGCAAAATGTCACTGCGCGTGATATTAAACCTTCAGATACCTGAAAGAGGAATTCTCTATTTGTCAGTGACAGCTTCTTTTTTGAAAAATTCGAAAAAACAAATATATTTAATAAAAATAAAACTTGTACTTACCTCAGTGGGCGTTTCGGAAACGAATCTGCTCCCGTTTTCAACACAATTAGAACACTCAAACTGTTGTTCGACGTATATAGAAATGATGGCTATAATGATATAAAAACAACATTTACTTACCGTATGGATGGATTCGAATCTTTTTCCATAACATTAGACAATTTTGCCAATTTTGAACAAACTATAAAACCAGCTTTCACAACATTATTAAGTTGCATTCTTTGTTTATGAAATATTCGTTGCTGTTTTTCCTAATTTGCGGTAAGCTTCTGGATTTTGTCTTTTCTTCGATATGATCAGGATTTTGCAAGTCTACTGTTATTTCTGTCACCGTTTCTGCTTTAACGTTCAATGAATCAAATGTTTTTTCCCTAGAGTTTGTTAATTTTATTCTTTGATAAAAAAATCTCACTGATGATAACCTAGTTTGCAGCATTCGAAACACTTTACTAAAATGCTCCTTGATATTACATTTAGACCAACCAACATATCTGGTGACTCTTCAAGTACTACATTGAAGGACTTTTCATATTGAATTTTGGTCACAAGCCTGATTTATCTGCTTTGAATGGAATTGGATCTTCCACTGTATTCGAATCCACACTGTATACAATCAGCCCAGGGTTCAGCATTTCAGGAACTGTAACTTCATATGAATTTCCAAAATCACGACGAAGTTTTTGTTTCAAATTGTCACGGGCGGTATTGTCGTTGTAGTTAATTATCATACCATCTTTAATCAATCTTGTACCTATTTTCTGGGCTTTCAGGATTAAAGGATTGACTTCTGATTCAAACAATATTTTCTGCTATTTGCTAATTTCCAATGTTTCGGTTCAATGTCCTCACCAATAAAACAGACTCTTTCTTAGCAGCAGAAGAGTAACTTTTTGTGGCATAAAATAAAAAAGTGCGGATTTTAAATAAATTTTCTGCTGGTTTTGCATTTTATTTAAATATTCCATTTTTGCTACATACTTTTTCTAGATCTCCTTTTCACGTGTTAGGCACTCAATTTCCTTTGATAATATTTCGGTTGATATGTTGGTGGTACTACCTGAAGCTTGCTGCAGATCCTCAACATCATCTTGGCAATTAGGGCATCGGAAGGAATATTATCAATTTCTACAACTCTCGAAATAGCATCATAACATCTCACATGTCTACTTGTATTTCTATCACTGTTTTTCCTTTCATATTCAATGAATCAAATGTTCTTTCTCTATATAGAGTTTGTTACTTTTACTATTTGCTCAAACAATATTACTGATGATGACCTAGTTTGCAGTTTAAAACACTTTACTACACTAAAATGCTCCTTGATACTACATGAATTATAGTCCCGCATGATTGATTGGAGCACTTGATATCACTTACAGATGTAAACTTACTACAAAATCTACACTTTTCATCAGAGATCTTAGATTCGTTGGACGCCGATCTAAAAAGAGGGTGATTCCTCATCGAAAAAAAAATAGGATCTTTAGATAGATCTTTATTGAAATAGGATATCCTAGTATACAAACAAGCTAAAAATTATAAAGTAAAATAGGTATGTGGCACATATTGAAATGATTTAAAATATATGACAAACAATGGATGAATACATTATAAAGTTAGTTGAACACAAGCATAATAATATCTCAAAACAAAAATTGTAGCTACACGTAACAAACATAATAAATATCATATATGTACATTAGACAGAAATTTCTTCAGTTCGTTTTTGAAAATGTTCAGTGATGAGCTATTTTTAATTGCATTTGGTTATCTGTTGAATTGATCAAAACCCTTGAAAAATAAAGAGATCATATTGCTTTTGTGATTTGTTCTATTTATATATAGATTATTATTATTTCGAGTGAAGTGGTGGTGAATATCATGATGGAAGACAATGTACTGTTCGAAATAAGATGGTCCTAAATTGTTTATTATTTTATATATGAATATCATTGTGAAATAAAACAGTCTTTGAGAAACAGATTGCCAATTCAAAACATTAGGAATAATATTAATTGGAGTATCTCTACCGCACTTCAAAATGATCCTCATACTACGATTCTGAAGTTTTTGGAGTTGGGACAATTTATTCTGATTGAATAGATATAGGATAGATGAGCA
Source organism: Gastrophysa polygoni (assembly GCA_963576655.1). NCBI lineage: Eukaryota > Metazoa > Arthropoda > Insecta > Coleoptera > Chrysomelidae > Gastrophysa > Gastrophysa polygoni. Next base: position 19,293,291 of record OY755088.1, on the reverse strand, counting down.
GTAGTCAAAGTGTGGCTGAATAATTGACTTGTAAACTGTGATTCTTGACTCTGTTTAAAGATTATTGGAAATTCTGGAGAAAAAGAATAATTTCTTTGAAATTTTCTTATGAATGTACTCAAAATGTTCATCAAACGATAAAGTGTTATCTACCTGAAATCCCAGATATTTAGTTGTTTTGACTACTTCGATTCTTCCATCATCAATGTTTTGGTTGATGTTTTTTGAGTTTATTTGGCTATATTTATATTTGGTGCTGATTATCATCGCTTTTGTTTTCAACACATTCAACTTGAGTTTATTCATTTTCGAGTACTTGTTGACACTTGTTAAAGTAGTGTTCATTTTGTGTATCATTTTGTGTATCTCATCACTGCATGCCAATAGTGTATCATCCGCAAAAAGTTCATGAATTCACATGCAACAAACAATGGCATGTCATTTAAATATAATATGAATAGAAGGGGACCCAGAACAATACCCTGGGGAACTCCAACATCATTTTCTATTTCACAAGAGAATATATCTTTTACTCTTACCCGTTGTTTTCTGTTGGTCAAATAATTAGATAACCAATTGTATACTGTGCCCTCTATTCCATATCTATTCAATTTTGCTAGTAATATAGTCCTATCGATGGTCTCAAGTGCTCTTTTGAGGTCAAGGAACACAGCCACAACAAACTTATTACTATCCAGTTCAGTTTTGAATTTACTTAGGGATAGTTGAACTGATGATTCACACGAGTACATTCGGCGAAATCCTGATTGGTTATTGATTAAAATGTCGTTTTTTTCAACATATTCAATTGGTTGATTATATATTGCTGTTTCTTGAACCTTCTCAATAGGTTGTAAAGTGTTGATTGGTCTGAATTCGTTAGCTTTAATCGTATTGGGAATTTTAGGTATCGGAACAATAGTACTACTTTTCAATCTCTTAGGTATTTGACCAGTTTCCAGAGAGGTATTGATAAGGTGCAATATAACGTGAGCGATAGTCTCAAAAACTTGTTTCAATATTTTTGAGCTGAGGATTTCATATATACTGCACTTATTGTCCAAAGAAAGTATAATTTTACGTAGATCTGTTAATGAAAGTAATCTGAATTCTGGAAAGTTTTGTATAAATTATAGTTTTTGTTGTGCCATGACTCTGTATAGTTGATACTCTCAACAATTTCATTTATGCTTTCTACAAAATAACTGTTGAAGTTATCTGATATTTCAAAGTCATCTCTTAGTAATTTAGGTTCGCCAGTTTTTTCAAACTGTATACAATTTGGAAAATCAATATCATCACCTTTAACAAGCTTTTTGAGGGTTCTCCACATTTTTCTGGGGTTATTTTTATACCGATAAATTTTTTCAAAATAATATTGGTCTTTTTTTCTTTTCAACACATTGACAACATCATTTCTCAATTTTTTGAATAATTCCCAATTATTTTGTTTTTCTGTATTTGAACAGTTTCTGAAGGCTCTGTAAGCACGATCACGATCCTTAATTTTACAGTGAACTTCATTATCAAACCATGGCAAATGACTGTTATGAATACAATTTTGTATCGGAGAAACATCATGTAACATCATTTCATCTAAAGAAACTTCATTGGAGCATCCCATGTTAAGATACAGCCCCTTGAAGGGGGTAGATAAAATTTGTTCAACAAATTTTTTAACAAGCACTAAAAAAGTTACAGTATTGAAATTAACCTGACATTTTCCACTACCAAAAAGACGTCTAGCCAGTAATTTATTTCGTTCACACCATCGTTGTAAGGGGTGGAAATTGCAGTACCTAAAATTCATTTCCAATGTAACTTTTGGTCTTATCATTTGTTCACGGTCATAATTTCGAATGAATTCCTATGTAATTTAAAGAAAATGTATAATTATTATTGTGGAAATAATCCAACGGTACGGTAGATGGAAAATGACAATCAGATAAGTTCCGTACTCGAAACTCGATATTCATTGAATCGACTTTTTGAAAAATAGGTTTGTACCATTTTGTTAGGAGATTCGAATCCTGGAATTGAGCTATAAATTTCACAGTCTCGAAGTACAGTGGTTTTGATGAAAAGATGGAATGATGTTTCTGTAGCTTGTACACAAATTTGTGAAGAAGATTGACCACACACTTGAAACTCCCTCGATATTGATACTGAATGTTTTGCGTAACGACATCTATAAGTCGATAGCTGAAGCACAAATAGAATTCTGAAGGAGATTCGATTTCAGTAAGAATTTCAAGATATGTCTAAGCTTCTACTTTCAACCAATAGATGGTAATCACAACATCTCTCATCATCTAGTTGATTGTTAAGCAAGTACTTACTGCGAAACTAAAAAGATATCTATCATGAGAAAAAAACACACCAAATCAAAGATGATTTATACCATGGTATAGATCATATTTGCCTTAATCTTATCAATTTAAAATTATGGTTTGATCTTACACTTCCCGTGTCTGCACCAAGTTACAAAACATACATTACAGAAAATCCAAAATTACTGTTGTAGATTTGTTTTCGGTCTTCGCAATTATGATCGAGTGTGTAGACAAAAATAGATGAACTAGGGTGGTTGAGGATTGATAATTTATTTGAATACCACATGAGTCCAATGGTTTTTCGAATTTTGTCAACGAACATGCCAAAACATATCTGAAAGACAAGTAATAGGTATTCAGAGCTGATACGCATGATCAGAATATTCGACATGCATTCACGTTATCGTTGCCTAGATTTCAACTGTCTGGATTTCACGAAAGTTTTTCGTATGATTCTTCTAATTTATTTTTTTTTTATCTTTGGACAACACGAAAGGGAAACCTATGATGTTCGAGGAACATCGTGTTAGCCAGCGGTGGAATTTTGGGAGAGTAGGAAGGTGTTAGAATTTTTCTTGAAAGTTTGGAGGTTATAAGCATCAGGAAAGACTTCACTAGGCAGAGAATTCCATAACTTTGTCGTTCTATTGAGGTATGATGCTTGGTATAGCGATGTTCGACAGGTCTCGAGCCTGACAGTGTAGGAGTGACCAGCTTGAGCTCGCATGATAGATGATATCTCCGTTGAGCACCGACCATGAAAGTACCTATAAAAAAGGCATAGATCGCCGACCTTTCTACGATGATCTAGAGAGGTCAATGATTTGGTGAGTGTTGTATCATCGACTAGGCGAATAGCTCTCTTCTGAATTGAATCTAAAAGCTTAAGCGTATGTTTGGGGGCTGAGCTCCAAACATGTGAGCAGTACTCCAGGACAGGTCGAATTTGTGCTTTGTAGATCATAAGCAGTTGCTGGGATGTGAAGTATCTCTTCGCACGGAATAGAAAACCAAGTTTTTGTGAAGCAGTTTTCGCAATGGACCTCACATGATCGTCACATGAGAGAGCACTATTGGTGGTGACACCCAGCATGGATATTGACGACCTCATAGGAACAGTGATACCCGACATCATCAAATTGGGCATTGTGTGATCAGCCTTCTTGGTGAACATACAAGCTTGAGTTTTAGTTGCATTGAACTGTACTAGATTCTCAGATCCCCATTTCAGAATTCTTGTCAGATCCTCAATATACAGGGTGTCCTTAAAAGGTCTTTACAAAAAGCTACCACATATTCTTCAGACCAAAACAATTCGATACAAGCAAACTTACCTCAGTAAAAAGTTGCTTAGTTTGGGCGCTAGACGGCTCTGAAGTTGAAATTTTCAAATCGATTTTGCTTCATAACTTTTGAACGGCTCATGAGATTTTTTTCAAATTTGGTACGTTGGCATAGACTCATCGGGCAATGAAACTCATATCATAATCATAATGAATATCATTCCATGGGCGTAGAACTTGATTTTTTCAGTAAATAAACATCTAAAACTCCTACGCCAATGGAAAAAAATTAGTTTCAATATGAAATCTAAATTATTCAACTCATTCACTACAAAAAAGGTACTCTTGACAAAAGTCGATTCCTCTCATGGTTTCGACAAAATTTTAATTTTAGTGATTTAGAGCATAATTAATAATAAAACGATTAACAGATATTTCATAAAAATTGTTCAAAATGTTCACCATTTTCACGTATACAAAGATTTATACGACGCAAAAAGTTGAGATGTACTTTTTGCATAGGTTATTTCTATTGAAAATAAGTAGCACTGGTTTTTTTTTCTGAAGACTATTATTATCTGCTCGAAAACAGTGATATTCACATTCTTGGTTTCCATAGTTTCATCTGTGTTGATTTGTCGAGTTTCATTGACGTTGATTGTTGATATCGGACTTTTCTGATTTATCATGGTCGTACAATACACCAATGAAGAATACACCGATATGTTATTGGTATTCGGATATTGTCAAGGAAATGGTCGAGAGAGTGTGAGGGTGTATTCGGCAAGGTTTCCAAATCGTCGCGTACCAAGCCACCCAACCTTTGCTGCAGTTGAGAGACGTCTTCGGGAGACCGGTCATTTTGCTCCTAGAACTGGTGATTATGGAAGACAGCGTTATGTAAGGATTCCCGAAGTCGAAGTAGAAATTTTAGACCGTATTGAAGAAAATCCAGAATTGAGTACTAGACGGATAAGTAATGAACTAGAAGTTTCTAGGAATGCCGTTCATGAAGTACTAAGAGAACAATTATTATACCCATACCACAAGACGCCAGTTCAAGATTTATTAATCCATGATTCACAAAGTCGTCTGATGTTTTGTAGGTTCTTTAATTTGCAAAGAGAAATGAATCTGAACTTTGGAAAGAATATTTTGTTCACTGATGAAGCCTTTTTCACGAGAAGAGGAATAACTAATTTTCATAATGAACACGTTTATGCAATTGAAAATCCTCATTCCATTAAAATAAACCATTTTCAACACGAATTCAAAATCAACGTTTGGGCTGGAATAATAGGAAATTTTATAATTGGTCCTGTCATACTTCCACAAAGATTAAGAGGAGACATGTATTTACAACATCTACGAAATACGTTGCCAAATTTGTTGGAAGATTTACCACTCCAACATCGGGTAGATATGTGGTTTATGCACGATGGAGCTCCACCACATTTTTCGGTGGATGTTAGGAATTTTTTAAACCAACAGTATCCAGACAGATGGATAGGTAGAGGTAATGATGCACCCGTGAATTGGCCACCACGTTCTCCAGACTTAACACCGATGGATTATTTTGTATGGGGTTATCTCAAGTCTACGGTTTACAAGACCCCTGTGAATACTGTAGAACAATTATGGCAACGTATCCAACAGGCGACGAATAATCTTACAGGCGATGAAGAAGTTATGCAAAGAGTACATTTCAACTTTTTGCGTCGTATAAATCTTTGTATACGTGAAAATGGTGAACATTTTGAACAATTTTTATGAAATATCTGTTAATCTTTTTATTATTAATTATGCTCTAAATCACTAAAATTAAAATTTTGTCGAAACCATGAGAGGAATCGACTTTTGTCAAGAGTACCTTTTTTGTAGTGAATGAGTTTAGATTATTAGTTTAGATTTCATATTGAAACTAATTTTTTTCCATTGGCGTAGGAGTTTTAGATGTTTATTTACTGAAAAAATCAAGTTCTACGCCCATGGAATGATATTCATTATGATTATGATATGAGTTTCATACCACGTACCAAATTTGAAAAAAATCTCATGAGCCGTTCAAAAGTTATGAAGCAAAATCGATTTGAAAATTTCAACTTCAGAGCCGTCTAGCGCCCAAACTAAGCAACTTTTTACTGAGGTAAGTTTGCTTGTATCGAATTGTTTTGGTCTGAAGAATATGTGGTAGCTTTTTGTAAAGACCTTTTAAGGACACCCCGTATATATAACACATTACCTAATTGTTCCAAAATACGAACATTAAACTACTCATAACATCATTACAAAAATGAGTTCATGGAAGAACAGGTTCAAAGTTTGCAGTATGGTCATTATCTCATCTGGATTGGTTGGTCAACTTTCATTTAGGTATTTTCACTATGACACAATTAATTTATCTTTTGGGTTATGAGTTGGGGGTGCGGGTAGCATGTATTTGTGTATATAATAATAATAATAATATTAATGTCTTTATTCGTGTAAGGAAAGGCGGAATTCAGTCACCTCCTTCAAGGAAGAAAATAACTGCTCTTCCATTCAACCCAAGAAAGATGTATGTATTAATTTCTACATTAAGGTACTACATTCTACTTACATTTCTACATTTACTCCTGATATATTTAAGTACTCTTTTGAAAGTAATTTTTTTATTGTAATGTAGAGGTAATTTATAATAGCGGGAGCTAGACTTTTGTATTGTACGATGCAGAAAAAAAAACAATTATTAATATTCATTATTATTATTCTTGTGATATTGATAGATATTTCTCTACGTATTTGCCCATCACTAGATGATTCTTGCTCTCCTTCCATACATACTGCTATATCATTACACGATCATATAAAGCTACATAACTATCATTTTTGCTGAATCCGACCAAGCGCGATCAAACATTCCCTGGTATAATAATGACCCCCGTACCCCGTAGCTATGCTGTTTTCGTGTTTCCGCTCATAACAACAGTAAAGAAGGTGGGATGTTTTTGAAGTCAATGTTCAAACGTGACTCAGAGGAGTGCAGGAGCTGGTAAAGTATTTTCTAAACTATGGAATCATTTCTTACAGTATTTATATGAACGATATTCAGAGAGATCTATAAAAGCAGAGATTATGGGAATGTAAATATATGGTATAAGGAAAAAAAAACAAAAAGGCAACGGCACGCGGTGTTCCCAAGCGGTCACCCATCCAAGTACTAACCGCGCCCGACGTTGCTTGACTTCTGTGATCGGACGAGTACGGGTATATGTCAACGTGGTATGGTCGTTGCCTGTTATAATTTGCCATATTCATGGTTGATAAGAGTCATAATTTTTGAAATAAATTCGTATATCATTTGAAGAGAATGTATGATTATTATTGTGGAAATAATCCAATAGTGGGGTAGGTGAAAAATGACAATGAGATAAGTTCCGTACTCGAAATTCGATATTCATTGGATCGACTTTTCGAAAAAGAGGTTTGTACCATTTTGTTGAAAGATTCTCGAATCGAGCTATGAATTTTACTGTCTCAAAAGACAGTGGTTTTGATGAAAGAACGAAATGATGTTTCTGTAGCTTGTACACAAATTTGCGAAGAAGATTGACCACACACCTAAAACTCCCTCGATATTGTGACTAAATATGAAGGAGGTTGTCTCCACAAAATACTGTGTGTATATAAACAAACGTTCACAACAGTGTATATTTAATGCATAACAAGAAAAACGATAACAATAAGGAATGAGTGTCAAGAGATTGAAACTTGAGCGCTATGCGTATAGACTAGATGGTGTCTATCTAAGAAGTGAGAGCTGAGAGCTAGTGTGCTAGTGAAGAAATGTGGTAGCTCTCGTAGACTTGGTGGCGCTGCAGGCGTAAGCAGTCAGTGGTGCCAACCGTGCTCACCCATTGAACTGTGGGACCGAACCTTCGGAGCTGAATGACGCACTTCCTTAGGGATCAGTGTCGCCACATAAATGTTTTGCGTAACGACATCTATAAGTCGATAGCGGAAGCACAAGTAGAATTCTGAAGGAGATCCGATTTCAGTAAGAATTGTAAGATATGTCTAAGCTTCTATCTTTCAACCAATAGATGGTGATTACAACATCTTTCATCATCAAGTTGATTGTTAGGTGAGTACAAAATGCGAAACTTTAAAGATGTCTATCATGTGAAAAGTACGACTGTCTGGGAAAAAGTTAGAAAATAGTGAGAACTATTTTCTCATGATCATTTTTTTATCATTCCCACCCTTGAATCATTTCCACAATGACAATTATACATTTCTTTTTAAATTACAGCCGAACTTATCAACCGTGAATGTGGACCAATCTATAGGCAACGACCATACCACGTTGACATATACCCGTACTCGTCCGATCACGGAAGTCAAGCAACGTCGGGCGCGGTTAGTACTTGGATGGGTGACCGCTTGGGAACACCGCGTGCCGTTGCCTTTTTGTTTTTTTTCCTCATACCATATATTTACATTCCCATAATCTCTGCTTTCATAGATCTCTCTGAATATCGTTCATATAAATACTGTAGGAAATAATTCCACATTTCAGAAAATACTCTACCAGTTCCTGCACTCCTCAGAATCACGTTTGAAATTCGACTTAAGAAACATCCCGCCTTTTTTTCTGTTGTTATGAGCGGAAACTCGAAAATAGCATAGATAAAAAGTTAGAAAATAGTGAGAACTATTTTCTCATGATCATTTTTTTATCAATCCCACCCTTGAATCATTTCCACAATGATAATTATACATTTCTTTTTGAATTACAGTCCAACTTATGAACCGTAAATGTGGCATAATCTGTAGGCAACGACCATACCACGTTGACATATACCCGTACTCGTCCGATCACGGAAGTCAAGCGACGTCGGGCGCGGTTAGTACTTGGATGGGTGACCGCTTGGGAACACCGCGTGCCGTTGCCTTTTTGTTTTTTTTCCTTATACCATATATTTACATTCCCATAATCTCTGCTTTCATAGATCTCTCTGAATATCGTTCATATAAATACTGTAGGAAATAATTCCACATTTCAGAAAATACTCTACCAGTTCCTGCACTCCTCAGAATCACGTTTGAAATTCGACTTAAGAAACATCCCGCCTTTTTTTTCTGTTGTTATGAGCGGAAACTCGAAAATAGCATAGATAAAAAGTTAGAAAATAGTGAGAACTATTTTCTCATGATCATTTTTTTATCATTCCCACCCTTGAATCATTTCCACAATGACAATTATACATTTCTTTTTAAATTACAGTCGAACTTATCAACCGTGAATGTGGCATAATCTATAGGCAACGACCATACCACGTTGACATATACCCGTACTCGTCCGATCACGGAAGTCAAGCAACGTCGGGCGCGGTTAGTACTTGGATGGGTGACCGCTTGGGAACACCGCGTGCCGTTGCCTTTTTGTTTTTTTTTTCCTTATACCATATATTTACATTCCCATAATCTCTGCTTTTACCGATCTCTCTGAATAACCTTCAAATAAATACTGTAGGAAGTAATTCTACAGTTTAGATTACAAGTTACTGCACTAATCAGATGTTTTTTTTTATAATTAGAGGTTTTTTTATTATTTTTCCTCTAGCACACAAAAGTTTAGAGAGAACATGGCAGCGATGGCAACTTAGACGTTCACGGAGAACAGGACATAAGATCATTCTAAAAATTTGGTTACTCAAGTTATTGCTCTTGATCTATCGATCTAAAATATTTACAGCCATGCAGCGTTGCCGCATATACCAGAAGGTAGCAGCATCTTTGTTGTTTCAAATGGGACACCTTGTATATTACCACATTTCTGAACTTATCGTCACTTTCTGATTATTTCTGCCTCATACTCTCCTATAACTATCTCTAGTGGTTTTTGAGATATTGATTATTTTGTATATTTCTTATCCAAAACATAGCTCGAATTGAATATTTATTTCTGCAGTATTTGGATTCTTAGGAAGTTACAATTTTGTGTTTAGTTCATCAAGATCATGTTTATTGATTCTTTATTATGTACGTTCATATATATATATATATATTATCCCGTTTTTGACTATACATGCATATTGAACTCTGTAGATTTTGGAATGAATAAAGAAATTGAATGAGTTACTGAACTCCTCAAAATCACGTTTGAACATCGACTTCAAAAACATCCCGACTATTTTCACTGTTGTTATGAGCGGGAACACGAAAACATTATTGATACGGGGGTCATCATTATACCAGGGAATGTTTGATCACTCTTGTTCGTATCCAGCAATCTGTAGAGATAGTTGGTTTTATATTGAGTGCGTAAAATGAGTGTTTTTCAATTACATTTCGATTTTGACTTCCAGGTGTATCTCAAGACCTTCACAGTGTTACTCTGTTTAGTCTCATTATTACATGATTTTTAGGTATTTTTGTTTTCGGTTTCTCAAAGATTTATATGCCTGCATGAATATCAGATAATCGACAGTTCAAACATGGCTGCGACTCTCGCTACCTAAGATATATGTTAAACGAATGAGGAAAATGAAGGATAACCTAAAAATGGTTCTAATTTTCATCTCAGATGATTTCGATTTACGCTGCAAAGCATTAAAATAATTAAATATTGGAATACAGGAAACAAGAATAAAAGCAATGTATTTTTTCAATTGAAGTACCATTGAAAGAAATAGGAATATAACTCAAAGTTCCAAAACTATGATATAGCTAGAAATAATTGCAGAATAGGTATCTGAAGATAATATTGTTTTATAATAATGCAACTGCTGCAGATTTTGAAAGAAATGTCAGAAATGGTGGAAGTATCTCAAGCATTCATCGAAATTCCAGGAATATTATTTAGAGAATTCAGACGCTGTCTCTACAAATTCATCTGAAATATAAATTCACTGATAGAAAGGTTCATATTACGAAAATTCTAGGTATCTTTTAGATTCATTAAACTTTCCGCTATATTGTGTCAAATTAGTGTGAACTGTCAGAAACTAATCATTTCTCCTAGTCTATTCCTTTCACCGAAATTCCCCTAAATAATTATTGAATTATGTTATGAAAGTATGTATTCAATATTAATGAAACCGCATGATACACCCGAAAGAAAGAAAATAATATAAAATTTTCTTCACTAGACTCGTGCTAGAATATGTTGCCTTCTGTAACTCACGTTTCAATTCTCGTTCTCATAGCTAACTCCAGACTCTCAGTAATCTTGTACAAAATCTCAAATGACCTACCAACTTGCGATATGACCCTGTAAAAGCTATTCTCGATGTGCACTACGACACCCGCTTTTCAGAATAAGATCATATTTTCATTCTAAAAATAAGTAAACTCCACGCCATTCATTTCGATACACAGCGAAGATAATTTAATATTCACTCCCTGCTCCACCGCACTGTTTTTTAGACTCTCATTTTCCCACAGCTCAGGTAAAACCAGGTAACTCAGGCGCACGCTCGCTATTCAAAAACACAATAGCGGGAACAAAGACAGCGTTGCCGGCTGAGTGGCTTTGTACCCAGCCTAGCAACATTTCGACTTATCGCGTTATCAATATATATTCGATGATAAGGCAGTTATATTTCAACCATAGTACATCAGCGATCACGCAAAAACACGTGTAGGTGGCGTGCTTCTGAGCTGAGAATATCGAACGCTCGACAGGGAGTCGTCCAACTGTCATTTATTCATTGAACTGTGCCTCAAATCAATTTCAAATGGAACGACACCTTATATATTTTATCATTTTGGGTTTGGATGTGAGTGAATCAAGCGGTTTTATATTGAAAAATAAAAATCTTGCGTTTCTTATGTTTCGTTGACTATCTAAAATAATAATTTTTCGTTCAGTGCAGCATCATCGATTCATCTTACATCATCAATGTAGATGAATCAAGTCATAAAGCATTGACCACTTTATCGATGTGACATGCAGGGTGCTCAAAATTTCATTCGATGAATGGTATAATTTCAATCAATCAATCAATCGAATCCATGGATTTGTTACATTTTATTTCAAAGGAAATTGGATTCTGCAATGATTCATATCAACAGACTGTATAACGAATCGTCTCTTTTATTTTCCTGTTATGTGTCCTGAGGAGGATGCTCAACAACATTTATCATGTTATTAGTAGTTGGCTGTCATAGACACATCGGATATATTTGGACATCAAAGTTATCGAATAATGATAATGACGAAGTTGTATTTGAAAGCATAAGACCAATAGGAACAAACAACCATGGAAACAATGATGATAAAATGAATGATGTATTCGTGCCCTCGAATACAGATTCGCCATTGTCATCAGAAGAATAGCAGATTTCGTGAAACCTCCTTTCGTAATCGTTATCCAAGTTTCAAGGGAATTATAAGATCCTTAATTACCGATTGGCCGAGGGATTTCAATGAAATTCCATTTTTAAAACAGAATAAATGTACCACATTACCTCCTTGCTATATTTGCTCAGGTACCGTTGATCATAAGAGTTCTGTTGTTGCTAGGTTGTTGCTATTGTTTATAGACAGATTTTTGTTACCAAGCTGTCTTTGCGTTGAAACGTGTTTTCTACATACCCCTAATGCAATGGAGGATATTTTGAAAAAAAGATGAGAAAGCAAGAGAATTACTAATTCTATTGAAAAATGAAGCTGTATACAAAATAGAATACAAGATAATACCGATATCTGAAGTGGCTGACATGAAAAAATGTTATGCAAAAATATGCCACCGACACTGTATTTCTGGCATTTTTTTCAAGAACTGAATAGGTTTTTCGGTAATTTTGCACCTATCATGAGATGGGGTTTTTTCTATTTTTTTTGGTACTTACGTATTTCGACCTCAGGAACCCGAATTTCACAATGAAAACGTGCGCGAAATTATATTTTTCGAGATATTCCAGGAAAAAGTATGGAAATTACCCTTCTTGTTTCGGCCTGTTTTGGGTAGGCACCATAGGCATTCGAAGTGTCATTTCTCACATAAGATATTCTTCATATCTTCTTTATACATTCTAGAAGTTGAAAAGAAAGAGAAACATCCTCTGAGGAGTTCAATTCATCGTCTTTAGCATCTTTGATGAATCCTTCTGTCATATGGACGGCGCTGTCAAATGTGCATCTGTGATATTTTGACTCACAGAACTAGTGATTCTGACGTGGATTCTCATTTGACAGCACCGTCCATATGAGAAATGCTGGATCCACCTTCCTCCAAGATGCTAAAGAACTTTGATTTAACTAATTCGGCGATTTTTTCCCTTATTTTTGACTTCTTGAATGTTCAAGGATGGTATAAAAAGTATCCTTTCTAAGAAAAGGAACTCCATGTCTACCCAAAACGAGCCGAAGAAATAAGGTTGATTTTCATACTTTTTCCTGGAATATCTCGAGAAATATGAGTTTGCGCACGTTTTTATTGTGAAATTTGGGTTCCTGAGGTCGAAATACGTGAGTACCAAACAAAAAATCGAAAAAAAAACCATCGCATGATGATTGCAAAATTACCAAACATATTTAATTTCCTCTTGTGAAAGGTAGAGGGAATTACAGAATCTATAATGTCCCGAGGGAGTCATGACCCTCTTTATTGATAGTGTAACTATGACGATATAAGGTGATATTCCAGTCATAAACTATTCTATAAACTTTAGCTAAAACTTGTATATTTCTTCGGGACATCCGTTGACGAATACCTGGCAACGCCGCTCGCCGGATAGCCACGAGCGCCAACCGTCAACAAAAACAAACGGCAATCGCTCACCGGCAGCTGACGGCGAAGCATAAACGCGGCAGTTTCGTTCGCGTAAATTCCAAACGAATCCCTTGAATAACCTCGAAAATAATGTGGCGATGACCCAGTGCCCAGTAATGTAAAAGCGCGAGTGCCAGTGACCAAAGTGAAGTGCTTTCTTTTCGACCGCGAAAACAATAAAATCGACTCGTTGTTACGTTAATCAAGTTTCTTCGGCGGCATCTTCGAGATAGGACAAGACAAGCCAAGTTTCATCGTTACGAGTTTTATATTCATTTTGATGACAGGAAACTTGGATTTTTACAATGAAATGAGATGAAGAACTCAAGGACAATGGAGGATGTAATATCATTCGACAATAACACAAGTGTACGAGGCTTCGTGAAGAGATTTAGTGAAATTTAGTGAATCTAGTTGCAGTCATGTCCATCTTCGATTTTGAATCCATCTATCGCCTAGTATTAATGTTAGTGCGTAAAACGTGAAAAGCGCAGTCAAACGTACAGGGTGCGACGAAAGAATCGAGCATGTTGAAATCTTGAGCAAACTACCGGGTTTCCAATCGGCCTTGAGCGATGCCCTTTGTGCAAAGGCGGGTCGAACCGACGTATCTAAGCAGGACCCAGCTCTTCGACGAAGATGGCCACGCCAAAGTGCAGGACGGCGAGCTGCAGACGGTCACCAACAACACCCTGTGCAACGCGCTGCGACAGCTCGCCTCCTTGGTGCTGGTGGCCAACGACATCTTCGAGGACCTGGGAGGACAGCTGGGAGGGATCCGCGATAGGGCGGACGCCCTCAAGGTGAAGATCGGGGCGCTGGAGGCGAAGGTGGATGGGTTCGATCCCAAGGAGGTGACAGTGCGTGAGTACCAATTGATTTTTCTTCTTTCTAAGAAAGGTGTACATTTTGCCAACAGTCAGCTGATCACTGCTGGTTCAACTCTCATCCTTTATTCAACGATACAACAAGATATCTGCTGGCCTAAAAGCTCTGTATTTTCGCGAATATCTCAGGAACCTCTACATTTAGACATGTGGTATTGTGTCATATATTATGTTATATTCTCGAAAGTATAATGAAGATAGACAAAGTATCGTGTGTGAGAAATGAAACTCTTATTGTCTATGAATACTACCCACACTACCCAAAACGGGTCAAATAAATAAGGTGAATTTTTGCACTTTTTTTCTGTATTATCTAGAGAAATTGAGTTTCCACAGTTTTTCACTGGGAAATTCGTGGTACTGAGGTCGGAGCTCGGGTATGGATCATACCAAAAATTTTTTTCGAAAAACAATGACTCGCATGATAAGATCGAAATTACCACCCGAACATAGCCTAGTGGGTATACTTTTGTTAGTACATAACAATAATTGACAATACCCCATGAAAGAAGACCCTACTCTAATATTCTGGTGCAGATACTTTCAAATCTTGAAAAACTGACCATTTCAAACTCCACAGGAATCTCCAAATTTGTCTCCGATATATTCATTAGTCGCATTTATTCTCGAAAATCTTAAAGGAAAGCTAGGAATCCTGATAGATGCTCCTTATTTCTCATAAATCTGGACAATTTCTCACCAATTTTTATAGATTCCCGAGATATTTTTGAGTAAAAATTTTGGACCACCGTGATGTTGATGTACAACAGAGGGTCTAGGTGTGAGCCCTGAGGTACTCTCGAGAAACGAGTAACTAAGTGTTCCACTTGAACAAAAAAATCCGGAAATGAACACCGGTGTTGAAATTCCAAGAATTCAACTCGAGAAATCGAAGTACAGAAAGAGTTATTCGAACAGCCTTCTCAACACAATGGTTTATTGTTCCCTAAAAAAATTTACCTGAGATGAACCGTACCCATTAATCACATCCCTCATAATTAACTAGTACAATGCGATAATACAGCCTCCTTGTTCCCTTTTCACTGCTTTTATGGTGGTCGATGCCCTTGAAGAGAGAGAGAGAGAGTGAGAACGATTTTAAATCGGGCCATTCATTCAACAGATCATCGTATACAGAGACAATCATCAGTCTCGTATTCTGTTGACGTTTGTATTTTTTTGTCGGTTGACAACACGAAAGGGAAACCCTTAATGTGGAATTTTGGGAGAGAAGGAAGGTGTTGGAATTTTTCTTGAAAGTTTGGAGGTTGTAAGCATCAGGAAAGACTTCACTAGGCAAAGAATACCACAACTTTGCCGTTCTATTGATGAATGGTGTCTCGAGCCTGACTGTAGGGGTGACCACCCTGAGCTCGTCTGGTCTGTCTACTAGCAATCGCACGTGGTGGCATAATAAATGATATTCATCAACCTCTGCCAGTTCAATAGAGATTTCAGAAGTTTTAACCAGAAAAATGCTTGATTTTCCGCTCACCCATGAATGTCTCGATGAATATCAACTCACCACGCCCACCACAAAATATTGCGAGAAATATTTTTGGCGATATTTTTTCAATAACAATTTTCTTGAAACTCGTTCTTCAATGAGGTCATTATGACACTCGTATCGTACAGTATAATTTCCTAATGTTTCCTAACAAGATACTGTATCTTTGTCCTTCAGACATCGGTACAGCACTGACAATAAAAAGGAATAGGTGGTCTTTCTTTTTACAGCCTCTTGTATTTCTACCTCAACAAAGGGTATAAGACAAGAACTGCTGAGACTGAGACGTACTCGAAAACGTGCCAATATAGTGAATGCATTTCTGTATCCACATAATCGAGATATAATCTCGTATAGGTATATACCTCCACCACAGCATATACTGGGTGGCCCAATGACAACGAAAGAAGGCCGATTTCACAAAGTTATCGTTCTCAGAAAAAAACACGCTGGAACCGGTCGATTTTCATTTCGAGAGGAAAATATTTTGCGCATGTTTTCAACTTTTTCACTTCAAACACCTCGGAGAGGTGATCTCCAACCCTTGAATCTCAAATGGGATAAGGTGTCAAGTGATACGTCATTTTAAAGGTAATCGAAATCTCTTACCAACGCTTCCTTGTTTTTGGAATTCCATGCACTAGTTTTTGAGAAAACTCGTTTAAAAAATTAATCGGCTAGTGATGGAAAATAACTCTTTTTTCCCACATTCATCACTACTTCTCATTTTGTAGTTAGAACGATGTTCATCTTAGAAGTGCCTTATGTGTTTTTTTCAAATCCTGTCCTATCCAACATTACATAAAGAATCATTTATTTCGATGCCAGTTCCTCGATCTCTCAGTAAAATGCATACCCTGTTTCGTTTTCATTGGGCCACCTTGTATAATCCGTATGCTGTGCCTCTGCATACTCTGATGTCTACAGAGACATTCACGAATGTGCGTTAGTTATTCATTTAAGAAAATATTCTGAATGCATCAGTCTTGTACTATCGCCTTTATTATCTATAGAGAGTAAGTATAATGTATAATGTCCTATAGTGGCTATCTATGTCGCTCAAGCTTGGACGTGATGCTGTCAATTGGATGTCAGTATAAATATATTACGTCTCCAAGAATATCCGTAATTTTGCAGAGTTGCTGAGTTCACAAAAAAAATCGTATCATTGTTTATTTTTTCTAATTGTGATATTTGGATTGAGTCAGCTAAAGTTCTCTATCAATCATTCACATTTTTTCGTCATAGGAAAATGAATAGAACTGTTAAATTTTTTCTGTGTCGATAATACACATTTCTTTGGGACAGATACAGGATGATCAATTTTCTGAATTCTGCACCACCCTATATTTGTTTCAATCAAATGACAGTAGACAGAGACATGTAAATCGGTTCGACCAATAATGAATAGCTTCGACAAAAAAAATTCATTACGTTGAAAAATTTCGATTTTTCACACCCTATATGTCTGTAATCATTTCCGCTAGACCCCAAGTGTGGTGTATCGATGAAATCAGCTCTTCAGTGAGAATTCAAAAATGGAATGAAATACAGGGTGTTCCATTTGAAATAAGAGAGTTGGTATTGGCCACTGTCACATGACACACTCTATATAATTTAATTTTTTTGAGAAAAATATGCGTATTCAAAAATACAAATCGACGTGTCCGAGCGTTTTTCCCAACACACCCTCATTAATTTGTCGTCGAATTCATTCCATTTGGCTGTTCCACACTGTATGTTGAATAGCTTAATGGTTAGCAAGCGTGCTTCTCAAGTTGTGGCTCGGGGTTCGAATCCCATTCGAAGAGAAACTTTTTTATAATTGAAATATTCATGTGGTTCACATAAGACGCGTTGTTAAATTAGGGTTGATTGCCGAACGTTATGTCGATATCTGTATCTCTGAAGCAAGCAAAAGTTTGATGCTTTCGCTAAGATCCGGTGCTGCCATACCCTACGATCCGAAAAAAAGTTTCACTCCCATCGTGGTTTCTTTCAACTATAGTCACGATGCGTTTGATTTTGAGTTGCTACCTATCTAGATCCTCGAGGAAATCTGCAATTTTGTGATTCCAGGAACTGCACTAATTCTGGTTGTTTATTTGTATCACATAGAGTGTTGTTATCTAATCTCTGAAAGATTTTTCCGAGTATTTCTCATTCACCACTATTTCACAATCTTAACCTGCCAATGAGTTGTGAAAAATACGATGAGTTTCAAAAAGGTTGCAACATATTGGAAACTTGCATTTGAGTACTAAATTTCCAAACGGTGTAGTACTATAGTAGTACTCTCTTGTTAGTGGTAATTTTCAAAACTTTTCTGTATTTATTTTTTCGTTATAGGTGGAAATTGATGCAAATTCCTAATTCTTGTTCTGTCCTGTTAGCAATAATTGTTACATGACACGCTCCAACTTTCATCAGAATTGAAATTTTCTGACGAATGCATAATCAAAGAGTTTCCCATGTTTTGCACAGTATAAAAGTATTCGAAGTATACTTTCCTAATCTTCTGCACATTTTGTTTGACAGGTATTGCTTCTTAAAAATATACGAACGCTCTTTATGAGTTTGCAATATTTCTTGATAAGGAGAGCAAACAATGTATGATCGAGCAGGTATCTGATAGACGATCACGTGGAAAATACACTTTTCTTCCAACTTTCCGATATTAATGATAATAATAATAATAATAATTGAACTGAAAGAGAATTGAAAACATGTATACACTGAAAATCGATCTGAAAATGCCTCTGTGATTTTGCTTGAGGTTATAATGTGTTATCAACAGATTATTTTCTCTGTGTCGGCACTTCATTTACTGAATTTGCGAGAATTTCCGCTATATTCTGTCAAATTATAGTCAACTGTCAGAAACGAATCATTTCTGCCCTGATTATTTTGCTGAAGTTTCCCTACGTAGTAACTGATTTCTATCGATAACTCAGTCGAGATTCATACAATACGATTTTATCCTGTACCATTTTATATTTTCAAGCTCTATTAGATAGCAATGGTGGAAAACGAAATATATCGCTGACCCTGTATATCGTTGAGAATTCATTTCCTTAGAATGGATTCCTGGAAAAGCCGATAACACGGACAGATAATAGAAAATTACATAATTCACCACACCTTAATGATGGTACTTGACTTGAGTTGAATCGAATGGAGAGCAAATTATACCTAACTAATTCTCAATTATTTATTATATTAACGAACGATGACAGGACAACAAATGAACATCATCCAAGCTTGTCATCACGAAGTTTCCATCAGCTTCAGATACACATCAGACTCAATCTCTTGTCTCCTTCCATCCAGGACCGGATTAAGGATCCGGCTTCTATGGTCGGAAAGGAAAGATAATTAATCTATCAATGGTGGCGTGTCCTTCGTTCAAAATCTAATATATGTATAATTTCACATATTTCATGGACAACATCGATTCAAATCCATTCTATATGTACTCGCTCGAATACAGGGTATGCTAATATCGATGGCGTATTAGAAGTACCTAGAGAACGGAAAATGATAATTTTTGAAATTTTGAGTTCGGTTATGTGATGCAGGGATCTAACCTATGATCTAACTATGGGAAATATTTCCATCTGTGCACTGTTGTCAGATCTTGTGTTATCGAGAGCAACTTTGAAATTTCAAATAGAAGATTCTTGGGAACATCCTCTATATTAATAGATTGTCGGATTCCACTGAAGATTCTGAACATATTCGCTAGTGCATATGATTTTCGACGGCAAAAACAGAATCATCTTAAAATGCGATACTTACTTGATAATGCGATGCACCTTTTTTGATACCCTGTATATGACCTGTATAATATTGATTCAATATGCGTCAAAATTCATGAGATACCTATGTTTCAGGAAACCGCTATAAAAATTGAGGCTTTTTGTCAGTACTGGCCAGAAACATATTTATAAGGTATATTTATAGGGCAATTTATAAGGACGCTTTTTTGCCATCTAAAATCAAATATTGATTCATGTCAAAAGTAGTGAGAGATAGCCGGGGAGATAGCTATAGGATATGCTATAGCAATATTCTGTGGAATCCGAAATCTCATAATATATAGGGTGTCCCATTTGAAATTTCGAAGTTGCTTTTGGTAACACTAAATCTGGCAACAGTGAACATGCAAAAATATTTTTCAACCGTATCTACCATTCCAAAAATATATTTCTCTTCGTTTTCTCATCGTATATATGTTACTGTCAGACCGAGGGCCAGACTAATAAATGTGGTTAGTATCATTTACGATTACCTTCGAAAAGTATTGGTAATAACTGCATCAATTGAGCAATCTGATATATATCGAGAGAATCATCATTTTATCCAGGTGTTATCGAGAGTAATATTATCAATAATTTGCACGTAATCAATATTTATACGTTCATAATGTAATAGAACGTGTTTCGTGAAAGTAATTTAGTGTTTTTTTCATTTGAAAGAACCGGCTGGAATACAATTGTAATTCCTTTCATAAAATCAAACTTATAGAAGCTTAGCATAGTTATAGTTTATTTGAAAATGCTTGGTAGCAATGTCTATATGTAGTGTTTGCTATCATTCATCCGAAATAAATTGTAAACTAGAATATCAAATATATTCATAAATTGAATGAATATGAAAATGAGTAATTATTCTGGTTTTCAAGATAAACCAACGTTGACCGGGTCGGCCCTTTGTGCGATGTTATTCCAACCACTAGCGGATTCAACACAACACCAAACGGTGTAAGTTTCGAAATTGGGTATTCTAGGTGTTCCTCTGTTTCAGTGAAAAGTATGTAAACTGTGGTATGGCCTGAAAATTTTGAAAGAGGTGTTTCACTTATATTTTAATAGATTCAGACACTTTTCAGTGTCAAAACCGACAACATATTGAAAAAATTTTGCGAAGAAAGAATATTTTTAATGGTGTTGAGAACGGGAGCAGATTCGTTCCCGAAACGTCCACCAAGATAAGTAGAGGTTTTATTCTTATTAAATATATTTGTATTTCCAAATTTTTCAAAAACAAGGTGTGACTGACAAATAGAGAATTTCTCTTCTAGGTATCTAAAAGTTTAATTTCAAGCGCAGTGACATTTTGGGGCAGATCACAAAATCTGTTCTTACTACAAATATATTGAAATAATTTTCGATAACTTCTGCTCTATTTTTTAGAAACGAGGAGAGAAAATCCCACAAAAAGCTGGAAAATGAATGTACCACCTTCTCGAAAAACTTATAGACAGTATTTGATATTACGTAATAAATCATATCAGTCTTTTATCATAGGTATTCTGTCAGTTGATGCCCATCTCTAATTAGCACATGACAATGACAGCTCAGCTCAAGTATGATTTGTAACTTCTTTTTGAAATTGATAATAATTCATGATTCGAAACATTTTTCCTAATTGCAGAAATCGTTATGGGCTGTAGTGAATTTCGCAATCTTATGAATATTTATTTTACGTTTTTGTTAATAATGAATGTTTCATTGGCTCGGTTTACGTGTGAATACTACATATCATCGACTTCATTGACAGTTCGTTATTTACTTAGGTGAAATTTCAGTATCAAACAAACCAGACGAGCTCAGGCTGGTCATCCCTACACTGTCAGGCTCGAGACCTGTCGAACATCGCTATAACAAGCATCATTCATCAATAGAACGGCAAAGTTGTGGAATTCTTTGCCTAGTCTTGAAGTCTTTCCTGATGCTTACAACCTCCAAACTTCCAAGAGAAATTCCAACACCTTCCTACTCTCCCAAAATTCCACCGCTGGCTAACATGATGTTCCTCGAACATCATAGGTTTCCCTTTCGTGTTGCCCACAAATAAAAAAAAATCATTCTTCACCTAGGTCAAAAAAGTGTCACTTCTCGTTGGAGGAATTCCTTGATTAATGGCGGCGATTTCTCAGGTTAGTAGTTGAAAAAGAAGTTTCTTTCGTGAATGCAACCTAGGTAATAATAATAATTATTTCACTAGTTGAAAAGTACAATGCGGAAGCTAAGGCAATTACAGTGTACAATGACTAGTAAAAAGTCGCAGGGAGTTAAATGTAAGAATTACAGAAAACATGTTCTTTCGTAAATAAGAAAGACAGGAAGGAAAGGTGTACAGTTGTATAAATAAATTTATATATATATATATATATATATATATACAGGGTGTCCTTAAAAGGTCTTTACAAAAAGCTACCACATATTCTTCAGACCAAAACAATTCGATACAAGCAAACTTACCTCAGTAAAAAGTTGCTTAGTTTGGGCGCTAGACGGCTCTGAAGTTGAAATTTTCAAATCGATTTTGCTTCATAACTTTTGAACGGCTCATGAGATTTTTTTCAAATTTGGTACGTTGGCATAGACTCATCGGGCAATGAAACTCATATCATAATCATAATGAATATCATTCCATGGGCGTAGAACTTGATTTTTTCAGTAAATAAACATCTAAAACTCCTACGCCAATGGAAAAAAATTAGTTTCAATATGAAATCTAAATTATTCAACTCATTCACTACAAAAAAGGTACTCTTGACAAAAGTCGATTCCTCTCATGGTTTCGACAAAATTTTAATTTTAGTGATTTAGAGCATAATTAATAATAAAACGATTAACAGATATTTCATAAAAATTGTTCAAAATGTTCACCATTTTCACGTATACAAAGATTTATACGACGCAAAAAGTTGAAAATAGAAATATACGAATTGTGTTGAAAACAGGAGCAGATTCTTTTCCTAAACGTCCACTAAGATAAGTAGAAGTTTTGTTTCTATTCAAAATATATTTGTTTTCCAAATTTTTCAAAAACAAGGTGTCACTGACAAATAGAGAATTTCTCTTTTAGGTCTCTTACGGTTCAATCTCAAGCGCAGTGACATTTTGGGGCAGATCACAAATCTGTCCTACTACTACAAATAATTGAAATGATTTTCATTTTTATGAGACAAAGAGAGAAAATCCCAGACAAAAACTAAAAAAATTGATGGTGTTCCGTGTTCTTGTCGATTTGAAAAATAGACACGTCACCCGTGAACATCTTGTATTCGTCGTCACTATCCGCAACATGCTTTTTCTATGCCTCTATCTACCTTTATCAGTCATCGCCCTGTCGAGGCAGAAAGTCTGATTAAATACAATCGTGAATTTCTTACTTTTTACGGTTTCATACCAAGAACCCTATCTAAACACGCACTGTCTCTGTCTGTCGTAGTATATTTATATACTCGACACAACTTCCTATCAGCTGTTCTCGCACCACGTGACCGGGAAGCTTTTTTAGACACCCCTAGAATTAGGTGCATACACGGTTGTCAGATCGTCTCGATTTCTGTCGATTTCAACAATTGCCTATAGACTCCACCTATCATATTGAAATTCTCAAACATCACAAATTATGGAATTGAATTATGGAGTGTTCAAATTTTCTTTGGTGTATGAGATCTGGTGTTTCCGAGAACGGAATCGATGCAAATCAACTTTCGACATTTGGACACTCTTCAGTGTCAAAACCAACTGCACATTGAAAAAATTTTGCGAAGAAGAGTGTTTTGATTGTGTTGAGAACGGGAGCAGATTCGTTCCCGAAACGTCCACCAAGATAAGTAGAATATATTTATATATTTATTGAATATATTTGTATTTCCAAATTTTTCAAAGACATGGTGTCACTGAAAAATTGAGAATTTCTCTTCTAGGTATCTAAAGGTTTGATTTGGGGCAGATCACAAAATCTGTCCTTACTACAAATTAAGCTAAAAAATGAAATAAAACTGGATTCATACAGGGCATTTCGAAAATATCGCTCAGTGGGAGATTAACAGGCCAAAAATAAGACAAAAATGTCATATACACATAGCTGCAAAACAAAACTGTTTTTCAAGATAGTGTGTTTCTCTTTTTCCTCAAAATGGATATTTCGATCAAACTTGATGGTACAGTGAGAACCTCGGTGAGAACTTATCGAAATTCTCCGATCGGATGATAAACTCTTGTTACTCGTTCGTCATAAAATTTTTGATAAATATCCTCGATAATTTTGTAGTCAGTCTCTGCTTAGCTTTTCATAAAAATGATGAAATTTTAACACCCTGTGTCTGGATGATGCGGCCATTTGGCTTTAATTATTCATAATCACGACGTATGTTTTGCTAGGACTGTAGCTCTTCAATGTTTACTTCAAAAATTGCAGTTCCTACTCAATATTACCTCGAGACAGGAACCTTCACATTCATGTCGATTTGAACATTCAGAATTTTCAGAAATGTTCAGTTTTCAATTTACAGATCGTATTTACTCTGCCCTTTGAAAATTCATAAGGAGAGTGAATATAGCAGTGATATATCCTCGATTGGTTCATTCATAGATCGAAATTTCAATTGAAAAAAAAAAACTAATGGTAACCGAAAGATTTCAATTTGAACTGAAATATAACGAATGAAGCTGTCAAGGAAAAAGATGAACGGAATTGTTAATTGAACTTAGAAATGTAAAAACGATCTGTACGAACATTAAGATTTCAGAATATTTGTTTTTTTGAAACGTGTAACAAAATTCACATTAGTGAGGTAATTTATTATTCTATAAGTGCAAGTTGAACATATAAATTCAGGGCGATGTATAGGGACATGGAAGATGGTATACATTATTAATTAGGACGTTGGCTTTGGTGAATAAAATAAAAGAAAAAACTATGGCAACGCTGTCATCGTATCTAAAACTTGCTTACAAAGCGACGGTTACATAACGAGAACCGGAGGTAGACACTACAGGAGCACTTTTGGCTCTACTAGTTCCGGTTTTAGACATGCAATGACGAAGTAGCATCAAAAATATTATGGAATCGTCATTCTATTGAAATGAGTGTAGAGATGGCGGGAAGGGTGATTGTTTCTTGAAAAGGTGGTCGACCCTGATGAATTCAGTATGTTCGTTGCTCCAGTGTTGAGTTTTTTTTCATGAAACCTCGGACATGTCGATTCACTCATTCGAGTAACAACATAGTTGACAGATTTCGCATCCCATCAGCTATGGATTATTTTGACAGTCCACAGATTACAGTTTTTGACCGGCGTGAAACTTAATGCGGTATATACTACAATAGCTGTATTTCAAAAACCATGTTGAAGTGGAATGAATCAAAATGAATAATGGTTTATTGAAACGTAAGTTGCAAAAGGCACCATATTCTAGCACGAAAATTCGGCGAAATAATTATATTGACAGAAATGATTCGTTTCTGACAGTTCACACAAATTCGACACAATATAGCGAATAGTTTGATAAATCCAAAAGATGCCTGAAGTTTTCGTAAAATAAACTTTCCTATCAGGGAATTTATATGACAGATGAATTTCAAGGGACAGCGCCTGAATTCTCTACATAATATTTCTGGAATTTCGATAGATACTTCCTCCATTTCTGACATTTCTTTCGAAATCTGCAGCAGTTGTACTATTAATAAACAATATTAGCAGATTCTTCAGGTACCTTTTCTGTAATTATTTCTAACTGTCTCATAGTTTCGAAACATAAAATGAACTATTATCGCTCAACTGAAATCTCGACTATAAAAAAAACGATAATTTTGTGAGCACCTGCGTATGTAAAGAGTTGTATTCCTATTTTTTTTCAATAGTACTTCAATTGATAAAAATCCTCTATTTACGGTCATTGCAATTATTCTTGTTTCCTGTATTCCAATATTTGATTGTTCTAATGATTTTGCAGCGTAAATCCAAATCATCTATGACAACGATACCTATGAAAACGATAACTATATAATTACCTAAATACTGTGATAAC
Organism: Gastrophysa polygoni; assembly: GCA_963576655.1. Classification (NCBI taxonomy): domain Eukaryota; kingdom Metazoa; phylum Arthropoda; class Insecta; order Coleoptera; family Chrysomelidae; genus Gastrophysa; species Gastrophysa polygoni. The sequence continues at coordinate 19,267,687 of OY755088.1, read as the reverse complement.
TATATAATTATCTAAATACTGTCTGTAAGTTCTTCGAGGAGGTGGTACATTCATTTTTCAGAGAGAAAATCCCATGAAAAGCTGAAAAATGAATATAATTACCTGCCTATGTTACGAGTTGAATGCCTATTTTTTCAATAATATTTCGATTGAAAAAAAAATATATGTTGATGGTCATTGCTCTTATTTTCATTTCCTATATTTCAATATTTGAACATTCTGATGATTTTGCAGCGTAAATTAGTATCATTCTTAGGTTATTCTTCCTCTTCCTGCTTCGTTTTTCAATAGATCTCGGGTACCGACAGTTACAGCCATGTTTGAACTGTCGATCACCTTATATTCATGACATGCAGGCATAACAATCTTTGAAAAACCCAAAAGAAAAAGTCTTAATAATCGTGTAATGATAAGACTAATGAAGTGCCGAAACAGAGAAAATAAAATGAAACTGGGCCATTTTGATTTAAATACCTACAGACAGTATTCGAATGAAAATAGACCAGTTATCGACAAAAATAACAATAACTATTTCTGGTCGAATCTGAATTATTTGACGATGGACGATGAGCAGGATCTAGTATAGTAATTCAATTTTCAAAGCGTTCGAGTCCTGGAAAAATCGACGAGGAAAATGTAACGTAATACAGTGATGATGTTTCGGGTTCAGTGAAGATTATACAAATATTTCATCGACACGTAAGTATATGAGATTAATACAGCATAACAAACATCTCAAAATTCGCTGGCAGCTACCGCTGTGAGCCCAAAATTATGTTCGGAACCCCGGCCTCCTTTGAACCAAAAAGATAAACGAGTCGACATTCAATGAAGATCTTTAAACGTTCCTCTCGAAAACTGTAGAAGATACAAAAGAATCTTGATGGTTTTCGATTTGAAATGGATTTATATTCAGTCAAAAATTTATAGTCAATCTTACTCGAGAGGTATTTTGAAAAAATGTTATACGATTAGTTAACTTTTTGATAAGTTCACTTGGTCTTATGCGTGGCCCCGTTTGGGAAATCATCCTGTATCAGCTCATATGTAAGTGACAATGAATGTTTCACAAAAAAATATCATAATTGAGATGAATATGTGGAAATATCAGTATGACATAGTCATTTTATTCGTGACAATAATTCTGGAATTACTTTATTTTGATGAGATATTTCCCTGGATATTTCATTATGTTCGCGAATGCTGATCCGAGAAACTAGAATTCCAAAAGCAATTCGAAAATCCATCACGACATTCAATTGAGTGCGAAAAAATCAAAGTTTAATGTGATATTCGAATTGAAGTTGATCTAATTTCGGACACCATTTGCAGTCGATTTGTGCAGTCTTCCACCTCAAAATGTATTTCATTAAAATCAATCAAAATTAATACTTGCGTTCTGTGTTTGATGTCGGAACATCCCTTATATCCAGAAAGTTTCAACAGAAATAGCAAACTCACGGTGTTTATTTTATTTAAAAAGGGTTTACCTAACCTGTATCAAGTCTATTCGTTTGTTTACTTTCAACACTCCGTAGAGGGAGGGTATGAAACGAAGGTATAAGTCAAACAAACCCTGGTATTTGTCTTTTTGGACGGTTCGGGATTACATATGCTATGTTGTTTGTATACCGAAGAAAGATCTAAACGAATATATTCCGTTTTTTAAATACTTCAGATATTTTGAGTCGATATTTAGGGAGGAAATATAATAGTGATTTATGCACCAAGTGCGTTATCATCTAATAACGCTCGTGGTGTTACTCCACATCAATAATCTGTTGGATGTTAGTATACAGGGTGGCCCAATGAAAACGAAACAAGGTAATCATTTTACTGAGAGATCAAGGAACTGACATTAAAATAAATGATGCTCTATGTAATGTTGGATATGACAGGATCTGAAAAAAAAAACACATAAGGCACTTCTTAGATGAACATCGTTCTAACTACAAAATGAGAAATAGTGATGAAAGGGTAAAAACGGTTACTTCCCATCACTAGCCGATTATTTTTATAAACGTGTTTTCTCGAGAACTACTGCATTGAATTCCAAAAACAAGGAAGCGTTGGTAAGAGATTTTGATTACCTTCAAAATGATATATCACTTGACCCCTTATCCCATTTGAGATTCAAGGGTTGGAGCTCACCCCACCGAAGGGTTTGAAGTGGAAAAGTTGAAAACATGCGCAAAATATTTCTCCCTCGAGCGTTTTTTTTTGTGAGCACGATAACTTTGTCTAAACGGCCAGAAATGTGGAAAGCTCAACGGAAATCTTGTCGATCATGGCCACCATTGTCAGGCGCGAAACATGCCGAACTTTTCATTCATCATTTATCATAGCAATAGAATGACAAAGTTATTGAATTCTTTGCCTAGTGAAGTTTTCCTGATGCTAACAACCCCCAAACTTTCAATAAACATTCCAATACCTTCCTTCTTTCCCAAAGTTCCACCCCTGACTTACAAGATGTTCTTCGAACATTATAGGATTTACTAGGAAAAAAAATACCTGATTTTTACGTTAAGAATATGTTTCTTCGAGGTTTTGTTGTTCAAGAATGATTTTGGGTATATATTTGTATTTTTTCCAGAATGAATATCAGGAATCATCATAGTTCTTCATCAATATCATTCCAATACAAAAGTAAAGAAAGAAAAAAAGTGGAAGTATAAAAAACTTGGGAAATGGAGTAGAATAAAAACTGGGGCTACATATTTTTCACTTGAAATATTACTAAATCTTGAATACCAATATAAGGATTTCAAAGTGAGAAGTTTTGACTTAAACGCAGCTGATAATTTCCAGGAAATATTTTCATATCATTCCACTACATTGTAGATTTCAGTTGTTTTCCTTGTGAAAGTATCAAAAGTTGGGGAACTCGCTTAGGAAAATGGAGTAGAATGAAAACTGGGGGTTCGGTGAAGAATGTCCTGCTTATACCTAAAACTCCAATCTTGTCCTCCACGATGCTGATTTTCCACTTTGAATACCAATATCTCGATCTGAAAATGGAAATTTTTCATGATGTGAAAACATCGTCGTAATGAAAAATATCTTGGCGTATGTCCTTGTGTCCGCATCAAGCTAGAATTTTGTGTGACCTAAACGAAACGAAATAGTTTCCTAGAAAGTAGCCGACCTTGTTTCCTACGAGGTACAAAAGCTCGTGTTGGACGAATTTTCATAGCGACAAGAAAACATTGCATGAAATCGCTTTCATACCACCTGCCACAATCGATGGTATTCTAGGTACGAAGGCTGACTGGTGGTGACTATAAAGTCGGACACCTGTATCCGAAACATGGATTAGGTTGGATACTCGATTCTGTTCACGAAGATAAATCAAGTTGACGCGTACACCTCCCTTGATGCCATTCAAAGTTACTTGAATTCAGAGGAAGGTGTGACTTGAGGAGGATTCATGCAAGCAAGAATGAAAACATTCAAATTAAAATTAAAGCTTATAAATAATCAACTGAAAAATTCATTTCTTCCATAATTTAGGACAGCGCATTTGTCGAAATAGCAACGAGCCGTTCTGTGTAATTATATTTCTGTCAATTTCCTAGTCAAAAGTTTTTCTTCTTCTTCAGATTTTTCTATGGCCAATCAGGTTATGTGTAGTTCGTTTATTTCGTTATTTGATGTTGCATAAACACCAATTTACTCTTAGTTCAAAATTCATTCCTAAATCCTAAATTCATTCGAATTCATTCGATGTAGCATGAATCCATCTTTATAGTCTCACTACAATATGACTATAATTAACAAAAACATGGACAAACTCCAATATACCTATCAGAATTGCTTGTTTCAAATTTACCATAGTGAAATAACTTATTGATTGATAAATTTCTAATATTCACCAAATACGTAAATTTATTAGGTACTTCCGAGGGTACTTCTTATATGATGGAATGAACCAACGGCTCTGTTACCTTTATGTCAACCTAGAAGACACTACGAGAAATTCGAATAATGTCATAATTCATTACTGTTCAATTGATAATTTATCATCGCAAACTCAAAAAGTTTACTGTTATCTTGAAGAAATCGTCGAACTCAAATTCAAAGGAAAAAAAAACTCGCATCACAAGTTTTTCAAAACTTCGTTCTGTTCATGATCTATTACTGATTCATCTCTAATTTATTACGATATATTCACGAATTTATTATACTCCTCATTCGATGGCAAAATCCAACAGCTCTTTGGAACCACTGCTCAAAACACGCTTTTTCCAACGGCCATCCAAGAAAACAGCGCTTTCAGCATTGCTTTGTTATTTAGAAAGTATCCCATGTCACTATGGCAACAGGAAAGGTCAACTCACTAGTGTGGAAATATTGGAAAAAAGCACCCTCACAGTGATTGTTGAATGTGATGATATTACACCTGGAAATTTTCCTGCTGGTATCATCACACATGGTACTCACATTTTAGATTGATTTAGCATCCGAACCTTTCGGGAAATGTTTCAATCCACTACCTTCTTCCTTCCTTCTTCAAGATACTGTCTGGTTATGTGACCATCATCTCCTTCCTCTCATTGTTTTGATCTCTGTTGATATTATGAATCCACTTTAATTATTCAAGAACGAAATGTCAAAAATGCTCAGGAAACTTTTATGAAACACATTTATGACAATGACAAATAACGAATCGAAGTTGACGTTGACTCGGTTGAGTGAAGTTGGTTACCAAAGATTTGTAGCTAGAATATCCGGAATTCATATTTAATTATGGAGCAATGAGTTATGGAGTAAAAATTGATGATGGTAAAATCAAATTTTGTTCAATCAAGTTGTTGTTCAAACATTATAGGTTTCCCTTTCGTGTTGTCAACAGATGAAAAAAAGAATGACTGATGCTTATCGAATTATTGAATATGGGTATCGAATTAGTAATAAATTAGTAAAAAACATTTACAAATTAAATAAACCGAATGAAATTTACAAAAACTTGTGATTTGAGTTTTGGTTTTGCTAGGTTGACATGAAGATAGGGCGATTCGAACAGAATTAGTAATAAAAGAGTATTAAATTCTCGATTAAATTAGACTTTAATTCATATTTGGAAAAAGACATTTGTGATGTTTTTCTGCTAGGTTGACACAAAGCTATCAGAGCCATTGGTTTGAGGACTATTTCTAATTTGAAATATATGAATGGGTGTTTTGGGGTTGAAAAATCTTGTTACATCTTTCCAAGGATCAAATCTTCATCGTCAGCGAAGATAATATAATACAAACACTGCTTTTCTCACATCTCGTTCAACACACTGTATGTTCAGAAATGAATACCTTCTCTTGATTACGTGACACGAAACAATAATATTGAATTGCACTTCATAAAAAAGTATATCTACTTTTACAAGTTATACACAATCTAGGTGAACAGATTCATTATATGAGTGAATCACATCCTGGGAATTTATTTAGCAAAAAAAATATAAGCAGACTCCGAGTTAAATAGAGATTGGATGTCAAGGACCCATTTTTCATGATTAAAATCCAAGCAGAGCACACTTTTTTTTCAACAAGCAACTGGATACTCACTGAAAATAATGATAAAGATTGTGTTACACAAAACACATTTTTTTTTTCGCGTTCACAGTTCAAGAAGTATTTCGCAAGAATACGGTGTGTGATAATTTCCTGACAAACAGAGAAGCAAAATGTTGGCATTGGACTGAGAAATTGATATTTATTAAGAGTAGAAGAACTTATTCCAGTACAGTGAGAACATAAACCAAGCAAACATTAATTTTCGCGTATCCATTTAAAAATGTAAATTTGTATATCTGTAGCCCCCGAACCATGAACCATGAGCTCTAGTATTAAAAAATGGATTCAAAGTATAACATGACCTATATTGTCGTTCAAAATCCCCAAGTTAGGAGTAACCCTAACAAAAATCTATTCATTGGGAAAAAACTACAACAATATCAACTCCAGTATTGTTGAATCGTTGGACAACAATGCTCTGGTTCATTATTTTTGAGCTAATTCTATGTACTATGTATCTCAAATCTGAGATTCTGGGTCGATCATACAGGTTGGTCCAATGAAAACGAAACAAGGTATGCATTTTACTGATATAAAAATAAATGATTCTTTATGTAATGTTGGATAAGACAGGATTCAGAGAAAAAAACACATAAGGCACTTCTCAGATGGACATCGGTTAAGTACAAAATGAGAAATAGGAATCAAAGGGAAAAAAGCGTTACTTTCCATCACTAGCCGATCATTTTCATAAACGTGTTTTCTCGAGAACTACTGCATTGAATTCCGAAAACAAGGAAGCGTTGGTAAGAGATTTCGATTACCTTCAAAATGATGTATCACTTGATCCCTTATCCCATTTGAGATTCAATGGTTGGAGCTCATCCTTCCGAAGTGAAAAAGTTGAAAACATGCGCAAAATATTTTCTCCTCGGAAAAAAATTCGACCGTTTCGAGCGTTTCTTTTTCTGACAACGATAACTATGTGAAATAGGCCTTGTTTCGTTTTCATTGGGACACCCAGTATTAGTGAAGTTGTAAAATTATGTATATTATGTTATATATTGATAATCAAATGAGTGCGTATTTTGAGTCAATTTTCATAAATTTCATGGTGATTTTGAATCCGGACATCCAACATTAGTGCTATAGTGAAAAATTTAGTTGCTCATATCTGGAAAATCTGACATTCTAAAAAAAAAAGTATCCAATTGCTCATAATACCACTTTTTTTCATTAAACTCGGAAATGATCCTAGTAAACTGCCGAAATTGGGACACGCTGTATACTTATACTAGTTGAATAAGGATTTTCAACAACACACCAGCGGAAGTACATGGGCCAGGATGTACTATCAATTAAATTGTGATACAATATCCACATTCATTTCAGGATATCACTCTTCCATTGACAGAAAAAAAAACACTTACAAATATCGTGGACCTGTGAAATTCCTTTGTCCATTGTTGTTTTTGTTCACGAACTGTAGCTAATAGGTTGAAAAGCCAAAGCCAAAGGTAGGTACAGAACGGTGATGTATTGTTAGAAGGTTGTATGAAATATACAGGATGGTTGAGTTTCAAAATACGATTGGAAGGAGATGAACGAATTCAAATCTGAAATTTTCCTCAGCACACATATTTTTTCGCACTTCATGAACCAGTTATATGATTGACAATGATGATCGACAGTGAAAGTTGCTCATGTTTGAGATGGTACCTCTGTATTTTTTTTAGAAAAACATTTCAAAAACTACCTCACAATGTTCCATATGGGTGATGTGTTTTCATGGATCTACATGTGAACTTACAATATATTTCGTAATGAAACGTAAACGGCTCTAGTTTGTAATGTAATTTTTCAATATATTGCCTGATTATCGCTTGTATATCTTCCCAGATTATTCCGAATTTTTCCATTTGTATCAATTAACATTGTATGGTTCAGCATAAATTATCGCAAATGGTTTCAAATATTTCTTAGAAAAAATCTTTTTTCATTGTGTATAAAATATTGAAATATTTTAAATTCATTTTTTTCTGAAGATATTCAGTGGTTCTAGAGTTATTGTTCTGTTCCATATTTGTTGGACAAACTGTATATTGTATAATAAGGTAAGTTCTAGACAAATCACGTCGTAATGAAAAATACCTATATGAATTGGTTGTCCAAGTTTTTGACAATTTTATAAAGATATGGTATGCAAAACATGAGTGAAGTGTTTTTTCACTCTCACAACTAAAAAAAAGTACCACTTGTGAAATAATGGTTCATTCTCCAAATGAACTTGAGTGATAACTTTTTTTCTCTAGAATAGAAATTCCGAACCAAGCCGTAGGCGAGTTTCGGAACCATCCAAGTGAATTATAGCCATATTACGCGTGTAGGAGACTATACTTTTGCTACGAAATTCACAAAGATTTAGCCACAATATGAAGAAATTCTGTATCTAAGTCACCGAGTAAATGACGATTGACATATCATTGATGAGGGTTGATTCTGAATCACCAGAGTTAACATGTAACAATAATAATAATAATGATAATAAATCGTATTCATTCATTCTACGAAAAGAGATACAAATTCATGGATGATTCTGTAATTACATGGATGAAAAGGTAGAGTATCTGCTGATATTGATTTGGTGCCATCATATTTCAACATCATTGAGATGAAAAAATATTGAATATTATTTTATGATCTCCGGAGTCTGCATAATGACCTCGATTCGTCAATAAATAATCTACTTTTATTGTAGAAGGTGCAATATTGAATAGTCGTAGGGACATATTTCGTACAACTGTCGAAAAAACTTAACATTTCTGCATCTCTATTGATGCGTGAATATTTACTTTTCACCGTGAAAAAAAGTCTTTTTCTCACTGCCAAAATAATTCACGAAATAAAAAAATATCATTCATTGGAATAATAATTCATTTATTAATTTATTTATTTAATGGTCATGAAAGATACAAACAGACAAAAGTCCACTAAAGTATCTACATTATTACAAAATTCATGTCTTTTTTGTGGTTATAAAATTATAAAATATACATAATTGCTCAATACATAACGTTTTTACGTATATAACGTATATAACGTATATAACGTTATAACGTATTTATATTTATAGATGCTAAATATTTGTTGATAAGCTACGAATCTCCTGACATTAAAGTACAATTCTTAGACTCAACTTAAATTTGAATACTATTTTCAAACCAGAACCTGACAAAAAAATATATATCTCAAAGTAACACAGACAAAAAGAGGTTTATTAGTCAATTAAATTTATTAATTTAAGCAGATATTCCTACGTGAGACGTTTCAAAGTGGTTTTTAATGTTTGAGGTGTTGTAGAGAAAATATCGATTTCATCAATGTACCTGTTAGTATTGCGAACAATTCTACTCAGGGGAAAATTTTGTGAGGAATGAGTTCTTCGAAAAGGAATGTGAAATAAGTGGTTTGTTCTAAGTTGCCTAATAGGAACATTGATTTGAATTTGGTTCAAAATATTGGCATTGTCTACGCAATTTGAGATAATTTTGTGTAAAAATAAAATATCAGAGATCACTCGTCTACTTGATATAATATTGAAATATTTTCTCGCATTATCAATGTCGCCGTTGATAGTAAAGTTTGAACAATTACTTCCAACCTAAATTCCTGAAGATGTTTCATGTTGCTACTGATCAGAAACGTTCCACCACTTCATCAGATATTTCAATTTGTTTGGAAAAAGATGGACAATTCAATATTTTGTTAGAAATCACAATTTTTTTTTCAAACTATCCTGCATATGTCCTTCTGCTACTGAGGCAGATTTCCATTCACTTGTACAAAAAATGTTTGTATTTCGTTAATAAAATTCGAATTTTCATGTCACATTCGAAAGAATTTTTGGCCAAAAATCAACACCCTCATGTGCCGTTTTCCGTTTTACGCACTCAATACAAAAATAACTATTTTTTTTATCCTTGATTGTCGCTTTCGTGAGATTCACTCAATATTATCGTAGCGGACCAGGACGTTCGTGTAAATGAACGCGAACTGGTCCCGAAGACAGATGTCCATTCATAAACATTTGAATAACGGAACCTTCAATTATATAATGTGTGATAATATAACCGCTTCATTATTACCTCCTCGAATACCACCGATATTGCCGTGTGAACAACCCCGGATGATCCTCTTCACACGCCTGGAATGTTAGACTATGTAGAGCAAGAGGGGCTTTGCGGCGGATAGTCATAATAGAGGCCTATAATAGCCCTCAGTGTATTTGTGCTAAGCCGTTCTCCGGGGAGACACAGGGTGGCCCATCGGCAGGGGCTGTTTCTATTTTTCGTTTTTTTCTGTTTTTATTCACGAAATTTTTACAATAATCAACCCTATTTTTTTTTCAAATTGTTCTACTAGTTTCCACTCCCTATTTTCGGTAGATTTCTTGGAACCTTCAGTATCTGAACAAACCTCGGAACAATCAATAATCAATAGTGTAGTACTTGAGAACTACTGAGAAAGCGCCAAAAATTAGAGAATAATCAAATCGTATTGTATATGCAGTGAAAAACTGAATATAACGAAAACAAATCCTTCTCTGTTCGTTTAACATCTTTTTTCATGGAGGTTTTAGGTCATTACCATCACAAGAGACTTCACTAGTCGAAAAATTCAAAAACTGTGACGTACTATTGATGATTGATGCTTAGTTAAAGCGCAATCCGACATGTCTCAGGGACCATCCTGAGCTCGCCTAGTTTGTTTACTCAGAATCGCTCGTAGTGGAATAATAAATTGTTTTTATTCATCCTTCTGAATGCTCTTACAATGCAAAATCGTAAGGAGCTGGGGTATTCAACTAGGTTGCCATTTCATAGAACCAGCCCGTTAAAAAAAACAACATAAAAGAATATCATTCAAATCCTCAGCGAACAGTTGATTACATAATATATTACAAATACTAATCCTAAGAAATATGAAAATGAAAGTGGACAGAAATTGATCAATGAAACAAAAATCATTCCGATTAGAGAGTCGAATGCGGGGTGCAAATCGGGCCCTTGTGTGTAATTAAATAACAAGATATGATCAGTTAGAATGTTGCTGGATCTATTCTTGATTCTATTTTTGAAGCTGGTATTGGTTAGACTGGTTTCATTGCGGTCGGACAGAGAGTTGTAGATTTTTGCTGCAGTATAGCTGAATGAACATTCGAAGGAAGCCAAATTGTGCTTAGATATCTTGAGCAGTTCTTGAAGTTTACCAAGAAGATATTTGGTAGCCCAAGGCAGGCAATATGACATTAAAACCTCTGTTTAGATTCAACCAGTTGAATCAGGAAACTTAGTTGATATATTTTCGAAGGTTACAACAATTCTGTAGCTTTTGTAAACTATCTTCATCACTTTGTCACCTTATTACTTTATCACAAACATCTATCCACCACCTTTCTACGATGTTCCAGAGAGGTCAATGTATTCGTGAGTGTAAGATCATTGACTAAGCAAAATGTTCTCTCATGAAAAGAATCTCAGAGCTTCAGCGTAAGTTCGGGAGCTGAACTTTTTCTTGAAGTTTTTGTTCTTGATTCTTGCCGGATAATTTTTTATATAGACCTATCTCTGCCTTGCAGTTCTGGCCTCCTCATACGATAAAGGGGCTCTAGAGAAGAAAGCTTTGGCACAGTTCAATATAGAATGCTATGGAATGGATAGTAGGTCACATCTAACAGATCGTTGATGTGGAGCGAAAACAAAGTTGGTGCCAAAGCAGATCCTTGTGGGATACCAGCATTTCCTATTTCTCATCTCGTTCTTCTCGGAGAAAATAGTGGTGAAAAAATGATTTTTTTGCAGGAATAACATTGACAATTGACATTTTGGACCATCTAAACTAGACGCACCAAATAAATTGATTTTTGATGGGGCCACCTTGTATGAATTTCATGCCGTGCCGCTTCTCAGTAGGCCGGCTCGGCTCGTCTTGACTGGCTCAGCGTCCTCGAAGATGGACCGAATCCAGGGTCGGACTCGAAATGTTTCCTGAATTTTTTCAATGATAGTTCAGATATTGCTAATTTTTCAATATTCTTCCAATATTTTTCCAATTGCTCTCAAAGGCCTACGTTATCCTAGAGAAACCAACATTGAGTCAATTTGTTGAAAATCCCTAGATCGAGTTTGAAAAAAAAATATAGCGATAATAGTGGAAGGTCATCTAAGTATTACAGTCATTCTTTAAGTTTTCAAACTAACCCAATCAACATCATGTCAACTGCAGAATTTGTAATGGTGTTCGAAGACTTACAACAGTGTCATTCGAGGATTTCAATAAATATCATAGACACTCATTTCGACGACATTTGCTTCCCGATAGTAGAGAATTTCAATAACTTTGGCTCAGCCAACAAGCCTATCGTATGCAATTTTTCACCATACAGCTGTGCTCTCTCTTTCATGATTATATTTCTGAATTTAATGCACTAAGTGTATTTTCCTTGTTTTTCCCTGTTCCGCTTATACTTCAGTTATTATACTAAGAGGATTATGGAAACGATGTTTGGCCAAAGTCCTTGAACCTCCTTTGTTTTCATGCAATTTATATAAAACATTATCATTATGTCATATAGCTGATCCGACTGAACCATCAATAAACTATTTATTAGATAAATTCAAAACATAATGATATCGCGACTGATAGATGATTCATAACATGATGCAATGAGATATTTAATCCGCAACAGATATTATTAACAATTTATCCATATAGCAATGATATTATGTCAAGGAAATTGGTGAAACTGGATGATTAGCTATGGTTTCCAGGAATTTAATAAGTATCAATGTATTGCTTATTGCAATATTTGAGACACAGTTTCAGATATATCTTACTACAACATAAAATTCTTGCAGGATAATATATTCTTCAATGAGCGTATAATGATGGCTATTAATCTAGAGGATGAAAATTTCGTACCAAGCCGAGTACGCAAGTAGAAGACTATTTCATCTACGACTTCTACAAATTTTAAATATCATGAAAAAAAATGGAATGTTAAAGAAATTATCATCTCAGTCATAAAAAACAAATCATTGATGAGGGTTAATTTCACCGAAGTGAACTCTCTACCTACACGTGTCTGCAGGTTAATCGAGGAGGTGGTATATTAGTTTTCCCGAATTTTTCGGGATTTCCTCTCCTCGTTTCTAAAAATGAAAATATAAATTATAATGATTATTTCAATTTATTTCTTGTTAGGACTGATTCAATGTCATTGCGCTTGAAATGGACTTACTTTTTTGGAAATTATAGGAAAATCTCGAATCTATTTCTAATAAATATCAAATCTTATACTTATCTTGGTAGACCTTTCGGGAACTAATTTTCTCCCATTTTCAATACAATGATGTTATTCATCTTCGAAATGCTGAAAATGTTCGTCTTTGTCACATTATGACACTCAACAGTGACAGAGACGAACATTGCAAAGACAAATATCATTCATTTTTCTTTTCCTGGCATTCTCAAAAACAAGGTGTCACTGAATAATAGAGGATAGAGATGGGAAGAATGGAGGATTTCGCTTTGAGCTATCTGAAGGTTGAATTTCAAGCGCAGTGACATTCTGGGTCAGATCATAAATCTGTCCTTACTGAAAATAAAACGAAATAATAGTCATTATTTGTATTTTTATTTTCAAAAACAAGGAGAGATAAGCCAATGAAATCCAATAAAATATGAACACAATCGAAGATCAAACATAATTCAACAAATCGAAATTAAAATGTTAAAAGGAGATGAAGACGTACCCGGAAATAAAGGATTTGTTAATTATCTGGTTGAAATTATTCGTTTGAACGAATCAAATATCACTCATTTCAATCATCAGTTATATTCATCGAATGACACCATACTATTGCATGGACGAAATGGGATTCTTGATACAATTCTCATATATGCTTGATTCGAAAATATGTTGATCAAGCGGAATCATCTCCAATTCGAATTGAAAAAATGATTATGTCGAATCAATGACATATCTCTTTGAATTGAGTGATTCAAATCTATCTATCCAAAACTATAAGTATCGAACGGATCATTTATCGATTCACTTTGAACAAACAACTTATTCTGCTCAATTCGAGAATATATAGCAATCAAATTAAATAAGTTCTTCCACACTTCCAGCTGATAATCATGATGAACTGAATTATAATACGCGAATGGAATAAAATATGTGGATTATTGTAGATCAGTATCAGAAATTACTGACCTGAGAATTTCGGATGAGTTTGAAAACCGATTCTGACCTACATTTGTGAATAACTAGTAGATTCTACTTATGGAGGTCGAAGATATGCAGAAATAATACATTATTTGTTATTCAAAATTCAACAACTTCCATATCCTGAGTGGATCGAGTGAATTATTTCATTCATTTATGTACTTATATAATTGACAATCATATTTCAGCATAATATTTTTTTGGATAGTGAATATATTGAGTATACCTACAAGAATATTACTTAATCACTGTGTGAATCAATCACAGTATCTTGTTCAATGCCTAATCATTGTAACAACCAAAGAACTAGATGATGGAAAATCTTTCTTCATTTTTTCCAATCATCGTAAATTGTTATTGCCGATATTGAGTTACTCTTTATACCGAACGTTAAACTGAAAATGATGTTCGATGCGGTCCACCCCAAACACTTCGGAGTATGTCTAGACGCTATAAACCACATGCCCGATTATCACGATATGATCCCCAACGTTTATGGTGGTGTTGTAAAATTTCGTTCCGGCCCTGTATTCAGGACCACCTTCCACGTACGGCGACGGTTTGCTGGAATCCAAGGAGGTTTCAGGGGCGTCCGCTCGATTTCTCTCGACAACATGAATGGATAACATCATGTGTGCCAGTGGTGGAACGTTGGAAGAGGATGAAGGTATCATAATTTTTCTCTGAAAGTTTGTTGTTATCCATCAGGAAGATGGTAGAAAATTCCACAACTCTGTCCTTGTTTGTATTTGTTGATGAATGATGCTTGGGGTGACTTAGGGGTGAGCAGCCCGAGCTGTGTTCACCTGGAATCTCTCGTAAAGGAGAGAGGAAAGGAGAGAGAGAGCACTGATCATGTCTTGTCACTGTTATTGTCATGTCATTGTCCACCTCCCAACGATGCTCTAGGTCGACGTCAATGAATTCGTGAGTGTAGTATAACTTATTCCAAACAAGTGAATAATATTACAGGGCAGGTCCGATTTGCACTATGTAGTTGGAGTTGCAAAACACGGTCGTCCCATGAGAGGGCGCTGTTAGTGCTATTGTGATATTGTGCTTGGATATTGACGACCATAAATATTGGTAAATCATACTAGTCAAAAATCTTGCCAGATCTTCATTTATAGTATCGACTTGTGTCCGTCTTGCACCTCTGGTCCAATTAGATATTATAAAGGCTCTAGAGGAGAAGGCGTTATGAAGGCATTAGGTAACATTCAACAGATCGTTAATGTGGAGTGTAGTAGATTTTAGTAAGGGTAACCACGAAAACACTTGTGGACGATCATACGTGCTTCATTAGTCGTATTTGCACAGATATTACACTAATATCAGGACTGATATTAGGAAGGATAACTGTCACCGGCCATATTAAATTTCAACTCTGTACTAATCATGCGCGCATCAACAAAGTTCTGGAATTCTTTGCCTTTGATGCTTACGACCTCCAAACTTTGAAAGAAAGTTCATTAATAATCATTGTATCAAATGAGACTTCGTCTACCACTACAAAAGAGTGATCTATCTGCGAAGGAATTCGATAGTAAACTATATGATCGAATAAAAATAGAAATTATATGTGATAAGTACAAGGTATCAGTGACAGATGGGGAATTCCTCTTTAGGTTTGGTTGAATTCCAAGCGCAGACAGAGGGCAGTTTGGGGCACTTCTTCTCTTCAAATATATTGAGATAATCATTGAAATTTTCATTTTTCAGATACGAGGAAAGAAAATCTCACAAAAACTAGAAAAATTAATATACCACCTCATCGAATAACTTACACACACCATATGATGGAAGTTTTGCTTGAAAGCATCGGTATCAAACTCGGTCAAAAAACTCAAAGGAGAGGACATAAATGGAATTTCACCAACAACTATTTGCAATATGGCGGATATTTGGCTGATTTTACTCCAAATCTGATTTTGGTCCAACTTGGGAATACAACTTGGTCATTTCGTCGAAAGACACGTTGTTGCTGGTTCAGAGAAATTTTCAATGACTCATCTACACCTCCTCAACGGCTCTAGAAGGCCGAGATGTGACACATGCCAAACTCGCTGGACTACACAACATATTCTGACGTGCCAGAACTTTGAACATCAAAGACAAACCATTGGCATAGCACCTGGAACAGAGCTGGCGTTACGTGATGACCAGGAATCGATTATGAAAGTCATAACTTATCTAAAAGAAATTGAGCTCTTTCATAAAATCTGAATGTTCCAAAGATGAATATAGAGCGAATGACCATTGCAGTCGAAGCTCTTGAAATAAAAAAAAAACAGTGGTTTCTAAAGAGAATACGTGCCTATTGTTCTATAGGTATATAATTCCTAATTTCAGATACCTATTTGGCCACCATCAAAGTTTAAAATTGGTTTATTCCGTTCTCAGAATTTTGTAGCAATTTTCACTACATTAGTATTTTGGGAGAAATCGTTCACTAATGTCGACTTGATTCTCAACTCACACTGGAAGGACTCGAGCTGGTCTCATTCCACTTATTTCTATTGCCATTCGATCTCCTCGGGTACGCCTCTGGGAGGCCATGGATGCTACATACGTTTTCTCTTCACATCGACCGGCACTTGTTTTGGTCTCAGGTCTACCTGTTGCATAAGTATAATAACAAGTCTACAGAAAATGCTCGACTGCAACCACCTGAGTAGATTTTTGTTCTCATTCAGCTCTGACAACATTGAATAAAAGTTTGTTTGAATATCCTCGACGCGAGACGAACACATATAGATGTTATTCCATCGAACAGAAACAGTTCAACATTTGTACAGGGTGGTGTTTGCAACGCGTAATTCATATTGTTATAAGGGATTTTTGCAGTAGAGTGCTTGTTGAGTGAATTTTAATTCTCTAGATGGTATCATATACAATATAGTGTGTTTTTCATCGATATTTATTGTTCTCCATTATAAACGATCGCGAAATATAGTGAATCTGATTCGGTTAATCTTCTCATCTCAATCATATTGATATACAGGATGGGTCACGGTCGATGGCACCTTAGACGTTTACGGAGAACGGTACATAAGATCATTCTGAAAATTTGGTTACTCAAGATCTATCGTTTCAGCAATGCAGCGTTGCCGCTCCTACCAGAAAGTAGCATCATCTTTCTTATTTCAAATGGGACACCCTGTATATTACCGCATTTTTTAACTTACCGCCAGTTTCTGATTATTTCTGCCTCATACTCTCCTATACCTATCTCTAACGGTTTTTGAGATATTGATTATTCTGTATATTTTCCATCCAAAACATAGCTCGAATTGAATGTTTATTTCTGCGGTATTTGGATTCTTAGGAAGTTGCAATTTTGCGTTTATTTCATGTATATTGATTCTGTAGTGAGAAGTTTGTTCTGCGTTATACAGGGTCGTTCAAAATTCATGATCTTACTGCTGAATACAAAAAGGGTTGAAAGTGCGTTTTTTTCAAATAAAACACCTTGTATATTATGTAATATTCTGAAAGATGACTAAATTCCCTTCATTTGTTGTATCATGTTCCTATACCTACATAGCCAGAATTCCGAGATAGGAGCAGTTTCCTGAAAACATCGAATTATTTTTCTCATATTACATGGCATCAGGAAAATTTGACTATCAGTGCATTAGTAATAATACCTTTGTGTGTTGTCTCAACGGAAGTGACTCAAAAGGAATTGAAATGAAAGGAAATAACTATTCAAACGAAGTTCTGAAGAAATTGTTTATTCTTCATGGAAAATGTGAATACAACCATTGAACAAAAAGAAGTTTATACAACATAATTTCTAGTCTAAAGTGCCATCGACCGTGACCCACCCTGTATAGTTTCAATTTTCCTTTCAGTAAATTTCAAAGAATTTTGGAGTATTCGAAGGTGTCTCGAGGAATTCCAAAGGGATCCCAAGGGAGAATTCCAGTTGTTTGCTCGGTTGTTTGTAGACCAGAAGTATACCTTGTTTCACCCAAGGAAAGGAATTTCAAAGAATGCCAGGGAATTCCAAGAATTTCCAAGGTATTTGAATGAGTTTCATGGAATTCTATATGATTCTGATGAATCTTCAAGAATTCCTTGCAATTCAAAGAAATTCTAGGAAGTTCTGGGGAATTTCGGAGAAATCCAAGGTTTTCCAGTTGTTGTTAGACCAGAACTACGCCTTGTTTCATTCTAGGAATTCCAAAAAGTTGCAGGGAATTGCATCGCGGTTCACCCACACCTCTCCCATATATTACATATAGTGGGTGATCTGGTCGAAAAAATAGGTACCTATAACAAAGTCAAAGTTATAAACAGAAAAACCAAATCCGTGTTCATGAGAATGTCCAAACTAGCTTTGCGATTAGTTTCAACTACTCAAGATGGGGTGTTTCCAGCTATTCTGCTGGAAACAGGGATTAAATCTGATGTGAAATGACTTTAAGAACAGCGAAAACCTGTTTATTCATGAGATTGTTTACCGATAGAGGAAAATAATTCACTCTAATCCGATATCCGATAAGTATTCAATTTTGAACGCATCAGCCTATACGGTGATTATGTCCTGGATAATTGGAAATAAATCGTTACGTCACGCCAGGATACTTCAAATATCAATAAATCGACCAATTAATAATGTAGAGATTACGCCAAACTCCTATCGAAACGGTCGATGAATTATGCATGGACAATAACGTATGGTTACAATAAATGGATTCTAATTGACATTTACAATACCAGCACACGTTCTGCAGAGGTGGCTATGACATGGCTTCTACTAAGAACTGGCTCATGCCAACAACAGAACGAGGAAAATGAATTTCAATACAGCGCTTTGTTCCTGTCAACCTATAGCAGAAGCTCTTGATTGTTCTTCGTGGATTTTGGCGAAATAGCGGCTCGACAACCGGAAATTACTGACTCATTCATTACGACAATTACTTCTCAAATGAAATATTCTCGATGTCTGTCGTCATGCCTTTTCACAGCGTGAAACGTTACAATTTAGAATGTATTAATTCCTTGGTGAAAATATGATTATACACTGTATAAAGTGACTGTTTATTTGGTAGTGAGTTAAAGTTCTGAGTGAAATGTTCGATTCAATGCTCAATCAAAACTGAGTGTATTGACAATTTATTCCATTAATGGCAATATTTACAACAAATTTGAGAAACTTTACTCAGATGAGAATGAATCGAAGTGGATAACTCTTTCCTGATGACTTCTACTCTATATTAGACTCACATATAACTGAATGTGCAAAAAAATGGTGAAAATCATTCACTTCCAAGTGCTTCCGCCAAATATTGGGCTAAGCGGGAGGGGAGGGGGATAACTGGTTCATCCACTCCATAGCCATCTACTAACGTACGCCGCTTGCTTCATTGTGCAATGTTTTTGTGGGTGGAGGTATACAGGGTCGCTGATATGTATGGAAACGGTCGATTATATCCTAAAGTAAGATAGCTAGCGAAAAATGTTAGGATACAAAAGTTGTAGGGTTTTTCAAAATCCATTAAGCTAATGAAGAATTAAGTATACAGGATGAGTCAAAAAGTCAGGACGAAACAAAGTTGCTTCTTCTCTAATGGGACACCCTGTATATTATTCCACATTTCAATTCTGCTCGAAATTCTGAACAAAATTGATGAAGCGCATCATTTCCTAAATTCAACCGATTTCGAGATATCGAATTTTGAAAATAACTTTTTACTACTCTCAAATTTATTGAAGAAAAAGCACGAAATGATGCATATTTATTATGAAAGTCACAAAAGGTGGAGTATGTGGATATTATGATTACAATTTAATTATAATTTTTTTACAGAAAATAAAAAAAAGCATAATTGTTCAGGGTTGATTAAAATGCAATTAAAACAATAAAATGTATTTTTTAATGAATGTCCAGGATATTTAAAATTTCATGAAAACAATAGTTAAGACAGGAGGAAAAGAAGAAAAACAAGTTTTGATAAAGAACAAATTCTATTCTATCTAATTCTATCACCGAATCCTATGATCATTAAACTTTCAATACGCTCAGTATCAGTTAAGACGTGCCATTTTTGCGCGAAACTTATTGACACTAAATGTATTTTTGACATGTGTTGTCAAGATCATCACTGTTAGACAAAAGAACGACGCGGCGTTGTTATGGAGCTGGAAACTTTCAAAGGTAACTTGATGGACTATGAACTTAATGGACTAACATTTTTGGATGATTTATTATAAGTTATTTTCAAAATTCGATATCTCGAAATCGGTTGAATTCAGGAAATGATGCGCTTTATCAATTTTGTTCAGAATTTTGAGCAGAATTGAAATGTGGAATAATATACAGGGTGTCCCATTAGAGAGAAAGCAACTTTGTTTCGTCCTGACTTTTTGACTCATCCTGTATACTTATTTTTTTCATTAGCCTAATGGATTTCGAAAAACCCTACAACTTTTGTATCCTAACATTTTTCCCTAGCTATCTTACTTTAGGAAATAATCGATTACCATTACTTCTCGTCACTTTATTGTTTTGCCTTCTTCGCTATGCAATAGGGAACATTTCATGATATGATCAGCGATTATTAGATATCATTTCGTACTTCCAGCGCTTATACAATCTTCTCGATGAAGACTCAGTATTAAAATATCAACATCCAACCAAGTATAGTTTCTTCGTTCGAACTTTCAGAGATAATGTTGAAACTGTTTCATTACAATATTCTAATGCGTAATCTTGACTGTTATTCGTAATATTAAATTGTGCCTACTATGGTAATGCCAAAACAACAGAATCCCAATAAGGCCTGTAAAAGTAGGCCAAATGGCGCCAAGCCGTCCGTAAATAAATAGTGTTTGTGTAAGTAGATAGTGCCGACTGCATTATGATTATAATTTACTGGACGATAGGGATCGTTATGTGAAAAATCGCCGTTAGCACCGTTAGAAGTGATCCTTTGTAAATACACCGAGAAAAATAATCCGTTGTGCAATACCGGACGATGACTAAACTATACCAAGCAATGTACTTTAATAGGTGCCAATCACTACATTTATTGAATATTACCTCTACGAAATAAAATAACTCAGACAATATTACGTACTGAAGCACGAATTACCATTCCTGATTGGTTTCCGAGTTGGTGTCATTTACCACAGCAAATAAGTATCTATCACTTTTATATCTGTTCATATTTATAGATCCATGATGTATTCAATACCAATATTGAGATGATAATTAGGATTGAAATGAAGATATCCTTATTTTACCTTCTGTTATAAGTTGGAGAAACTATGAAACAATTCAACTTCACTGATGTTTTCTATAGGTTCCATCTTGTTCAATATCAGCACACTGAATGATAAGAAAATAATTGATTTTTCTCGATAATTTACTTCAATTACTTTCCGCATTAGGTTTTGGAAATAACTGATGAATTTTGAATCTATTTAACTCACCTTTGAATGATTTCGTCAAGGGCATTTTCAGGATTCTCACGAGATCACGTTGAAGGATGTGACAATGAAGAGAAATAACCTCATTAAAATGAGCAATATAAATCATTCTCAAATATGACAAACGATAGACATTTTAATGAATCCTAGTTCTGTCGTTCTGGCAAATTCATAGCTGTGATGACGATAATGATACAAAGCTGAATTCAATTATACAAGAAATATAAAGAAAAACTCCATCATTGAGTATTTGGTTTACTAAAACCATAGAATTGATACAGGGATTTTGCTTTTCAATTAGTGGAATTGAAGTAGCTATGGGTAACAAAAATTTCTAACAAAATTGAGTTGGATTTTCTCTCATTTCTGAAAAATGAAGTAGAAGTTATTAAAAATCATTTCAATAGGTAGCAAGGACAGATTTGTGATCTGCCCCAAAATGTCACTGCGCTTGGAATTAAACCTTTAGATACCTGAAAGAGAAATTGTATATTTGTCAAGGTGTTTTTTTATTGATTTATTCTGAATTTTCCATTTTCATATTCGATTTTCAGAAGTGTGTGCCCAGTTCTATGTGCATCGACTGAACAAAAAGCAATATTATTGTCTCCGTTCAGGAGAATGCAAGCAGACTCTTTGATTTCCCGTTTTTGGTTGTTGTCTTATTTTCCTATGATCCTAATATTACCTCAATCGGCCATATGTTGTTCATTTTCAGTAAGGATATGTTTAGCTAATTTTCTATTTGTCAGTATATCTTTTCTTTATATTGTTCTTATGCTCTTTCATCCTTACTGATAGAGGCCTGCTAGTTTCACTGGTATATGTATAATATTTTCCACAAACACATGGTATACTGTGAATACAATTTTCTGATGATTGTTCTTCATTTTTCGGTTTTGAATGAATCAACATCGATCTCACTTGAAACTTGTCACCGACACGTTTAATTTTCTCAGATATTCCGGGAATGTATGGGATTACATTTTTTGTTATCAGTGTTGGTTGTCTTGGTGTTTGTTGTTTATTCTGTCTGTTTTCAACTTGGTGTATTGTTTCATCAATAAACCGTTTTGGATAAGTGTTGATGTGTAGAACATTTTTTCTATGATTAATTTCGGTATTGAAGATTCATTGAGATTGATCTCAAAAGAACAGTAACCAACAACCAACTCAAAACTCCCACAAAGTTCAATGATGCGATCTATGGAATAAAGTCATTCGTATGAATAGCTTCATATTTTCGCTTACGAACTTCTTGATATCCGGCGAGCATTTTGAACATTTGAAGTAATTTTGTTTCTCATCATTCTAATATAATGAAATTTTCTCTTGTTCTCACAAATTTTCTCACACTAAAGTCAGTATGTATGAATTCAAAATAATAAGCTTTTTCAGAATCTGTAAAAATATATAGGGTGTCCCATTTAAATTAAAGAAGTTGATGGCATTTCCGGTTGAACGAAAAAAATGTACGTCAGATGCATTTTGTTCCATTTTCATAAATATCGTTCTTTTCGTTTGAAAGATATTTATTTGGTTTCATACTTTATCCCAACCCTGTATATTGATCTCTCCAGCGTATATAATTGGCGTTTTTATCGAGATTTTTGTAATCAAATCCGGTTCTTTTTCTGAATTCTTTATTCTTTAAATACGTTAAGACTCGAGATTTCTCCGAGGATTTTTCGGATGTGGTGAATGAATTTGTGGTGTATAATAGCGGTAAAGGACGCCTTGTATAACCTTAAGGTTAACAGAACTGGGCATTCTAATTAAAGTCGTTGATTAAAGGAGGTTTAGGTATTACAGCTCAATAATTACCCACCTAAACTGGCTTCGCTGCTACACCGAGATGAGTTCTTGCAGCTATAAAACGCATGCCAGTCCGCTATGTGTCGACCTTCTTCGGGAAAATTGTCTTTGATGTCCTTATAAGGACCATTTCGAAGACGAAGAAAGGTTCGTCGGAGACGTGGTTTGCGTAATATAACAGTTACTTAATATTGTGAGAAGGCTATGGATTTCCGTATACTCGTTTCTCAATGCAATGGGCATATTTTGAATTTTCTTTCTCAGCTTCAGATAATAATTAGGTTTTTCTACGACAACCTCCATAAATGTTCATTTTATAACCGTAACTTCAATCATAAACAAGAATATTCTCGTTTCTGTCAAAGTTTCAGTAATTAAAAAGTAATTTCATAGTTGTTTTCAATTGAACTATTAATTAAAGTGGAAACTGATAATGATATTGACGTAGATTTGACACCTCCGAATATAATAGAAGCAGCGAAGGTAACAACAACACTGAATTTATTACCTGACACGTCGAAGAGTATGTATCAATGCGTTTATAACCTTTTTTGGAATGGAAGGTAGAACAAAAGACAAAATCGTTTTCAGAGAACGTTTTAATGGCTTATTTTGGCGACTTAGCCAAAAAATTTGAAAGTTCCACTTTGTGGTCACGCTTCTCAATGCTGAGAACGACTCTTAGTATCTACAATGATATAGATATTGCCAAATATTTGAAACTGAAAGCATTCCTCAAGAGGCCATCTTACGGCTACAAACCCAAATAGTCGAAGATCCTTACAGCAAATGACATCGATAATTTCATTGAATCTGATAGAAAGTCTATTAGCGGCGAAATCGGAGTAATGAAATATTATCAGTTTATTTATTTCAGAGTTTTTGCAATGTATGCATGTATTAAACGTGAACGATATGTTGTCATAGGAAAAGTATAGTATGCAATTCGCAACAAAATGGGCATCATTTTGTTGCGAGTTGCATACTATACATACATACTATAATCTACAATTCCAAAAATTTCCTGAATTTCAATGCAACCTCGAATGAATAGCGATAGCGATAAATAATTGTAAGTGAATTGATTTCGCTGCCATATTTTTGATTTACTATCGAGTTTCCTCTATCAGCTATCAGTTGGATGTGATTTCCTCTCCAGTACATAGTGTTGCGGATGATAGTACTTCACTTCACACCGCCTTCTCCTCTACAGCCCTAATATCTTCAAACGAGGTCAGAAATTCGAGACGGAGACAGGTCGATGCTTCAAATGAGGATCTGACAAGAATTCTGAAATGGGGATCTGAAATATAATGGAGTTTACTGGGACGAAAAACTCAAGATTCTATGACCACCAGGAAGTTGGATCACAGTTTGACAATGTACATTCCAGTAATCCTACGAACCAGTACGAACTTAATGTTCCGTGCGAAGAAGTACTTTACACCCCAGCAACTGCTCACGATCTACAAATCGCAAATTCGACCTGTTCACATGTTTGGATTTGACCTCCCAAACAAGCGCTCAGGATCTTGGATTCTCTTCTCTTCTCTATTCGTCTATTATTCTATCTCGGGAGATTTCAAGTAGACAAAATAGACGAGCTCAAGCTGCTCACCCCTACACTGTCAGGGTCGAGACGTTACCACAGTTTAGGGAATAACGCCCCGTCGGGCTTTAGTTTTTCTCCGATACGCCACAGCTTCAGTGTGTTATCTACCTCTATGTTCATTTTCTACCTTTTTGTGGGATTTTCTCTCCTTGTTTATGAAAAATAGAGAATAGAAGTTATTGAAAATTATTTCAATATATTTGTAGTAAGGACAGATTTTGTGATCTGCCCCGGAAAGTCATTGCGCTGATACTGAAAAGTGTCAAAACCGACAACATATTGAAAAAATCTTGCGAAGAAAAAATATTTTTAATCGTGTTGAGAACGGGAGCAGATTCGTTCCCGATACGTCTACCGAGGTAAGTAGAGGTTTTATTCTTATTAAATATATTTGTATTTCCAAATTTTTCAAAAACAAGGTGTCACTGGCAAATAGAGAATTTCTCTTTTAGGTATCTAAAGGTTTAATTTCAAGCGCAGTGACATTTTGAGGCAGATCACATCTGTCCTCACTTACAAATATATTGAAATAATTTTTAATAACTTCTACTTCATTTTTTAGAAACGAGGAGAGAAAATCCCACAAAAAGCTGGAATATGAATGTACCAGAGTCGGCATACTGTTGTCGTAAAAACGGTGTATTTCATAGGCACCAAAAAAAAAGAATATTTTCAAATCGGAATTTTTATCGAATTCAGGGCAGAAAGTACCTTCAACCATCAGAATCGATTTGAAAACAGACATACAATACAATATTAGCCTCGTATATTTGCTTATTTTTCCGTCATTTTGTATACCTAGGTATATTTTATGAGTACTCGGGCATTTATATGAGTGCCCGGTTCAGAAAAATCTGCCTTTATCACACATGTTTTCCAACAAACGAACAAGTTCATAGATAAAATGAATCATGGAAATTATTCACATGCATTCCTTTCGATAATGGTTATCTATGTGAAACCAATTGAGCAATTATCAATATTTACGCTGTATAGGTTTATATAATTCTGTGAAACCCAATCGGAGCACATAGAAGTTCAGTGTTTTTTGATGAACGATTTCATGATAGTATTTTATGCAATAAGCACAAAATGGCTATTTTGTTGCGAGTTGCATACTATACTTTTTCTATGACAACATATCGTTCGCGTTTAATACATGCATACTTTGCAAGAACTTCGAAAGAAATGAACTTACGACATTTTATTACTCTGAATTCGCCGCTAATGGGCTTTCTATCAGAATCAAAATATAAATTGAAGAAATATGTAAATATTATCTTTATTGCTACTCAATAGGTACACAGTAATAGAAGCCTATAAATGTATGTATGTATCTAATTGATGTTGGATGTGCAATTATTGAATATCATATTTGGAGAACTTGATTGCTGAATACTTATGTCTGATGGTATGTTCTGTATTGCATTTGCAATTTTTTTTGCTATGCCAAGCTCACTTTTTTTCGATTCATCAATATATCCCTCAGTCAATTTCCAGCCACCGTGGCGTTTTAACGTAGTTGTCACCTCCAGAATCAACAAGAATTGTTTTTTTTTTATCTGTGGACAACACGAAAGGGAAACCTATGATGTTTGGGGGCTGAGCTCCAAACATGTGAGCAGTACTCCAGGACAGGTCGAATTTGTGCTTTGTAGATCATAAGCAGTTGCTGGGATGTGAAGTATCTCTTCGCACGGAAAAGGAAACCGAGTTTTTGTGAAGCAGTTTTCGCAATGGACCTCACATGATCGTCCCATGAGAGAGC
Source organism: Gastrophysa polygoni (assembly GCA_963576655.1). Taxonomy (NCBI): domain Eukaryota; kingdom Metazoa; phylum Arthropoda; class Insecta; order Coleoptera; family Chrysomelidae; genus Gastrophysa; species Gastrophysa polygoni. The sequence continues at coordinate 19,241,249 of OY755088.1, read as the reverse complement.
ACTGTTGGTGGTGACACCCAGCATGGGTATTGACGACCTCATAGGAACAGTGGTACCCGACATCATCAGATTGGGCATTGTGTGATCAGCCTTCTTGGTGAACATACAAGCTTGAGTTTTAGTTGCATTGAACTGTACTAGATTCTCAGATCCCCATTTCAGAATTCTTGTCAGATCCTCATTTAAAGCATCAACCTGTCTTCGCCTTGCACCTCTGGCCTCATTGGATGATATAGGGGCTCTAGAGGAAAAGGCGGAATGAAGTGTACTATCATCCGCAAAGCTATGAACTGGGCTGGAGGTCACATTCAACAAATCATTGATGTGGAGCAAAAACAAAGTTGGTGCCAAGACAGAGCCTTGTGGAACACCAGCATTCTTGCGGAGGATTGGCGAAATCATTTCTCAGTATATAATTCGTAATTTAGCAATTTTTAATACTTGGCAATGTCTTTTTCCATAGCTCCGAACTCCTTCAGACCTATTCTCTGAATTGTACACTTTCCTATTTGATAATTAATGAAAAACAATAGACCATTGACATTTTGACGGCGAAGATTTGCGTATTTTTCATAAATTTCGTTGAATTTCCCAGTTACAGTAAAAATTTCTAATATTTTGGTTTTACTGTCTGGTTTTGTTACTAAAACAGCTGAACCAAGATCATTGAAATGAGTAATTTTCATTTGATGTAATTCATGTCTTCTACATGCACCCATTACTCCCATAACTAATGCAACCTACGATGTGAATTAGTTTACTTGAACATATTTTTCATCAAATGGAAATAAAAAACTCACTTTTGTTGCCAAATATATTTCATCTGAAGCCTGTTCAATGAAATTATCGATGTCATTTGTAGAGATCTTCGACTTTTTGGGTTTGTAGCCATGAGACTGCCGCTTGAGGAATGCTTTCAGTTTCAAATATTTGGCAATATTTATATCATTGTAGATACCAAGAGTCGTTCTCAGCATTGAGAAGTGTGACCACAAAGTGGAACTTTCAAATTTTTTGGCTAAGTCGCCAGAATAAGCCATTAAAACGTTCTCGGAAAACGATTTTGTCTTTTGATCTACCTTCCATTCCAAAAAAGATTATAAGCGCGTTGATACATACTCTTCCATTTCAATTAATAGTTTTTATAGTAACCAACTATAGAATTACTCGTTACCTACTAAAACTTTGAACGAAACGATCTGCTGACATTTCATTAACTTGAAGGTGGACGTCAGAATTTTACAAGCCGTAGTCGTCGTGATTTTAGAGCGAACCGAGACCTAACACGAAATATTCCATTTCGCATTTGTTGCTTAGCAACTTGCCTAGCAACCGATAACAAATTGAAATTATGTACAAAATGTGCTTGTTTATAATTGAAGTTACGGTTATAAAATGAACATTTATCGAGGTTGTCGTAGAAAAAGTACTCTTTCATTTGGATTTGTCAGATATGATATACATGTGAAGAGCTCTCATTAATTCCATTGTAAAATTGAACTTGCTTCAATTGTTGTCGAAAGTTGAATTTCTCATGAATAATAATTTGAATTAAGCTTACACATAAATGAAATGGAAGAAATGGAAAGCAAATGGCCTTCTAGGCCTGCATTGCCATATGTGACGGATGAAAAGTATATTGAAAGGTGAGTTACAGAAGGCGAAATATTGTAGCACGAGTCTGAAATTCGGAAATGAGTTACGTAGCATCGGACGAGTGCTTTTATTGCCTTCTGTAACGAATGTTTCATACTATATAACATGATTCAATGATCATTCAGGGAAATGATTCGTTTCTGACAGTTGATAGAAATTTGACACAATATAGCGGAAAGTTTAGTAGATCTAAAAAAGATGTTATTTTTTTTTTCGAAATGAACCTTCCTATCAGTGTATTCATATGTCAGATGAATTTCAAGGGACAGCATCTAAATTCTCTACATAGTATTCCTGGAATTTCGAGAAATCCAGGAGATGCATCCACCATTTTTGACATTTCTTTCAAAATCTGCAGCAGTTGTACTATTAATAAACAATATTAGCAGATTCTTCTGTAACTATTTCTAGCTATCTCATAGAATGAACAATTATTGCTTCGTTGTCAGTTTCAACTGAGGTGTCAACTATAACAACAATAACAATAGGTAGTACCTACCTATGTTACTAGTTGTATTCCTATTTTCATAGTAATTCGATTGAAAAAGATATCTGTTGATGGCCATTGCTACTATTCTATTATATTGTTCCCTATACTTCAATAGTTGATTATATTAATTTGATTTTGCAGCGTTAATAAGTTCTATTTTTAGATTATTCTTCCTCTTCCTCCTTTGTTGAACGTAGATCTCGGGTAGCCATGTTTCAACTGTCGATTACCTAACATCCATTACTTGCAGGCATATCAATCTTTGGAAAACCGAAAACAAAAATACCTAAAAATCGTGTAATAATGCGGAGCCCATTAATGCAAGAAAAATCTTGCACCAGTGTTTCTTTTCAATTCTAAATATATGTCAACTATGGACGTTCTTTTGTCACTTCATCAACTACTACTGTGAAAACTATTATGAAAATTTGTTTTCCTTTTAGAAAAATAAAAATTCCGTTTTAAATTTCCATTATGTTTGATGACAGTTAATGTATCGTTTGGCATTCGTTCAGAATGACAATTTATTTGACTGGATCAAAATACTTCACGTATCTAACCAATAGAACAATCAGATTATTATGGTAAACGATTATTAAAAACAGTCACTTTTCGGCATGTAGTGAAAGTCATCATTATCATCTCATCAGTGTTGCCGCTGTTGCCAAGCACCAAAATTGATGCCAAATACAAAAAAAGGATATCGCAAAGACTTATTGTCGGAAATCGAGCACCTTCAGAGCTCCTTGAAAAACTCATTCAATATATAATAATACACTATTCCGAAGCCGAGAACTATCAACATCAATATAATTATTTCATAACTTCAAAGTAAACAAACAAATGACTCAGGCAAATGTATTGACTTGATGCGATAAAACTTGAAACCCGTCATGCATTGGTATCGTAAACTTGAATTATTACGTTGGTTGGCATAAATGAAGTTGTTTCAGTTGGTGCGTAAACATTAAAATCAATCGGATGAATTATTATCCTCGAAAGATTTTTTAGAGCGACATCACATTTTTTTTTGTAGTTTGTTTTCGAATCTGTTGATGAATGCCAGTGCTGTCCTCAATTTTCGTAAATTTTCTGGACATTCAATAATAATAATAATAATAATAATAATAATAATAATAATAATAATAATAATAATAATAATGATAATGATGATAATAATAATAATAATAATAATAATGATTATGATAATAATAATAATCGCATGGAAGCTTCTTGTTTCACTTTGAAACCTAGTTTTTATTTTTATCAGATGGCGCTGTAATGTTGTACAGGGTGTTTCAAAGTATGGTAACCCCGTTGCTGGGATACTTAGAAAACTGCGAAACTCAATAAAAAAAAAATCGTAACTCCATCCGTGCTCAAGATACAGGATCTTGAAAAAAAATATACACATTTCTTACGATCTTGTGGGAACTACTGGTAACATTGGTATGAAATTTTGTTTGAATTTTTTTTTTGGTAGCTGACAAATCGCATGATTTATTCTCATGTCTTACTTTCAAGGTTGATTTACCAGTTCAATTTTTATATAAGTTCAAACATCATTCAATTTTACTTCAATTAAGTATTCTTGGTGAAACTCGATACTGTGCATCGTTTTCGAAATATTTTGATTTAAAAATAATGAAGTAATAACTGATGCTGTCATAAAATGACTTGAAAAACTGATTGAAAAATTCATGTTTTCAATTCTCTCCCAGTGATTCTGTGTTCTGTTGATGAATTCAGCCTAAGAATAATATTATTGTTTTTGGTCGTTGATTAGAAGGTTTTTATTATTCATAATACTTAATTTATACCAGGATCAGTTATTACTTGATCAGTTTTGGAACCTTTTTGGGATGAAATTGGATGATGTTTGACTTCACATTAAATTTGGACTGGAAAATTCAACATCAGGAAAGTTGTTGAAAATGTCCAAAAATACTCGGTACGAAGCGTGTAACTAGCGCCATCTATGAGATTCATGCATAAAAATAAATTCATCCGATTTGTCAGCTTTCATAATCGGAAGGAATGTTCATAATATTTCATTTAAAGATCTTGTACCTTGAATACGGATGCCGTTTGGAAAACTTTCTATTGAGCAATTCCAACTTATTTTACAGTTTCCTTCGTATTGTATCAACTGGGTCAACTCTCTTTGAAACACCCTATATGTACCCAGACATAATAATGTTCCAAAAAATATATGTGATCATAGTCAAGTCTTCATTCTGTTCATTCACTTGGTCAAAGCGCGAAATTTTCTCTTCTGAAATAAAGATAGGTATGAGAAAATTCACTAATCATAAAACTGGCAATATTCAACTCGAGAAGAAGTAAAAACGGGATTACATATTTCCCAACATAGCTTCTGAAGTAACTACTTCAATTCACCCTTTTTTTTACCACTAAAACTGGAATATTATTCATACTTATAGTAAAGTGTGCATCGAGTGAGGCAGAGCTTGTAAAAATATTTTTTTGTTGTATCATTTGTGTAGTTTGGGTATACCTACATCCACCCAGTAGGTAATAGAATCAACACTGGGAAAATGCGTCAACAATTCTTTCATTTCATCACGAAATTTACGTCGAGTATACGTCGTTTACGTTGTGTAAAAAAACTTGACAGATTTATTGCTTTAATGTGTGACTTGTTGACAATAAAATGAAATATATTGAGTATTAAAATATTTTTTAAAACAACTTCCATTCCACATATGTTGCATTATAGTTTACTTAGTTTAGAGAACATTGATAAGATGAACTCACGGGTGCGTGGTATCCGATTTATCAGAATCATGGAACTTTTATTTATATAGGGGTAATTAAGGGTAGAAATTGTTAATTTCCCTCGAAACCCACACTCGTCAGAGTCGGGGTTAAACGCTGATTAGATCCATTATTTCTTCAACATTAGTGGTGGAATAATGGATTTTATTAATCAGACACAGGGTGTCAATGCATCTGACGAGCACAAATAATTTGGAATTGGAAGAGATCTTTGTGATATTTGTCATATTTCCAAAAGAAATATGTTCATGCGTATGGGAATGTACCAAAATCGTTCAAAAATAACAAGAAGATCAAATCAACAATCAGAATGTTGATGAAAGATTTTCCGTTACAAAATTGAATTGACACTCGCTTGCCCCTCTAAACTGAATTTTAAAATCATATCAAATGTCTTGTGCCAGGGGTGATGTCTAGAAAAATCCATAGAAGCGCGCGTGTTTCGCATGATTCGTAGTATCCTCTTGAACATTTGCAAGACTGTCAGTATTCGAGGATTTCCTCGAATTTGAGGAATTCAATCGATTTATTCAATTCAATTATTTATTGATCAAATGAAACGAGCTTAAAAATGCTAGTACATATCAAATACAGTCATAAAATACAAGTTCATAACAAAAATATTCATAAATAACAAGAGGTATTAAAACAATCAAGTGAGTGAACAAAGCAATGATGAAAAATAATAGAATAGAATAGAATATTTTATTATTCCTGTATGATCACATCATATGATATAGGACATGTCATAAGAGAAGAAACTTAATTTAAAGTTATGAGTACATGAAATACAAAAATTGAAAAACATAAATGAGATTTCTTAAAATCTATATTCCATACAGGTACTCATCTATGCTGTAAAACATGATTTGGTTAGGAAATCCTTCAACTCTAGTTGGAAGTGATTTTTGTTTGTTTCCAGTTTTATGTAGTCAGGGAGTCGATTGAAAAATTTATTACTCATAAAATTTGAACACTTCTTGAACAAGGCTGTTGAGTGCTTTGGAAGTCTAAGTAGATTTCCGTCTGGTGGGATAAGCATGAAAGTTAGAATTTGGAGTGAAATTCCCCATGTTATTTTTAACGTATAATAAAGTTAACAATACATTTTTCACTAATGTATGTAATGAAGAAATCATCGATCGTAATTTCAAAAAGTAGTTGTTTCATTTTATGTTCGAATACTTGTAATTTTGAGAAATTACAGAAGTGCATCATATAATCTCAGCTCTGAAATTTCAAACGAGTTCAGACGCAGAGATGAAAGTGTTTTGGGTATGTGAAAATCATATTTCTGATGCGGATAATATCTTCATGAAGAGATTGGTTTCGCCCAAAAACATCTTCATTTATTTCAGAGTTTATTCCTATATTCATTCATTTATAATGAAGTCGAGAGGTTTCCGAAGATTCACCAAGATTCGTGATATTCGCCAAAGAATCATTTTTGATTTCGAAAAAGGAGATTTGCAAGAGATTCACCCGAGAATTGAGAGACTTCGACTATTTTCAAGATCTTCATTCATTTCATTTCCTAGATTAGATAGATAGATCTATATTCAATTTTTTCCATAGATTTATCAAAGGTTGGAGGAATTATTCTTGCTCACTCTCTTCCTTTTGCAGAAATTTAATTTATAGCTCATGGAACAAACAGCCATTTCCTCATAAAAATCAAAATTGGTCCTTCCAAGATTTTGGTCCATTTAAAAGAACTTTTACAAGTTATGGGACAAGACTGCTGGAGTGTGAATTGTACCTCTTTGCACGGAAGAGATATCTTAGTTTTTTTGTAGCAGTTCTGAGACTTTCCGTTGAGAAATCAATTTTCTGACATTTTAGATCAGCAGCATAACTTGGATAATAGGAACAGAAAGGATATCAATGATTGAAGAAAATCAAGCAAATCTCGGAACATTTCGTAGACAACCGTTTCACAAATAATTGTCTCGAAATTTATCTAACTTTGATCAGAACAACTACAAGTTCAGACTTCAATTGATCCAATTCTAATATCAACCGCAACAGAATAATAAAACGTATTGGAAAGAGTCGCATTATATTTTGATACGAACATATGACGCACCCCATGAATTATGCTAATCACATTATATTCTTGTAAGGCTCAATCAACTGCACCTCCTGCAAGTGTGTTCAATAGATCATTCACATATTTCATTCGACACGCATCGACCTCATTCACAATCCTGCCAGGATGGCCGGAAAAATGTTATTGTAGCATATTGCGCCAGATTTTTAGGTTTATCGGACCGACGATCGAACTCCCGAAGATAAAAGAGCGCATCTGCTGTGGTTTCATTTCGATTCTTTTGTCAAGTGCGCCCCCTTGAAACGGATACACCGCACTGGATTTAACAACTGTTAATTTTTCGGTATACATAGACTTGATGCTCCCTTAAATGCGTTTCAATTGAGTGAAGAATTTTGTTGATTCGGTTCAATCGCTCCGGTCATTGATGGATTAGGAGAGAAATAAGTTGGGAGTTTAGGGGTTGTGTGTAAATAAACTTGGATCGATCGATTTCTGCCATCGGATATTCAACACCTGGAAAAATTGATTGATGTGGACATCTAAGGTAGATTCCGAAGTGGATTATTTTCTAGAAGAGACGATTTTTGAGAAAATTGGTAGAAGATACTCCAGTAATTGATTCGAAGAAGTTTGTCTGTTTCGGCCGAAATTTCGGCACTTCATTAATGCATGTTTTTTCGTGTATCAATAAGCTCTATCATTACATGATTTTCAGGTATTTTTCTTTTGGTTTCCTCAAAGATTGGTATTATACAGGGTGAGTCAAAAATGTGTACCGAGCTTTCTGGGGGTGATAGACCATTGAAAAATAAGTGTAGTTTGATGATTAAACTCATGGCCCAAAATGCATATTAAGGGAGATATATCCTTCCAAAGTTGATAAAATTAAAATAATTTCTCCGCATAACTTCTGAACGATGAAAGCCACCCGATTGAAATTTTGTGCATGAATGTATGTTGTCAAAATACATTTTTTCGCCACACTTCCACATTTCTGATATTTTTATAAAGGGTGTTTTCAGAGGGTGAGTCATGATTTTTTGTAGAAAACTTTTTTCTCTGTATTATTTTCGGAGCATTTCAGTAGCATTTGATGGATCGAAGAAAATTACATGAATAAGGTACTCTTATTCAAATACAAAAAATTGAGCCATTCGTGAGATATTTGAGTTTTTGTGGTTACATGATATCAGCAGATTGATTTTATTCATCGCGAGATTCATCGGTAACAATATTTTAGCAGGCCATGATGAATAATTTTGTTCTCAATTTTGACGTTCATGTCATCAACATTCGAGTCAACATTTTTGTAGTTGATTTGTTCGTGTGGTTTTTCTGTGTCATTTATCACTGCGATTATCAACTGAGATTTTAAGAAATATGGCAGGTTATTCGTTCTCTGAACAAACTGATATGCTTCTAATGCTTGGCGAGTGCTTCGGAAATACAAATGCTGCTGAAATATCGTTATACCGATGAATCTCGCGATGAATAAAATCAATCTGCTGATATCATGTAACTACAAAAACTCAAATATCTCACGAACGGCTCAATTTTTTGTATTTGAATAAGAGTACCTTTTTCATGTAATTTTCTTCGCTCCATCAAATGCTCCTGTTTTTTCACCGAAAATAATACAGGGAAAAAAGTTTTCTACAAAAAATCATGACTCACCCTCTGAAAACACCCTTTATAACAATATCAGAAATGTGGAAGTGTGACGAAAAAATGTATTTTGACAACATACATTCATGCACAAAATTTCAATGGGGTGGCTTTCATCGTTCAGAAGTTATGCGGAGAAATTATTTTAATTTTATCAACTTCGGAAGGATATATCTCCCTTAATATGCATTTTGGGTCATGAGTTTAATCATCAAAGTACACTTATTTTTCAATGGTCTATCACCCCCAGCCAAAAAAAAGTTGCTAGTACAAACAGATTTCAATTTTTATATTGTTAGAAGTAGTTTTAGACATACTAATAATAACATTATTCATGGATATAGATACAAATAATTATAAATACTTGTTTACAACAACTTGTTTTTTCAAGCCTTCTACAAAGAGCGATTCTCGCAATACAGCTGTATGGAATTCATCCACAAAGTAGTTTTTTTTACTTCTTAGATTGTATTCCATCATATCAGCTCTTTCAGTTAAGAATTTTGCCAGATACCCAGGTAGTTGGTTTTGGTTGTTTGTTATTTTGTGAATGAACGTTAAACATGCATCCTCTATTATTTGAGTGACTTTTGAAAAAATTTAAGCTTTGCAACATATCTTCAACACTTGTATATCTATTACACTTCAATAAAATTCTCATAAACAACAATGAAGCGCAATATGTGAAGTGTGGATAAATAATAACCGTATTTATGCATGTAATGAGCATGAAACGTAGCGGGAAGAGGAAGAATAACCTAAAAATGGTACTTATTCACACTGCAAAATCATTAAAATGATCAAATATTGAAATATAGGAAACAAAAATGATAGGAATGACCATCAACAAATATTTTTACAGATATATTGAAAAAAAACAGGAATACAACTCGTAATATAGGCACGTACTTATACAGGGTGTTACAGAGCTATGAGATCAAACTTCTAGGGGTTATTCAGTGCAACAGTAGAAAACATTTCAGTAGAAAAGTGTCACTACGACACTACGGCCCTAAGACGCGTTAAAATTTAGAAAGACGATGAATCGCCTACAAAGGATTAAATACATTTGATTTTTGCCTCTTGTACATGATATCATCATAACAAATGTCTTCCTCCAACCTCCGATTTAAACGTCTTGACTAAAAATTTGATCCTCGTTTTGAGTGTTTCCAAATGCTGCTGTAAATCGTCCAATTGAGTCTTGCTCTGTTTCTACTGGAGTTTCGTAGACCAAAGACAAAGAATTTTTTCAAATCCACAAAACTTTCTCCTATATTATGTAGAATTTCTGTCAACTGTCAGAAAAGAATCTTTTCTGCCAGTTTCACCAAAATTACCCTGAATAATTATTGATTTATGTTATGAAAATATCAACAAACAGTTAAGCCGAAACAGGAAAAATGGTATAAAACATTCGTTACAGAAGGCATTTCAGGCACTCGTTCATTCGAATAGGGTTTTCCGAGGGGTTTTTCATCGAAGAAAAATCATTCGTTTATTGTTGCTCTTCATCAGTATGCTAAAAAATATACTTTGAAACCTTGAAACTACATCCTTCAACATTTTTTTAGCTCTTATCCACAGTCACAATCGAAAATGAGGCTGGTATAGAAAAAAGAGATTACAAATCGAATTAATCCGAATTTTCATTAACCATAACCACGGTAGGTAGGACTGCATAATTCCAGGGGAACAAAGAACCCAATGAATTATGGAAAGCGGAAGTCGCAAATGAACCGAAATGTGTGTCGGTGCCTCTGCAAACTACAAAAGGGGAATCAATTCAATTCGTTTTGACACCGAGCATTGTGAGAAGTGCTTTTGCACAATGGAATCGGATTTTTGGGAAGGCAACTGCACAATGCCTCTCGAGAAACGGGGATTTAGGTACCACTTCGTAGACTGCAAAATGCATTGGCGGAGATTTGAAGTGGCTTCAAGTGGAATTGGGGAAAATTAAATAACTTGGCAACCTTGCCTCGGAAGTAGAACTATCTTTGGAATCACTATTGTGTTTCTAGGAACACAGGGAAGGTCCCTAGAACGAAATGTTCTTTCGAAACACCTCATTAATGCCAGGGTACCTTGATTTGAATCCAATGATTTTTTTTGGAAACTGAAACTTGTAGGCCAAACATTTCCATGATTTTTGAATATTCAAGGAACTTTATAATAATTCCAGAAAGATGTAAGAGATTTATCAGAAATTGAGAGGTAGATTTATCAGGATTCGTATATTTCCAAAATATTCGCAAATTCAACAATATTTCTAGAGATTCTCAAATCTATCGCATGATTTCTCCCCACTGATCTAATTTGCGGTGAACAAATATTAATCTGGAATCTAGAATTGATATAAAGGAATTCAAGGAATTTTGATTTATAGATTGATAGATTCAACATGTGATTCACAAATTTTCAAGACTCGAGCTGAAATTTCAAATATTGTCGAAAACTCGAACGAAAATTCTTTGGAGAGTTGTCAGATCCAACAAAAGATTCAAATCTGCGGGGACAGTATTGATATATTCACGAATTCCTGATTTCCAAGCTTGCCAGAAGAATTGCCAGATTTGGAAGATCAACAGATTCAAAAGAGGTGTTGATAGATTTACAAATTACTCATTCGCGAGCTAGGATTTATAAAATGTCACAATTCTGTCAAGAATAGCAGTTTTGCTCTGTAAGATTGTCATACCAAGTATCACACTATATCACAGATTCGTCATATTATATAAGATTAACGTAATCGAATAGAGATTTCTAGGTTCTAAATAATGATGTTGGATTGGTAGGACGAGTGGAAAGATTCCCAAGAGAAATAAAGTCCACTTCGTTGTAGATATTCCTCAAATCCATATCCAGATTCATTATACTCTAGTACGTCAAAAAATTCATGAAGAAAATTAAGATTAAAAACCATCTTTTATCTTAAGAAAAATCTATATTTCCTGAAAAATGCACAAATAGGTCGATGTAAGAATTCCATCATCATAATGGGCAATTTTCATAGCTCGATTTTGTTTTTGTAGTACCCACTCCAGTGACCTATGTTAATTATCTTGATCATGCTTGAAACGAAGGTTAATGAGGTTATTGCATAATACTAACATGGATGTTAGGTCCGACCAGTTGTAGAAACATAATGGGACGAGTGAAAGTAGAAAATCGTGTTTTGCATTCATTAAACTTAAGAATTCATGATACTATTTTCCTGCCCAAATCACAATCCAATATAAATTGTTTGTTTTTTAATGAAGTCCATGTCATTCCTGACGTTTATCGTTATTTACTAACTACAATTTTACGATTTGCTTCGTGTTTAGTAGACACAATCGATGAAATAATACAGATCATTATATCTCAAAATGCGATATAACTGATAATAATGTTGTCACAAATAACTTGAACATCGATAAATACTAGACAAATTTTAGAAAAAAAAAACCTCAAGAACGTTGCTCCATGAATTGTTTTGAAATTATCTCAATTATCGATGGATTCTTTTTCTTCAGACTGTCAAAATGATGTACACCGGACTGTCCCATTCGAGGTTGTTGTACACTACGGATTTTGAATGCTCAAAAGTCTAAGATTGCAGCCCAAATTGTTCGAATTTGGACAGAGTCCGGGATATTTCAGATCACTTCATTGAGTGGTGGTGATATAACATTTTTTCTCAACGTCGGACCATAACGAATAAATAAATCATTCATATACGAGCAGGACTATTTATATTTCTCATGTTCGCATTTGATTTTTCCCGAGGATTTTCCTTATGCAAAATACACATTTCATCCACAAGATGTTACTCAATCATCAATTCATGGTGCTGGATCCTCTGCTCAATCCTACTTCTACATGGCGATGAAAAAGTGATTTTTCGATAATTCCGCTTCACGGAAGGATCTCGGAAAAGATTCATTAGTTATCATTAGTTATTAGAGTTAGTTAGCTTCTTTAGTTCCATTTGCCTACATATTACTAATCGATTTTTTATTCAAACATCCTGTGAACTGTCCAGATATGTTTAGTTTAAACACTACATATCCTCCGAAGGGACTGCGTATATCTACCTATTACCTTCTTATAAAAAATCACAGCTGCCACCACTGCTCTCATTCGATAGGAAGTTGGGAGGGTGAGATTTGTATAAGAATGTAGTTCCTTTTTTAAAGTGTCGACATGAAGTCAGCTAAACTGAACCATATGTGACGTATTAGGTATTAGGTATCAAGTTTCCATGAAGATTTCAATACATGGTGTTCGGATAGCAGAGTTCACTAGCCTTTCTCGAAATGCATAACTGTTATGCAATAAATGCAACGTCTTGATGGGCATCGTTAAAATGTCATCAATGCCGTGAACTCTCCTCGGAATTCTCTCGGTATGATTTCGTTTCCTTGTTTGAGACCGCGATTTTGCAGATAAGCACATTATGGCACATTTACAGGGCGCTGAAGCTCTTAGATTTTCGATTCAGAGGAGAGCCAGTCGATGATACAACACTCACCAAATCATTGACCTCTCTAGATCATCGTAGAAAGGTCGGCGATCTATGCCTTTTTTTAGGTACTTTCAAGGACGGTGCTCAACGGAAATATCATCTATTATGCCACCACGCGCGATTCCTAGTAGACAAACCAGACGAGCTCAGGCTGGTCACCCCTACACTGTCAGGCTCGAGACCTGTCGAACATCGCTATACCAAGCATCATTCATCAATAGAACGGCAAAGTTGTGGAATTCTTTGCCTAGTGAAGTCTTTCCTGATGCTTACAACCTCCAAACTTCCAGGAAAAATTCCAACACCTTCTTCGTCTCCCAAAATTCCACCGCTGATAAGAAAAACTCTAGTTTCGAAACCCAAAAAGTACCCGCTAATGCAATATTCATTATAACGGCATGTTGATTCACATGTAAAACTATTGCAAAATTATTGAGTAAGTAGTAATTCAGTTCATTCAGTAATAAAGAAATTCCAAATTTGAAATTGTAAAAGTATATCGGGTGAAAATATTTTCGTAACCTTTCATTTGAGTGTTATGAAGGAATTGAGACCAAGAAGAGGGTCACTATTTGTATTTTGGTATGGCTCTGTATGTATTATGATGAATTTAGAGTGTTTCTAGAAAGTATATGAATGGAGAAAACATATCTCGTCATGTTTCACATTTTTCAAACTAAGCCTGTGAAGAAACATTTTGTGTCCTGATGTACCAGTTTAAAAATATTCCAGAAAACGGCATATTCAAGACGGATACATTTTATCCTGCAAGCCATTTATTTTTATGACCAAAAAAACACGAGGAGAAATTCCTATATTTTATTGAATTCTGAGAATATTTTGTAACCACCCAGTAAATATTTAGAGCTCATTTTCCTAAGATGGCTCTGAACGTAAGATTGAAAAATAAGATTTCCTAATGACAGGAAACCAACCTTTAATAAAGTCAATTCGATGGTAAGAGAATATATTCTCAAATGAATTCAATATCTGTTCTGCCGAAAAAACAAACTATCCAATTGATTTCACTTTTGAGTATATATATTTCATCTTGTGAGAAGATGACCTTGGGTAACCCCACATTTGGTAACCACATTAATAACTCAACTTACTGTCAGCATCTCAGTGGGTTACGTCTTCGTAAATCTATTTATTTTTCAATATATGAATGTCATTTCAAATGTTTGCCTTGTGAACATAAATTTCCTCAATACATGTTAATACACATAAAATAAAAGTGGAAGAAGACGATATTTTCAAATTATGGCATCAAAGGATATTTATTTATCAGTTCTATATCATTCAAATATCGAATTATAGTTCGAAATGGCATTTTTATACAGCCAAAATTGATTCAAAGGCTTTGAATACACATTTCCTTTGTGTTATATAGATGTTCCACCCTGATGAACTGAGTGAAGTTGTAAAGACTATCCTCAGATTCAAAATCTGAATAAACCGGAAGTTTTTTTCACCGAAATTTCTTGCATTCTCTCTTGATTTATTTGAGACGAAATCTGGAATATACGACTGGAAAAGAAAAAATTAATTTGATCTGCATTTCCTGTAATTTCTACCCCTCAACAAGAGTTCAATTACCAGAATATACGAGAAAGAAACAATGATATAGTTACCAAGATTAACAAGGATTATGCCGGCTTCACTAGATCGAATATCATTGGAGAAACCCATCAAGAACGTTCCAGTATGAATCACCTATTACACATCAAGTTACAGGGTGGCACGTTTTCGCTATGCCTGATGTGAGCTAACATACAGCGTGAGCCGAAAGTATTCTATTCACCTCTAAACATCTTTTGAACGAATCAACTTCGAGTAATGAAATTGTGAATGTGGAATCAACGGACGTGAATTCTGTTATGGTAACGTGATCGTCACAGGTTCATCTATTCAGAATATCAGAGCCTCGATAAAAACAACCTTGGAGACATGCAATATTAGATATGTCGAGATGAAGATAATCTCCATTGTGTTCATCCGTAACCATTTGCCACTAGTGTAACCACCACTAGTGATCACGAACAAAAAACAATCGCAGAAATCTCCTCCTTACACACAGTTTGCTCAAAGTGTATGTTGATTCATTTCGCCTTTTAGATGATCTTCCAATATAGGTACCCATACATGGAGACCTCGAGGAAGACGCATTGAAGTTTCCTCTTCTTGTGTCGATACTTGCTCGATTGGTTTGTCGTGAATCGCTCATGTTACTATGACCGATCCAATCTCTGCTTGCAACTTTTTCACGCTTTCTCACCATTTATCTTTCAGTAAATAAATTGCTTGGAATCACATACATGGTGTTTACCAAAAGTTCCCACTTACTGACTTATCTTCAGTTTCCCGTATTTTTTACCACAATATCAATTTTAAACACCCACCTACATAAAATATAAAATATTTTCTGATGATGTCGAAAATAATGGAACTTCACGATCGATCAGAATTACTTTTTCTCTCACCCATATAAACCTCTCTAAATTTGAAGATATCTTTGTGGGTTTTCTACAATTCAACAACTTCCTTCAATAATGAAGTTTTCTGACAAATACTGATGATAAAAATGTTATCCATATGGCGCAAACTCTCACTGTATTTGTGGTCGTAGGAAAAGTATAGTACACAACTCGAGTAGTAATGCAATTACCACTTCGTGCGTAATATGCTATTTACAACTCTTGTTACGTAATATAATATTACTTACGCCATATAAAATCTCTCTACCTATTTCTCAATAACCCTGTATGAAAACAAAAAAAAAAGTCCTAGCATTTTTTCACTTGACCCCTGAGCTAAACGATTCTGATCTTTTTTCTTCTTCGGACAATAACCTAATAGATTGGGCATCCTCAAGGGCATCCTTTTATCAGAACTGCACTGGATGTAGCTCATAGAGGTAGAGAAACCTCGCTTCCTGGGATATAACACTGTTTAACATTCTCACAGTGTCCTTTTTTGATACATAAAAGTGTATTTGGTTCGCAGGTCTTGAGCTCACACGATGTGGGTTAGGAATGAATAGCAGGGGATATCTATACCTCTTATTTATTGGTCTTTAACTGGGTAAACCCGAAAATCGTTTGTAGGTGTACATCTTCAGTTGAAGTGACGGTGGGATGTTCAGCAAAAAAACATCATTTCGTCATTCGATAGTATACTCACCTCAAAAAAAAAAACGTCCTGTTACAAATCGTTGTCCTCTCTGCACTTTTTATCTTTGTTCATTAATTATTGAAATTCGTGATTCTGATCGCGTGAAAATTGAATCTCTCAAAGGAAGGATCTGAATTATTGTAAGGTAATAGATGCTAATATGGATTGAATCAGCTACAGTTCTATATCAATCATTCATATTATCTGTCACAGCAAAAATACTCGTCATGAATATTTTAGTATCAGTTTCGTTCAAAATCTTGCGAATTTCGTGTTCGGATAGTTTGGAAGCGTTGATAAGTCATCCTCATTGGTCTCTCTAAAAAATTAGAAGGTGCCAAATAGTTCGAATGAGGACTTCACCAGTTTGATGTTTTTATGATTGTGCTGTAATCTAAAGCTACTCTCACACTTGACCTATCACGCATAATAAGAAAAAAGGGTAACTGAACAATGATTAGAGATTGTGTGATGGAATGATTATACAGGGTGACATAGAAAAAAGTAACATTGCAGAGTGCCACACACTAGAGGACACTAAAATAAGAAAAAAAGTTTCCATGAACACGGATCCGCAAAGCCTTCGCTTATTCAATAGAGGTGGAACCCTGTATGTAGCGCCCTCTATCAGTAATCACAAAAATATGATCATATTTGAATTCAGCATGATAAAAAACCCCTGTATACCACATTCCATCCATTTCTTGCATCTCTGGCTAAAGATATTCAAAAAAACCAACAAAAAAATAAAATTCAACACCCCGTATCTTTTAACCGAAGGCCTTGCGGACCCTTCTCCTTGGGAATTTTTTTTCTTATTTTAGTGTCGTCTATTGTTTGGCACTATGCAATGTCCTCTTTCTATGTCACCCTGTATAAAGTATAAAACATGTTTCAACAAGTAGAAAATAAAATTGAGTTCTTATCACATATTGAGTTTCTTTTTGAATGTGGATTCAGAGAATTGAGTGAGGTCTTTGATACTCGTATTGTGACAAAACTGTAGGAAAAGGATTTTCTGACGAAATGAACAACTATGCTAGCGTTATCTTATCCGACTGCGGTGATGATTGGATACCTTACTAATAGTTACCAGATATTAAAAGCCGAACTAAGTGACACCATCATCAATCTTTTTACGCCTCTATGACGCTCTACGAATGTATCATAATTAAATGTAAAAAATCATACTGGGTGAGGTAATGGAACAGCTGCTTCATAGTGGAAAAAGTCAAGCGGGCTTTTTGTTGTTACTCGAAAGCTTTTTGATGAAGCGCCTTGTCATGGGTTTCTATGGTTCTTTATTCGGTTTTAATGAACTCATGGATATAGACAGTCTTTATGATGTAACAGAATTGTCTCTTGAAAATTATAACCACTAGAAATCGAATCTGAATGAGAACAATCATCTATCATGAGTTATCGTATACATTGGCAAAAAATAACGTAAATCGTTGGAACGTCAATAATAACGACTTCAGAATTTGACAACCAACTCTTTGACAGTAACAGCTCCTTTGGATTGAAAATTTCTTTTTTCATTTCAGAACAGAAAAAGTTATATGCACCTCGGCTTATAACGTGTAAATCGAGGTCTCGAACACATAAACCGGAGTGTAAAGCTCAACTCTGAAGGCTTTGGTTTCGTAAATATGTTGAATACTGTGGTTGAAATCGTGGATTGCATTGTTGATAACTTACGACCTTTTTGCTTAGCATTCAGGTACAACATTTTCGTTTAGCACTCACGACCTCCTCACTTGTTACTCATTACCTGTTCGCTTGACACATACGACCTTTCCGCTTAGCACTGTCGACCTTTTTTTTAGCATTTTCTACACTTACAACTTACGCCCTTTCTTCTCAGAACTGCACAGTGCACAGTCATTATGCTACTACTGTCACTGGATGTGAAGTATATTGATCTTCTATTAAATCATCGATATGAATTTCCAGTTGGGCGCCTCCGTTAAAAGTTCGCCTGACGAAAATAGATTTATAACGACGTTATTGAATTTAAAACAATTTTGATATGGAACTAGGGGAACAACCGGGAGCCCTCCTTATTCCACGATAAGATACATACCTCAGAGCCAAACAAAAAATGTGTTGGAAAAGGGAAACAGATGGAAATTCAAAGGCTGAAGTAATCGTTTGAAACAACCATCTGTTATACTAAAAAGGGCACAATGTCGCAATTATTGTCATCATTTTCAAATGGCTGACTGGTTGGTGTAACCCTCATTATGTAGTCCGAGATATAGTCGTTATTTCAACTGAAACGGCAAGTGAGCACTCCAAACGAAAGTCGTGCGCTTGAAGCAGGTGAAATATGTACGTAATATACAGGGTGATTGATTAAAACGGTTCGTTAGACGTTCCTGGCGAACCAGGGATCGTTTCGAAAGTTGGGGTGTTCGCATGAGCTTTATCTTTCCGAAATAATTTCAATAATGCGGTGTTGCCGCTTCTACCAAAAAGTAGTAGCAACTTTGATATTTCAAATGGAATATTATTTTCAAAATCACCAACGACAACTTCTCTTGATATTTCTCCATACTTATCTGTGAGTGTTTTTGAGTAAATAATTATTCCGTATTTTCTTTCTTAGAAAACATGACTCTCCAAAAAAGTCGACATTTTTCAGCTGTGACTTACTGAGATGATGAAATTTGGTATGGAGTGTAGGATTACCAGAATGCTCATTGTTCTGTTCACCAGGAACGTCTAATGAACCGTTTCAATCAATCACCCTGTATAAACATGGGGCGCAAGAAGCCACCACCATAAACATATTCCGTTCATTATCGTAGTTTATAATTCACATATACGATGTAGAAACCAAATGTCACAAATAAGAGAAATATGAACAATTCTTTGATGAAAGATTACAAGTGACAGCTGTCCACGAAGTATTGAAATTTCACGATTTCATGACAAATAATTTTTTTGTTTATATCGTTCGTGAGTTTTGGCTTGGCCTACTTGGTTGAAAAATACATTGATATCGATATGTAATCGAAATTATGATAACGTGTTCATCGAGATTTTCATATGAATATAACTCGAAAATCTTCGAAGATTGATATAGGACCACAGTGTATAAATTCTGATCGCAATCATAATATTCATGTTCATGCATAGTAGTTGTGGTGGGAATTTGAAATATTCGGTGATAGATCTGCATTTTTGAAGAGTACAAACTCAAAATTTTTCACAAAAATGGTAATAACTCATGGATTGTAATGCATCCGAAGATTGTTATGAAATATCGCACTTCTAAAAGAACAATGGCGAAAAGTGCAAAAAAAGCAATTTCCAGAAATGATAATTCACGTTTTTTCATCGAAAGCTATAATGTATAGAAAATTTATTCTAGTTACGTAGTGCAATCAATACCCTGATTTTTTCAAAAAAAAACTTCTAATATTCAGTACAAAAATTAATTGGACATCGGTCCATTGGAAATGTTGATAATTTTTGCATTTCTGGAACTAGAGGTGCGATATACAGGGTGAATTTGAAAGTGTTTTTTTTCAACAGGGTATATACCTCGCCAAAATAAGTTGTTCGGCCAAAATTTTTTTACACAAATATAGTACAGGTACTTTAAGGTGCCGTACATTAAAAATCTGATTTGAATAATCTCAGATTCGTTATATAAAATATGATGGAAAATATCACGAAAATTGTTCAAAATTATCCCCATTCTTCTGCGCATACTGTTGCTCGGGTTATCCAAGAATCAGTACAAGCTTTTAAAATGAAATCTTCGAGTCCTTACATTTTGATTTTATTACGTAACTCTTACAATTTTTTTTTCTTGAGGAAAAGTAAACAAAATGTTTCATAGTTGGAGCCTTCTTCAAAAACCTTGAAATACCTATAGTTACGTTATCTCATTTCTTCTGGTCGAACATCTCATTTTGGCGAGATCTACACCCTGTTGAAAAACAATAAATCCAAGAATAAATCGCACTTTCAGATTCACCCTGTATAGTGCGCTGTTTGATATAAAGAAGAAGTTTGGCCCCACTTCCAGTTTAATCGAAAGTGTTCCGCTAGTAGCGATATTACAAATCAATTGTTCATATCCAATTATTGGATGTTCCAAATTTTCAGAATTTAATCTGATGTTTTCGATATCTAATGAACGTGTTGCATGATGAGCCCTGTATATGTTATACACTTCATCTGGATCTGTCACTCTTACATTTTCCGATAAACAAATTTGATGCATTTCATGAAATCCTAATAAATAATAATTGTAATAATTTGATTTTTCAACGAATGATATTGTTGCCATCCCGTATATCCAAAAGATAATATTCCACTCAACCGGAAGAGATAATACTAATGAACCAATAGCACCTTTCGTATATTTCACAAATTGGAATCGAGATAAGAAATGAATATAGCAGTTAAAATGTCGACTTATCTATAAGCTTTAAAGAGTTTATTGTCCTGCCAGGCGATTTGCTAGTTTACTTTTGAATGACTTTTTTTAACACTTGGGTGTTTCTGAATATCTAGTTGATAATAAAATGGGCGATTCAAAATTTCTGATCATATGCGTAGAATAGGAACCAATAATAAATTACAGCACCCATAAAAGTGCTGCACATTGAAGATTGTCCAAAATCGAACTCAGCACCAAGAGATGTTGGTGACACACTCTGTATGTCTGCAGAGTCGTCCACGACTTGAAGTGAAAGTTTATTCACGTCACGTTCACCACGAATTCCTTGATTATTTTCTAGTGTACGTAAATACCGTGGTAAATACAAAGCACGGATCTTGAGGACCGTTTGAAGCGGAAATATTATCTACTATCCGTTGTCTCGAATGAATTGCATGGAAATGTTACATCACAGTTTTTTTCAAGGCACCCTTGTATTGTTGCCACTCATAGAGATATCTGCAAAGGCATTTTCGTGTTGTTTCATCCTATGTTCAGTGACAATAAAAAGGAAAAATCTACATTTGACAGATAGTGTTGATTGTAAAATGTCGAAGAGTAAATCATGTGGGAAGTTTGTTGTACAGATGATAGGAAGTTCGAGAAAGTTTGGAAAGTTTGGAGAGGTCTGACAAAGTTCGATAGGAAGTTCGAAGAAGTCTGGGGAAGTTCGAGGCAGTCTGGGAAAGTCTGAGGAAGTTAGAGGAAATCTCAGGAAGTTCGAGGATGAAATTTTTAGAATACTAGTAATTTCATCTCGGATTTCATTTGTGCCTGGCATTGGTTTCTTTTTTCCCTTTAATAATCCTGGAAAAATTCTATCCAAGATAGTTCCGGGAAGTTTGAGAAAGTCTGTAAAAGTTCGAGTAAATCTGGGAAATTCGAGAAAGTTTGGGGAAGTTCGAGGAAGTCTGAGGAAGTTAGAGGAAGTTCGAGGAAGTTTGAGGAAGTTCGAAGAAGTCTGAGGAAGTCTGAGGAAGTTCGAGGAAGTTTGGTGCACATATTTTTTCGCCGTGATTACCCTCTCGTAAAATGATAAGCCTGTTTTGCCTCGTCAAGTTAAGAATTGCAAAATTAGTCCAGCAAAATGAAACCCATTCGAACTAGTCCTCTAAAAGAGTTATTCCCAGAATCTTCATTGAACGTAGAATATAACTCTCAATTTTTTTTTCTGAAAGTTTGGGGGTCTTCAGCATGAGGAAATACTTGATAGATTGCTTAATAGAGCGAAATTCCACATTGAGGACGTGAGGGTGACCATCATGAGCTCGTCTAGTTTGTGTACCTGAGATAGCTCGTGGTGGAATAATTTACGACATTTCCGATATAAAAATATGTATGAATAAGCAGAGATCGTCCATCCTTACATAAGTTGTTCTAGAGAGGTCAATGACTCGTGAGGAAAAGATCAGAATGTCAAATTTTTGTAATGCAGTTCTGGCGATGGTCACGGTCGTTTTATAAAAGCGCTCCGTTGGTACCTCAATTAGAGGTACCTGACATCATCATATTGGGCAATGTGCAATGGCTTCCTGATGAAAATACAAACTTGAGTTTTTCTTGCATCGAACTCTGCTATACTCTACCTGCTTCCGTCGTGCACCTTAGGCCTAGTTGGATGGAAGAGATGCTCTAGAGAGGCAGATCGTTGATGTAGAGCAAAGGTGGCGCCAAGACAAGTCCTTGTGGAACACCAGCATCGATAGTCATTGTACGAATTCTCTGAAATGGCTATCGGGATCTAAACAATATCCATCTGTAGGTAAGTCTTGCTGTTCTGTGTATTCTCATGATTTTCTGGTTTATATCCGATCAACTCTGGATGTTGTGAACATCATTCAAAATCAACGATGTAACTCTCAGTAAATGAGAGCAAATGATCTGGTCTCGGACCCGTTCTGGCTAGAGACAAACTGTATACGATACACAAAAGACCGACGACCTCGCTGTAATGCAGCAAGTGAACCATCTATATTCATCGGAACAAAGCGAAATAGGAGAAAATGAAAACCCCATGCCTTTTCACCGCCACCACGTTTTCATTCGAGTGATTAACCAGCGATTACGTTCCGACGTTGTTCCTCGGCGAAACAATTTGCAGACGAAAGTGTGGCTCTAAATTACCCGGGGGGTGATCTTTAAGGGCGTTTTGCCTTTCTGCATCTTGTCTAAACTGCTTCGTCCGTGAACAGCTGGTGGAGTTCTAAATAGGGCGCCGGCACCGAAAATATAAGGATGTCAAGTAGTCTTCTCGCGTTTATTCGTCGAATACGGTATGCGAAGCTTTCTCACCCCTGATTTACCTCGAGACGAATTTGCTAATTTACATATCGTCAGTAAGCTATTATTCGGCTGGTTCGAAGCAGGGAAGATTCGCAAACAATTTATTATTACCATTTTTCGTCAATAAACCATTGTTTGGTTGGTTTGTTAAGCAGGACAGAATCGCAAAACAATCACGTTGCATTATTTATTAGCATATTCGTTTCATACAAATTTCAATAATTTACTACGACAACTGCGAATTTATTTTTTTTTTTATCTGTGGACAACACGAAAGGGAAACCTATAATGTTCGAGGAACATCGTGTTAGCCAGCGGTGGAATTTCGGGAGAGTAGGAAGATGTTGCAATTGATCTTGAAAGTTTGGAGATTGTGAGCATCAGGAAAGACTTCACTAAGCAAGGAATTCCACAACCTTGCCGTTCTATTGATGAATGATGCTTGGTATAGCGATGTTCGACAGGTCTCGAGCCTGACAGTGTAGGGGTGACCAGCTTGAGCTCGTCTGGTTTGTCTACTAGGAATCGCGCGTGGTGGCATAATAGATGATATTTCCGTTGAGCACCGACCGTGAAAGTACCTATAAAAAAGGCAGAGATCGCCGACCTTTCTACGATGATCTAGAGAGGTCAATGGTTTGGTGAGTGTAGTATCATCGACTAGGCGGATAGCTCTCTTCTGAATTGAATCTAAGAGCTTTAGCGTATGTTTGGGGGCTGAGCTCCAAACATGTGAACAGTACTCCAGGACAGGTCGAATTTGTGCTTCGTAGATCATAAGCAGTTGCTGGGATGTGAAGTATCTCTTCGCACGGAATAGAAAACCAAGTTTTCGTGAAGCAGTTTTCGCAATGGACCTCACATGATCGTCCCATGAGAGAGCACTGTTGGTGGTGACACCCAGCATGGATATTGACGACCTCATAGGAACAGTGGTACCCGACATCATCAAATTGGGCATTGTGTGATCAGCCTTCTTGGTGAACATACAAGCTTGAGTTTTAGTTGCATTGAACTGTACTAGATAAAGAGAGCCCCATTTCAGAATTCCTGTCAGATCCTCATTTAAAGCATCGACCTGTGTTCGCCTTGCATCTCTGGCCTCGTTGGATGATATAGGGGCTCTTTCGTCAATAAACCATTGCATTATTTATTAGCATATTTGTTTCATACAAATTTTGATAATTCACTATTACAACTGCAAATGAGATTTTGTCAATGAGCTGGTATTTGATTGGTTTGAAGCAGGAAAGATTCGCAAATCAGCACTTGGATTCATTGTTGGTATTTTTGTTCCATACGAATTTCAATAATCCATCAGTGTTTCGAATGTGAGTTATTCGTTATAATCAAGGGTTGCAACTGTCAATGAAGGATTGTAAATTAGTCAGTACTTGCTTGGTTTGGTACAAGCACTTGGATAATTCATTATAGGTATTATTGTTTCGTGTACAAATCTTACTCATACACATATGCAACTGCGAACTATTTCGAATTAACTGGTAGAACTGTGAATTATCCCAATACATAATTTTCCTGATTTTTTTGTGGCAATTACAAAAGATCCTCAATTTACACTTTCCACTATATGAATCATCCTAAAACATTTTTCTTCTCCAAATTCTCTTAATACAGAGTTGTTATTGTAAATTAACACTAATTCACGTTGCATCTGAGAATTATACCGAAAATAAGATATGATTGTCAAGACTTTGACTATGAAAATTATGATATTTCTAATTTCCATATGCAATAGAAAAATAGCATTGCAACGATGTTGATATCCACTTTCCCTGTATCTGGAAAGTTCCGCCGTAATGATGATATTTTCAGTGATGAGGACGTTATACCGGCGTTTATGGCTGTTCATTCGCAATTCATTGGCGTCTCTATAGAGGTTTCAATCCAAAGAAACATCGCACACGTACATATTTCTTTTTATTCGTATATACTATGAGAATATCTCAAATTCTCAGTTCAGTCTCTAAAACTTAGAAAACCTAACACTGCCGCACATTGACATCATCGTCTCCATAGTCGAGCTGTTGGCTTGGATGAAATGGGCCTCCATTCTCTTCAATGAAGGCAAATAAATAAAGGCAATAAATTCCTTCATCCACAAATGATATAACATAATTCGTAGAATTTTCCTTCTGAATTTCATAATCGGAATTAGAATTTTTATATTTTTGCCGTATGAAATCTACTATATTGGACTTTCTCACTCTGTTTAACTATAGTACAGAGCACTGGAAATTCATATCGAGATCAACATGTGAAAATATCCGTGACATTGACCACTATTCCATAGTCTTCTTGGTATTCATTAGTCATACACTGTGTTCTCAGTATCTTCAGAGCATGAAAAGCATTTTCTAGGAACGGTTATCTGGGTGCTCGTATCCAAAGAAAGTATGAGAAAAAGTACCTACGCCATGAAATAGGAAGTTGAATAAATTCGACTCGTATATGAATATGATATCGCGGTTGTGGGTTGTATTTGGTTACATTGATACATACTTGATTCGAAAATCTGTAATGAACACCTCATATCGACACTACTGTCCTGTGAATTAATGAAAGTACAATTCGAAATAGAGTGGAAATGAGATCTGGAAATATAAAAAAAAAATGAAATCAAATATAAGTCGTAAATTTATAGCTATTTTTTGGGAGGGCATTGTATCATTGTATTGTAGCATATTATAATACCTGAAATTTCTCCAATAGTTCAAATAGAAATTTGAATTTTATAAAATTTATTTGATTTTGATACATTTGGTTTACATTGTTTGGCTTAGAATTTTAATATAATGGGACTGTTGAATTTCAATCTTGAATCTACAAAATAATACACAATATATCAATACATACATACATATATTACATTTTATTCATTATTAGATATCATCTAGTTCAATTTCGCTATCACTACTATCATGCAACTCGATCACACTACTTTTTTTTTATATTAGCGGAAGTTGTGAGGGCTTGTCATGGAGTACATCCGTTGTATAACACAGTTCATTTCTATTCGATGCGAATAGAGCTCGTGCTATAAAGGACGTCTCAGATCCAAACCCTAATCTGCAATGAAAGCAACGATAAATTTACAATAGAAACAATTGGTAAAGCCTTTGCAGCTCACACACAGTAATAATTATACCGAGTGTCTATCATCAATAGTTACTCAACGTGAAAGTATTATCACAATTCCGAAAATTCTGAGAGTATTTGAGTTCAAGTTATTTCTGAAGTGGCTATCGAATATTATGGTCGTAGAAGAAATTGTAGTGAGATTTTTCACTCTGTACAATAGCTGGCTGTTTATATTTCGGATGGGACATGGCGTACACCGTGGTGTACACAGAACAAATAATGATGAAATTTATTTCAAAACCGAGTTCGAAACCGTGTGCACGAATTAAATGAATTACCCGTCACGGTAAATCAAGTTATGGTCATTGTTCCAATCTGACAACAATCAACAATAGAAAACCTTGTTGGGATTTTCGCTACGCCCATTTGGTCTATCACAGTTGCCTACACAAAGTAGAGACAACTTCCGCAAAAGTTGCTATTTCAATTATCGTAATTATCGTGTATCATTATCTGTTATCCACTGTATAATAGTCTTTTTGAAAAGTAGAGGGAGAAATAAATCGGATCGATAAAATACAAATTTGTCGCATAACCCAAAATGAATCAAAATTACTGTTCAATTCTTGAATATATTACTGTGTCAGAGCTGATGCATCTGCATGATATATAAAGATTATCTTTGGAGAATTTTTATAAATATTCAGGGTGTTTCCTTACCTCTCTGACAAAGTGACCGAATCCTCACTCACTCAAGACGAAAATGTAGGGTGATTTTTTCAATTTTGAAAATCAATTTTTTTTCTTGAATCGGATTTTCATTTTCATTCCAAATATGCTTTACCCAATTTCGTTGATGTTTGATAACGTTATTTTTGGGTATGAGGGGCTTATTGGGCTATGAATTGGACAATATTAGAACCAGTGGGGTCCGGAGGGGGAAGCTAAACCAATATTACTGACAAAAACGTATATGTTACTGACTTTTTCTGTAATATTGGTATTTTATTCGAATCAAGCAATCAATAATAAATAATTTTTCCTATCTCCTGAGGTGTTTTCGTGTTTTTTATGGATTTTGTGTGGTCCATAGACATGCCGTGAAGGTGTTTTTATCTCGGTTTTCATTTTCCATCTCAAAAACAGCAAGATACGAAAATACCTCAAGAGATAAAAATAAAAAACTGTTTGTGTCAGTTGATCAATCCGAAAAAAATATTGAAATTACAGAGGTGGCGTATATTTTTGGTCAATAATATTGTTCAGGGTGTTCCTCTAGATGCCATACGGACATATTCCAACAAAATTGACTAAAGCATATCTGCAAAAAAAAAAGAATGAGAAGAAATTGAACGCCCTGCTTTTTGCAAACTGAGCGACATTTGAAAAAAATGTGTGCTAAATTTTCGCCTCACAATTGACTGAGGATTCGCTCCTTCTATCGTGCGAGAAAGGTTAAGAAACATCCTCTTATCTCTACGAGGTAGGAAAAAAAATGTCAAAACTGATATGGACTTAACAGATTTAATTCAAGTCGATCGCTCTGACTTGATAAACGAAACCTTCTCAACTGGCCATCAACTATCGAAATCGCACCCGGATCTCATCCGAAAGGGTCTGCGTCAATGGACGTGAAGGTATTTTTTTCAGGCAAACAACAATCGAGTTGGTAACGTTACACGAAGTGGAATTATACGCTTATTATTCGAAAGGTGTCCATTACACCTCACGTATCGCATGATACATGTGTCCACATCTCCTTTTTCTCAGACTATATAACCATAAACTCAAGACTTCACTGTGGTAATTAAAAAAATATACGGCTTCGAGTATTGAGTATCCTACATTGTTGCCGCACTCAATGTACTGATAAAATACCTAGTTTTACGAGATTATCGAAATCTGGCGGTCGAATGAATGAGGGTGGTAATCAAATAATTTTTTTCTCCAAATGACATTGAAAGTGGCTTTTTAATGACACTTGACAGGCATTAAAGGTGTATTTTACTGCTAGTCAGAAAAAGTGGACTTTTTCTTCTTAGGCAGTTGGCAGAAATTAGACACAATAAAACGAAAAGTAAATTCAGAAAATGCTTAAAATTTTTGTTAAGTGATCCTTCTTATCAGTAAATTTATATGTCAGATGAATTTCAAGAGACAGCGCCTATATTCTCTACATAATGTTCCTGGAATTTCGATGAATGCAGGTGATACTTCCGCCATTTCTGACATTTCTTTCGGAATCTGCAGCAGTTGTACTATTATTAAACAATATCAGCAGATTCTTCAGATATCTATTTTGTAATTATCTCTAGCGCTATTTCATAGTTCGGGAACTTCCATTGAGCTATTATTGCTTCGTTGTTAGTCTCAACTGAGGTCTGGACTATAAAAACATCACTATATAAGTACCTGCCTATTCTACGAGTTTTATTTCTATTTTTCAATAGTACTTCAATAAAAAAAAAATATCTGTACCATAATCAGGTTATTCTTCCTCATCCTGTTTCGTTCAACATAGATCTCGGTTAGCGCGGGTCACAGCCATGTTTGAACTGTCGATTATCTAATATTCATCACATGCAGACATACCAATCTTTGAGAAACTCAAGACAAAAACACCTAAAAATCGTATATTGATGGAACTCATTAATGAATGACCTGTAACTCAGAATAAAAAAAGGGACATCCTGTAAACAATACCTCACAATGAGCACTTCTTGTAAGAGACCCTGTTCACTATATTATATCGTATGCAGGGTTATTGGCTATGTATTTTCCGAGTTTAACTGCTGATATCTTGAAGACGAAAAGAGATATTCGAGATTCGGAGAAATGACGAAAAATAAAAGAAATGATGACATCTAGCTCAGAAATATTTTCTAGAAAGAATAACATTTTATTCAAGTGAATTTTTCCGAATCTCTCATATATCTTTTCTCTTACGAATTATCGGCCGATATCAAGTAGTGAAATCCGTAGTCAATCACCCTGTACATAATATCCTTATCTACGGAGTTGATAACATAGAATGTACCTACTGGATGAACTACAAATGATGGATGATGAGTGAACTTTTAGGGTCATTATAACGGATTGATATTTTTTCTCGTATACTCATAGTTATTGTTATTCAATTATTATTTCATTAGCACATGAATCATGTTCCTAATGACGTTTTTTTTTCATTGCAGGTAAGTACCAGTTCTTCTTAGTGAGTCAGAATCACGATACGTAAGTACATGTTAAGATATAAATATAAGGGTGGCTTACGAAGTACTCCGAAATTAGATATTTTTGAATTGATTTCGATGGATGATACTCATATCATTTCAAATTGGAAAACGTTAGTATTTCTATTGAATTGAATGAATTGTCACTTTGAATATTTTGTCACCCATGAAGGTGTCCCGATTTCACCTTCTGTACAGCGCTAAAAAATAATTTACGAAAGTTTTCGAATTTGTCACTAGCATGAAGGAAAATTGAATGTGTTTTCCATCGATACCGATCATGAATGTCATACAGGATACCTACCTACAATTATTTTTCAATTATAATAATATTTCCGAATATTTCAAAAAACATCATTCAAACATATTCCAGGAAATAGCATTCAACATCCTGTATCTTCAGAATGAAACAGATGAGTAGCAACATTTATATGAGCTATATTTTGACCTATCATTATTACACTGCTGGAATACTAATTTCCAGCTGATTCTTCAGAGCTTGGTGTGTAGATATCAGGGTTGCGACCATTCAAACCATGATTCAAATCAACTGATTTTTCATATTCTCTCGTGATTCGAATCAGATTATAAATTGACGTGAAAACAAGTAGCCCAGTCATATTTTTCATCAGGAAATTCCGAAATAGGAAGATATCTTGTTTTGATATTCTAGTGTTAACGTACATAATGTAAGTGTGAAAATATAACTAATTTTCATCATCCTAATGTAAATATTAATGGTTCAAATTTAAGAATCAACCTCGGAAAACTCATATATCTACGAAAACAAAATCAGTTGATGATTTATAATATTACCTAACATAAATGAGTTATACATGAATGGTATCATAAAATAAAGAAGATAAATGATTTTCTTTCTGACCGGGATATTATAAGCTTATATCGTCATGGTTAAGCTATCAATAAAGAGAGTCATAACTCCCTTTGGGACATTATTATTTCTTTAATTCCCTCTACCTTCCAGTAATAGAAATAAAATGATAAATGGTAATATATACAAGGTGTTCCGGTGATCATGTTACAAACTTCTAGGGTAGATAAAACACACGAAAATAAGAAAAAAAGTTCATGTGAACATGGGTCCGGAAACGCATCTTCAGGGAGCTAGGACCCTTCGAAGATGAAATATTTTGTATACGTTCCCTTTTACTTTTTATACCTCCAATTTCGAAAAGGCAATAAATTTCTCTAATCTAATTCATTTTCATTGACTAACTAATAATGCTGAACTGAACCTCATTTTCACATTTCAACGTAATAATTGGTTCAAGACCAATAATTTATTATTGATTGGATTTAGCCATTTTCGGAGGAAACGATGACAGATAGCGATTTTTACAGGAGTACCTTTTTTATGTTAAAGGCATTGGAGAATCATAGATATAAAAATGGTAAAAAATTAAAGCCTAAGAGGAGTAGGGTCAAATTTACCCAAATACCCCCTTGGTTTGTACGCCCCTGGTTAAAGGTGACAAAATCTGGAAGGCTCAAATTGATGAACCTACGAACTAGATTCCATGTCCCAAAATTGGTTGCGATAGCTGCAGAAGTACCGAAGCTATAAAACGAAAAGTAGTTTTTGAAGGTCATGTTCGAAGGGCCCTAGCTCCCTGAAGAAGCTTTTCCGGACCCATGTTCACATGAACTTTTTTTCTTATTTTTGTGTGTTTTATCTACCCTAGAAGTTTGTAACATGATCACCGGAACACCCTGTATATTCTGACTGCTATGAATAAACACAATTACTACCACATCTACCGAAAAACAAAAAAAACCTTACCAGATCTTGAAAATATGCCAGAAAACAGTTTCAATGGCTCCTTTTGGCATAAAATTTTCCGTGTCAGCCACAGATATATCTCGTTTACGGCCAGGTTTACGGCTTCCATTTTCGATGGAATTAATGATTCTCTTGCCTTTTCACCTTTTTTCAAATATCCTCATTGTATGTGGGGTAGAAAACACGTTTTTGAAGCAAACATAGCTTGATAACAAAGTTATGATATGTTTGGATAGTGAACAAAATATTATTGAAATCGGTCAAAAAAATAGCGATTCAATCGAAAAAAATGATTCTTTCGAAAACATTTATGCAACTGTCTATAGAATATGCAGCTACAATTTTAGTCCTCAAAGGATTTCCTTTTTAGAATCGTATTATTTCCTGAATGGTGCCGATAGCAAGTATTCGTTTCACGTGTTCATACCGAATATAACCCTCGAAATGAGCCACCATCATGACTAATCGAGTGCGAACCGCAAACACCTGGAAAGATCGTTTTTCTCCGACGAGCTATGCCTTGAATTTCCTCATAACGCCTCCTTCAAAACCACAACTTCCGGTATTCCAATTCATCAGTAGGCCCTGGCTCACGCACTCATTCGCTGTGAAAATGGCACAGAACGTTTGAAATATACAGGGTGTCCCATGCAGGAAACGTCTTTCTATATTCAACAAAATATTTAACATTTTCAGCTACAACGCTCGTATTTGGAAAACGAAGCCTTCTTTGACTAGTTTCTTTCTCAAATTCGTTCTTCTATTCTATATATTCTCTTCAAAGCGGACAGTTTCTACGAATTTCAAGCATTCTGCAAACACCCACCGATTTTTGTCGAGTATATATTATTCAATAGAACCACCTTGGAAAATCATTTTTTTTTTCGGTCACGATTTGAGTCTAATTTTTCACCCTAAACGAAAAAACGCGGGTTCTGCTAGCTGTGCGTGAACCTTTATAACGAAACCAATTTCAAAAAACGAATTTTTTGAAGAATATGAATATGGCATAATTCGAGGATATTTCAAAGCTCTCATTGTATCCTAGCGCCATTTTTGGCTCTCCGTTTTTTTTCAAATATCGTGTTTATTGCTACCTTCACAACAAAGCTAGCAGAACCAGAGGAAGATTCAGGCAAGATTTTTTTGCTTTTCGTTTAAAAAAAAATCATGGATTTTGCTAATTGCTTTACCGCAAAGCTAGCAGTATCAGTTCCAAAGGACTAACCAAAGGCTATTCAAAGGCCCACTGAAGATTTTTCTGCTCTTCGATTTCTTGTTTCTTCTACGCCAGAAGAAATAAGAAATTCTCTAGTTCAACATGCATAAAAATAAAGCAATATCACTCAACATATGGGATAATGTATGGAAATAAGCATCTTCTTCGCAATAAACTAGCAATCAATTCGGCAATCGGGCATAATGAATTAGCCTTATAGTAGCCTCAAATTATGGGGTGATCATATCCTTCAAATAATTCGTTCTTCCAATTTTTTTTTGCAAGCTCACGTAAAGACAGCAGACATCAGAACCACCGATGATGTTCAGCATTAAAAAGAGATCAACAATATGTCAGAAAAAAAAGCATTGATTGAGTCATGAATCTTGATGTTTATTTCCATTTTTTGTCCCATATTTTGATTGACATTGATTCATTTATAAGCAAAAGGAATTCTTATTTCTTTTGAGAAAAAGAACAGCAAAAAATCAACAATAAGCTAGAATGAGAGCCTAAAAATAGCCACAAAATCGAATTCATGATTGGAGCTTATGTTCTCAACAAAAAATGAGGTAATTATTTGATATCTCGAAAAAAGCTAAAGATAGGTATAGAAGAGTATCATACAATGGGTAATCAATTACTGAGCGAAAATGTAATATTACACAGGGTGTCTCATCTAAAGTTTCATAATTGTTGCTACTTTTCGTAATGCAATGCAGTCCTCAAAATATTCAAGATCGATAAAGCAGTCAATTATTCAAGTGACCAAATTTTCAAAATAGCATTTGTTTTCCGTAAACGTCTATCCTACCACCGACAAGGAATCACCCTTCATCATTAAATTAGTAACATTTCATAAGAACGACTGTGCAAGAATTATTTTCTTTTATATTATGAATATCGTAGTTTATCGACCTTCATTTTTCGAAATTCGCTTTTGGATATTCTACAACTGTGTTTATTCAACCATCTTATAGAATCTGAAAACCCACAATGTTGAACATTTATTTTGGGACACTTAGTATATTTTATATTTGAATAATAGTTTCGCAATATTTTCTATATAGTAGGAATACATATATTTTATATAATTTGGTTCACGACCTTTGATACAATCTCGTCAATGTAAAAATGCGACGGCGACACCCTGTACAGTGTGATTCCCTTCGATCTGAATACCCATCAGATCTTCATCATTATCTGCATAGCTTCGACCGTTAATAAACCCCTTGTATAATCCGGCTGACCGTTCGCAAGAGGGTGAACCGATCCAGAAGGGGTGAGTTTTATTGGCGTACAAACTTGTTATGCAAATCGAGCGAATCTGCCTTGTCCACTAGCAAACCCCATCTCGTTTCTGGTTTTGCACCGACAACTCTGACGAAAGTAGAGAACGTGCGCGCATCTCGATTTGATGCGGCAGATGTTGCGGCAGGCTGCAATTTTTTTTACGATTTTCGGATTATTTTTAAATGCTTCTTCCTGGTTGCGAGACGTTTTATCGACGTTTCGGGCCATATGTTCATTATGATTGACTGATAGTCAACCAGAACTGAATACCAGGATCTTAAAATATACTGGCGATGTTGTGAGGGCAAAATGCAAAGACATTAAAACAAATGTTTCATTGATAAAACGCTCTGAAAGCCGATCAGACATTGTTTGGATGTAACGAGTGCGAGAGAGATGAATGCACGGCGGCGGCTAATTGGCAACAGTGTATGTTTAATCACCTTCTCATGGCCAGTGGCGTGCTCACCGCCGACACTTTTTGATCATCAATCAGTTTTGCATTCGAATTGATCAAATCTAAATTCAATAATTTTTTCTTCATTCCTTGGTTAAAATAACTTCCTAGGGTTGCACGAAAAATACCAAGCAATGTTTTTGCATGCGTCACAAATGAAGGGATAATAAAAAATACAAATTTAGACTGCATTACATATAAATTCGCCGATATTACGAGTGAGTACATTATTTTACATATCACATTAACATATTTTTATGATTTTATGATATATTGATGTTTTTTCTTAGCTACATTATATAATGAAATCGAAAATGGGACCGTCGAAATCGAAAAAAATGTTAATGATACCAAAACCAAAATTTGTACAAATCAATGTATACTATCTATTTCGAGTGAGAACCAGCCCATATTACTAAAGACAATTCCAACAAATGCCTACGTCGATTATCCTATTATCCAAAGAAAAAGTGAAAAGGTAGTGACAAATATGTAATTTCAAAAAATCAGGTTCGTTGCAAGTATTTCATTAGATGAATTATGAATCTCTTGTTTCTGGTATACGTTTCAATTCCCCACTTTACGAACTGTATAAAATCATTCCATTATAGAATCAGTACATATGTCTTTATGACTATATGTACCAAAACAGATTTTCAGATATTTTTATAATAAGATTATCAAATGACAGTTATTTTTTATGATGTGCAATTGTTAAATCATTAATCGAATAGGTAGAAAGTCATGTTGGAAAGCGATTTCTCATTCTAATTTCCACTATTTTTTAACTGAAAATGCCTAAATGAACGGTAAATCAATCAATCAGTTGATTTTGGGCTTGGATGATCCACACGTTTGCACAAAATACACGAATTCACCATAATTATCTCAAAAATAATCTTCAGAACTCACAAAAAAAGGTGAAAAGACTGTATAGGTTCATTCACGAGACGTAAATCTCGTACAACTTGCCAGTGCGGCGTTGCCAAAAGTGCTGATCTCTTTGTGGAAAAGTTCTAAGTTTGGGAATCATAAGAAAAAATTATACTTCGGTAAAAATGTATATTATATTGTTTGTGTCAAATGAGTTCAAAGTATCCAACCCATTGTGAGATATCATAACGTTTTTGAAAAATCGTACAGTCTGGCAAGTATGTATTTGGGGGAAAAGAGATGGAAAAAAGGATCGAATGATGACTGATCGGGCTAAAACGTAAACAATGCAGTCACCTGTGGTTTAACGTCTTTGGGCAAGATGCATACCGTTGGATTCTTACTTTCATTTGATTTTCCTTAAAAATTCCTTTATCTGTTGAGTACAACGGAAACTCGAGCTTGTATTTTCACCAGAAAGGCGGAGCACAGAATGCTCCATATGATGACGTCATTGTACGTACTATTATTTTTTTGAAATCGTCAAAGCCATGCTCGGTATCACCACTGAAAACGCTCTCTCTTGGGAGTCCAATTAGACCTGTTCTAAGGTTCAGCTCTCAAACATACGCTGAAGCTCTCAAATTCTATTCACACGAACGGTCTAGGTCTGGATCACACCTGGAACCAGCAGGTTTTCATTTCGGGTCGACAGAAGTTGTAACAAATACCAGAAGCCCCGGGTCACCAGGCTTACAGCTAGACGATGCTTTGTTAGTTCCTCTACCAGCCAGTGTATCTGTCCTAATATTGTCAACATCATTCGTAGTTTAGGCACTTTCAAACGTTCAGTTTTTGATTGATGTAATATAACAATCAACGGTTCAGTGTGAACCTTTTGCGTGTCATCAGGGGCAAACATTCTGATCGTCAGTCACAACTTCTTAAATCAGAAGAACGTTCCTCTTTCTCTTCATGCTCGATCAGTAAGAATAATGGTAAAGGGTTGACTGAGGTTGGTCCGAGGAATGTTTGGAGGTTGTAAGCATCAGGAAAGACTTCACTAGGCAAAGAATTCCACAACTTTGCCGTTCTATTGATGAATTATGCTTGGTATAGCGATGTTCGACAGGTCTCGAGCCTGACAGTGTAGGGGTGACCAGCTTGAGCTCGTCTGGTTTGTCTACTAGGAATCGCGCGTGGTGGCATAATAGATGATATTTCCGTTGAGCACCGACCGTGAAAGTACCTATAAAAAAGGCATAGATCGCCGACCTTTCTACGATGATCTAGAGAGGTCAATGATTTGGTGAGTGTAGTATCATCGACTAGGCGGATAGCTCTCTTCTGAATTGAATCTAAGAGCTTTAGCGTATGTTTGGGGGCTGAGCTCCAAACATGTGAACAGAACTCCAGGACAGGTCGAATTTTTGCTTTGTAGATCATAAGCAGTTGCTGGAATGTGAAGTATCTCTTCGCACGGAAAAGGAAACCGAGTTTTTGTGAAGCAGTTTTCGCAATGGACCTCACATGATACAATCTAAATATCCCCACTCTTGTGGTCCGTAGAAAACATAGAGATCTTATTGTGCTCTTCAATATTATAAATGGCAGATACGATTGCCCCAATCTCCTTTTGAAAATTAATTTCTTGGTACCTTCTCGGTCAACTAGACAAACTCAAACATTCCACATACCTTTCCACAGGTCCAACTATACTTTCAATAACTTCATCTCACGAACACTCAGATTAGCAAATTCTCTCAAGGAGCTTCCATTATTTGGTACATCATTAAATAGTTTCAGGGCTCATCTTAAAAAAATCAACTTCTAAACACAAATAGTTATTTTGAAAAATGTAAAGCTCTCATAGTTATTTTGAACAATGTAAAGCACTCATATTATGACATATTACCACTGTACTTTATATTCTATCTGCTTATACAATGTAATTATCTTGCTTATACAATGTAATAATTTTTCCTAAATGGGCTCGCCCGTATGAATAAATAAATAAATAAATAAATAAATAAATGATCGTCCCATGAGAGAGCACTGTTGGTGGTGACACCAAGCATGGATATTGACGACCTCATAGGAACAGTGGTACCCGACATCATCAAATTGGGCATTGTGTGATCAGCCTTCTTGGTGAACATACAAGCTCAAGTTTTAGTTGCATTGAACTGTACAAGATTCTCAGATCCCCATTTCAGAATTCTTGTCAGATCCTCATTTAAAGCATCAACCTGTCTTCGCCTTGCACCTCTGGCCTTGTTGGATGATATAGGGGCTCTAGAGGAAAAGGCGGAATGAAGTGTACCATCATCCGCGAAGCTATGAACTGGGCTGGAGGTCACATTCAACAAATCATTGATGTGGAGCAAGGACAAAGTTGGTGTCAAAACAGAGCCTTGTGGAACACCAGCATTGATCGTCATTGTATCAGACCAGACCCCATCTAACACCACGTAGAGTGATCTATCTGCAAGAAAACTCGATAGTAAAAGACACAGTTGGGGCGGCAAACCATTGATTAAGTAGTTTATCGATCAACGGTTCAGTGTGAACTCGTTACGTGTCATTAGGGACAAACATTCTGAACGTCAGTCACAACTTCTTAAATCAGTCGAACGTTCCTCTTTCCGTGAATTCCTTTCGAGTCATTTCTGAGCGAAGTCATCAAGAAATGTAGGTTGTAGAGGGTTGACTGAGGTTGGTCCGAGGATTCCCAATACCGATTTGTTTTCGCTGATCTTCCGTATTGTTCGCGGTTTGTTGATATTTTCTTATAGGTGTACTGCTCTAGGCCACAAGGTTTTCTTTTGACATTATCGAACAACTCTTAGATTACTTCAAATTATTTTCTCACAGTGATAAAAATGAACGCATATGTTATAGCGTGATGGTTAACAAGCGTTGTGTCTCCCCCGAATACTTCGATTCGAAAAAAAAGTTTCCCTTTCATCGTGGCTTCATAAAGCCACACAAATTCTGTTCAACTGGAAGATTTTCGAGAAAGAATAGTTTTCTATATGGGTTCTCGAGTGTTCATTTCACCCTTTGGTTAGTCATCTTTGACTTTACAGCGGAGTTATACAAGGTTGATTCAGAACAATGTACACAGCTGCATTATTATTTATTTCAACTCCTATAGATTTTACAGAACTCCCATAAATTTTGAAGATTGTCAATCCACGAAACTCACAATAAATATGAATGTGTTGTTAATCCTATTCTGAAGAACAGTCTACTGAATCATTTATCAATTATGGATGCCATTGTAGTTGGTGAACCTCACGAACACAATAATCGAATTAAAAGGTTAACTGGATCCAATCGTATTTCTTCGTTGCAAGTGTCAGCCATTATTGATTCCGTGATTTGAAGTTGGTGGTTATGAAGCGGGAATTATTATAACTGGCTGTATGTCGGCTCGTATATCAACATTACGAGTTCCGAACAATAAGGGCTCCACTTCAGAAATCCGACGAGATCTCGGTCGTGAATCATTTGGAGTTGCATCGATTGGAATTAGAAAAATCGACGAGTCGTTTGTCATGATTAGGAATGTTTGTTTCGACACGGATGCTATAATAGGTGGATATTTCCTCGCCAGGAAAGATCATGTGTGGAAGAATTTCTGGAAGTCATAAGCATGAGGAAAGACTTCACTTTGCCGTTCTATCGGTGAGCCTGTTGATATGAGCGTGACAGATATCTAGTTTGTCTACTTGAACCGCTCGTGATTGAATAATAGACGAGATTTCCAATGAACACCGACCATGGAAATGTCTTTGGAAAATGGAAAGATCCCTCACCTTCCTTCGATGTTCTAGATATGTCAATTGATTCGTGAGTGTAATATCACCGACTAGGCGGATGAATATAATCGAGGAGCTTCAGCGTATGTTTTTGGGAACTGCACTCTTATATACAGGGTGTTACGGAATAATGTCACTACGGCCCTAAAACGCGTTGAAATTTAGAAAGACGATGAATTGTCTAAATAGGATTGAATGCATTTGAGTTTTGCCTTTTGTACATGATATAATCACAAAAATTGATCAAAACGTCTTCCTCCAACCTGATCACGCCGAGTTAAACGTCGCTCATGATTTCGGCGGACTTGACTAAAAATTTGATCCTCGTTCTGAATGATTTCAAATGCTGCTGTAATTCGTCCAATCGAGTCTCGCTCTGTTTGTACTGGAGTTTCGTAGACCAAAGACTCTACATGTCCCTACAGGAAAAAATCTAGCGACGTTAAATCGGGTGACCTAGGAGGCCAAGAAACTGCTCAACCTCTGACAATCCAACGCTGATCCCATAGTTCTGTAACACCCTGTATATCTTCATACCTTCCTGAGATGTCATCATCCGCCTTCCTTTGAGTGTTCGTAACCCAATAACAATGGAAATTATATTTTTAGAATCAGATGGTATAGGAAGGACACTCAAGTTCCATTGATATCTTTCGTGGTCTTCTAAATCCAGCACCTTCCACAATGTTTTCCATAATTACTCGACATTTCGAGATCTCGACTCCCAGTGACCCAATGAAAGTTGTCTACTTTTTTGAATGATGAGAAAGGTATTCGTCAATTAGGTTTTCATTCACTTTTTTCGAGTGATATCAAGCTAAAATCCATTGAGAACATTGATAGGTCGATGACATCAATTAATCTCAAAACCACATACACCAATCACAAACAGATTTTGAGAATTTTCAAAGCAAGATGTATCACCACACTCTTGATCCTACGCCTCCAAAAATCCTCATCATCATATGAACATAGGACACTTAATCAATGTGTTTATTATTTTGAATATAATATTCAATATTTATTTCAATATGTATTCGATATTCAATCATTATCGAAAAATATTCAATATTTTGGAGTAAATTCCCTTCTCTTCTATTATGGAATAAATTTTCAAGTTTCCTGTTTGAATAGCTTGAATACTCAATTGATCGAACCGAAACACCCTGTATGCATATCTAATTATCTGTTGACGCTCGTGTGCAACCCAAGGCAGCGAAACCACCTCATATACCGTATGATTGATTTCTCAACAATTTCGCCGAACTGGAATATCGCATTGCATGCACATTGATACAACGTTTCGGAATTCAAACAACCGCGAGGTGCCACATATCTCGGACAACAAATTGCAGATTTATACGTACAAGGTGGCCCGACCAAAAATAATGAAGGTCGAAAATCTCATCTACTTTGTAATCAGAGTTGATGAGCAGTAAAGCAACTGTCCTGATGAAATTCCCTGTATATCGATCCATATATCGAGGATTGTCATAGGAAATAAATGATATCATCCAACGAGATCTATGAAGAGTGAAGTTCCACAAGGATCAGATTTAGGGCCTGTGCTTTTCATTATTAACATGATGGAAACACCATTATGCTGCTGATGTTGTCTTCTTTTTATATTTCTTCGTTATCTAATTTTTCCGGTATAAGTGCCAAAAAATTAGGTACAATCATCGAAATTGAAATATACCGAAGTACTCAATTGGTATCCAACAGAGTTCAAAAGTAACAACATTTTTCATCCAGCAAATCTGTGAGATGAGTCTAAGAATGCATAACTTACGAGTTTAATGTACCAGCCTGATTTTCTTGTCTATTGAACGATTCATGATGATTGATAATTTATGATGGCCACAATATCTTGTGAACACTTTTCGGAATTTTAACTATGCATTGGTGCTGTTTATTTGCCTGATTCATATCATCATTTCTTATTCTCAAAATATGTATGAGCGTATTCGAAATGATTCAGGCTGGAAAATACATGAATGAACAATTTTCATAATACTCAATACATATGAGCTGATCTTGATGAAAACAGGGTGTTCCACTCCGAAATAGAAAATCAAATTTACCCTAATGAAATCGCTTGAAGACTGTACTTAAGTAGAGTTTATACATCAAAAAGTTGAGGATTTTT
The DNA here is from genome assembly GCA_963576655.1 of Gastrophysa polygoni. Lineage (NCBI taxonomy): Eukaryota > Metazoa > Arthropoda > Insecta > Coleoptera > Chrysomelidae > Gastrophysa > Gastrophysa polygoni. Next base: position 19,200,212 of record OY755088.1, on the reverse strand, counting down.
GGGAAATGGTTTTTCTATCAGTTTCATCAGATTTCTCATAATCCTACAATAAAAATATGATGTGTGCTTCCTTTGTATTAGTTCCGTATGCAGAAGAAAACATTTCTCGTTGGGACACCCCGTATATACGGTACGCATAAACACGGCCGGTTATTATGCGGAGCATGGGAAATGGGTAGCAATCACTGATAACAGGTTCTCTTCGCAGAACTCCTCTGATAATGGTCTCGGAATATTTATTACGAATATTTCTCGATCTACGGCTCCATAACTTTGAAGACGGTCGTCGATAGGGAAGGTTCGATTAGAGTGGATTCGTGAGAGCATAAATTCCAATGCAGACACGTTTATTCCAACTAAGTGTACGCAGGATAACACAGGGTGTTACCCTTCTTCTGTCCAAACCGATTATTTGTCGAAATGAATATTTTGGGAGATGGTGAATTGACAAGTTTTCCTATGACATTTGTTTACCACTGACCAGAGGTTAACGACCGAATCGGGCAGTGCCTCTCGTTGTAGTCCGATGGATTTGAAGTACAGTTCGTATTTGCGAAGTTCACACAGGAATTTGGTACCACCAGTCGGTTTTGGTCTCTTCTCGTGATGTTTTACTCATTGCGTCTGAGATGAAACACGGTTATTTCAGTTGTGAGGAAATTTTATTTGTTTTCGAGCCAAAATTGAACTTCGTTCTCGGTGTTTCCACCTTAATTATTCCAAAGAATAATAGGTTATCTCCTTGTTCCTCATAGAATTCCAGAGGGCATGCCATCACGCTTTACTCATCAGAAATACTTTGATGATATTGGCAATCGACCGACCATATCTCGGCCATTTTCAATTGGATTTCAGATTAGAAGGGAAATTTAACAAAATACGAGTGGTGCATATAAAAAACTAAAAACGGTTCAACTTGTCAGGTTTTTAGATCGCCTACTTGAGCCAATCCCAAAAGTCTGACGGTTTTCTCGAAATGCTTCAGCTAAGCTTTTGAACAGTGGAGACGGGGTGGGTAAATAGGCGAGAACAACATAGACAGAACAAGTTTAATAGTGAACATACAGTGATACGAGAATTGAGAAGAAGAGTGAATAGAAGATCGAGAAGAAGAGTGAGAAGAAGATCGAGAAGAAGAGTGAGAAGAAGATCGAGAAGATTGAAAGTGAGAAGAAGAGTGATAGGCTTATCTACCGTTACTGACTGAGAGAAGAAGAAGGAAGACATAGAAAAGTTGACACAATTACCGATAACCTAAAGATGATGACCTTACAGGATTTCAAAATGCACAATCTTAAATCTTACCGTACAACACTGCCTGATCAAACACCATATGTATAACAAATATCAATTACCTTCAGTATGCATACCACCGGTTCACAGACGTTTGATGTTCGATAAGGTAAGACCAAAATACAGAGTGAAAATGGTACAAAAGGTAATCAAGGCACTGTCTTCGCAAATCTGCATCAGTTCATCGACTGTGACTGTCTGTGGGGATGTTCCAACGCTCTACTATACTAAAGTTACCTCAAATCAGTCCGAAATGATGACTTGCCAGAGGAACCTCTTCCTAGTGTCATCTCTGGGGGTTCACTTCTGACCAGGGAGGAGTGACTTCGTAGAAGTTAGATAGCTTTAGATAGTTGAGATCAGTAGAAAAGCCAATGTCATACAAGGTGTCAGTATCCGAAGGGAGGTCTGACAATCTCCTGAGCAAAAAAAAGGTCTGAAACAATAAGTCTTTCAGAGAAAATTCTATGATAACAGGTAGATTTAGAGTTCTTCCAGATCCAACTGAAGTTGAGTATGGAATATCTGTCCTAAGATAAAGCCCATTAATTACTTGATTCGAGATACATATACTCTCAATTGAATATGAAAAATTTGCGAAGCTCTTCACGTGTTCTGGTCTGAACCGAAAAAATAAAAATCGAGACTTTTTTTCTTGCTGAAATACAGGTTTGCTGAAGTCACTGGTCATGAAATCTGACATGACAGGGTTGACAATGTAAATAAAGAAAAATTCACGAATTTTTGTGGGAAATATTTCTGGAAACCAAATTTCAATTTCAAAGGCCAACTTTAGGAAAGGTATGGAAGTGACATTCCACAGAATACAGTTCAGTGTTCATGGGTTCATGTCAGGTCAAGTGTACAATCGTTTGTTTATCTTTTGTTGATTGTATCTCATTTCATCTCGATATCAAAAACATAGAGGAAAAGAAAGGGAACAGTACAAGAGGAGTGAGAGATATACCTGCAGAAGATTTTCAATCATTAAGAAGGGTACACATGATCAAGCTGATGAGAGATGCGGTGGCTCCACATAGTGATACAATAACTTCTATCTGAGGCAAGAAGATTGAATATTCGACTCCTACTGAGTGGCATATTTCATTCAGATCTTATGGAAAACTTATCCTTATTCTGTTTCAGGGTGATCAGGGAGCCATGAGCATCTCGAATGTGCAGTTAATGTGAGGTGAAGTACAATGAGCATATCGAAGGGTCATTAGAGATCCAAATGGATTCCTAGGGGCTGTCAGACCGTAACAATTTTTTGGTGAGGGAAAAATGCAGAAACGTATACTTTTGCATGGAAACTCAGTAAATTTTAGTTTCTGCATGGTTCTAAACAGGTCCAGAATCTGAAAAATCAATTGTAACCTATCCGTTTCCAGTCCTCAAGTCCAGCTGTAACTTCGAGACGTCTGAGACATCGATCCACTAGGAGACTTTCCATTGAGGAGAATCTCATTAGAAGTCCTCCATTCAAATGTAGTGAAACGTCCTTCCCTTCAGTGTCAGTATTCCACGGTTGAAAATCGTTTCGCTCGAGGTTTCGCTATTTCAATTTCATTTCGAAGCGTGACTGGTGGCAATAACAGGCCAATTTATGCAAAATGTGCAATTGCCCGCTCAGATCTCAGATAACATCTCTGTCACAACTAACGATCTACGATGACAATAAAACAACATAATGAGAGAGAGAGAGAGAGAGGACTCTTTTATGTAGCGTTATGCTACCTCCACAATGAAATCCCGTATACTGTACTTATCATGATAATGCATGATACGCTTCGATTGTCGATGTTCCATAATTGATGATGTTTCATGGTCTAGGCTAGATGATCATTATTTATTTATTTATTTCTACGAGGAGATGATGATTGTTATTAACATGGTTAGCGTGAATGAACTGTTGAATGAACGAACGAATGTGTTCGTACATGTGAAATACAGTTTTTCTGTTACACTTAAAAACTCAGTTACTCAAAAATTAGTCAGGTTGTTTCATCTGAGGCGCACATTGGAAATTTTCCGGGTTCGAATGATGAAAATTCCTGGAGAGCCATAATCGCTGATCAATGAAAATGTTTTCGAAATGGTGGCACTTCCGATTATACCGGAAGTAGGCAACAACTTCCTTATTTCAAATGGAATGCTATATTTTTCATTGCGTTTTCAGATTCTTTGGGTTTTTTCAGCATCATCTTTATCAGCCTTCCCTATACCTAAGTTTTTTTTTATCTGTGGACAACACGAAAGGGAAACATAAAATGTTCGAGGAACATCGTGTTAGCCAGCGGTGGAATTTTGGGAGAGTAGGAAGGTGTTGGAATTTTTCTTGAAAGTTCGGAGGTTGTAAGCATCAGGAAAGACTTCACTAGGCAAAGAATTCCACAACTTTGCCGTTCTATTGATGAATGATGCTTGGTATAGCGATGTTCGATGTCTAGAAGTTTTCAAAATATTTGGACTTGAAGAAGAAAGTTTGGACCGTCGTCGTTGGAAATCGATGACTCAGTCATTTTTGGAAGTATCGGAATTGTTCTCGAGCAACAGCAAGAGGAAAAATGGATCTTGTGGTTCATCCATAATTGAGCGAAAATGATTGGAAATCCTCAAAGTTTGGGGAGAAATTTGAGGAAGTTCGAATACCCATGACTTTTTTTTTTAAAACGGAGTGCCTAATTTTTCAGTTCACCTAATAAAAGAAAATAGAATAGATAGAACAGAATACATAGAATAGATTTGAGAAATGACCAAGCAATTTTATTCCCACTAAACACTTAGAAATGGTGCCAAATGGATTTGTGCGGTGCTATTTTAACCACTTGCGAATCCAATACCACACCATACGGTGTTGAGTATCGAAATTGAGTCTGCGTAGGAGAAAACGGTTTTTCCGATTAACCACTATGCGTATGGGTGCGAACTTCAGTGTATATTACGAGGTAAGTTAAGTGTACACTACGATATGGTGTGGGAGTTTCCTACGGCAAAGTTCCATACTGTGTGTGAAGAAGTATCATCTGCTTGAAAAAATCTTATCGAATAAACTCATTTGAAAATATAAAGGATTTTGCGAAATTGTTTTTTTTTGGTAATGGCGTAACTTTGCCCCAATTCGGACAACTCCAAAATTCTTTGTACTGAAGCATGTGATACACCCAAATCTTTTTCTGCACTAAGAATGGACGCTTCTGGATATGCATGAAAATATGCCAAAACGTCAACAATATTGTCTTCATTCGAAGTAACAGGTTTTGGTAATGTTGGAGGCGCTTTTAACTTTGAGCCATAGTTGATGAAATTGTTTTGTAATCTCACAAACTTCCTCCTGTTCATTGGTGTCAATGCAGGATACATTTGGATTTTCTGCAAGTTCTGGCAATGATTTGATCACATTGTCCGTGTATAATAAATAACTTCATAAGAACTTCGTTTGAATAATCGATATTCGCGTTCATTCTGGGAGATTTTTTTAAACACTGTCAATAACAATTACTGAATTACTCATTAATGTCACCGAACTGTCATGAGTTTGATATTTCCATGGCTATCTAAAATTAACTTTTTCATAAAATTATATTTTTCACAAAAAGCGGCTTTATTAAGAAAACTTGATGATTAAGGTATAGTGACATGCTATGTCATCTTGTAGCATTTTTATTCGTCTTTCAATTTATTGAGTAAAAAACAGTGGGTACCTTTCGACAAACAGAACTTTTGACCACTTGTATGAACAACGGATATACATAATAATTTCAGCACGACCTCTAAGATATGGAGGCGACTTCTCGGTGTAAATTAAATACATCAAGCCTGTGCAAACCACCACTAAAATATCAACTCTTTATGATTCGAGAGCCCTGATTTACATAAGTCCAATTAGGGACATGTTTTGGATCATATTTAACACAAATTATTTTTTATCTTGAAAACCGATAGAGATAGGTATAGGGATTTATTAACAAAAGAGTATTGTAATGGAAAAGAAATTCTAAAAGTTTGTTCATATATGGGGTGTTCCATTTAAAAAAATGAAGTTGCTAGGACTTTTTGATAGAAACGGCAACGTCGCAATTTCGAAAATATTCCAGATCGATAGAACAGGTGATAAAATGTAAGATGCGGAATTTTCAGAAAAATCCTGCGTTGCGTTCTCCATAAACGTGTAACGTACCATTGACCGTGAGTTATCCTGTATAGTATCACCATAGTTTCAGACAGATACTATATACCTTTTTCAGCTTTTTGTGGGATTTTCTCTCCTCGTTTCTGAAAAATAAAGCAAAAGTTATCAAAAATTATCTCAATATATATATATATATATAGTAAAATTTGTGCACATTAAAAAAAATTTTGCGAAGAAAAATGAATTCTAATTGTGTTGAAAACGGGAGCAGATTCGTTCCCGAAACGTCCACTAAGATAAGTAGAAGTTTTTTATTCCCATTGAATATATTTTTATTTCCAAATCTCTCAAAAACAAGGTGTCACTGACAAATAGAGTATCTGGAAGTTTAATATCAAGCGCAGTGACATTTTGGGGCAGATCACAAAAAATGTACCACCTCCTCGAAAAACTTACAGACAGATACTATGTACTTTCACGGTTACCTATGTATTAGCATCCAATCAAAATTTGAATAAATATAGTGTTTTCGAGAACCACAACAAGTAAGTCAACCAATCAAGAAGGTTTGCGTATCTTGGACTGAGTGGAAATTTAATCACTTCAACTTCGAGAATATATATAAGAGGCTTATCCCTCGTATTTCCGACAACGCATGGACAGTTGTAACGTATCACCTTCATTTTGTCCGATAATAATAATTATATGGATGGAATTTATCATCGATACATGCACACGTTGTACAGGGTGGTTCCACATCATTTCTCTAACGAACAAATTTAATCTCCGGAAGGAACGAGAATATACAAGAAAATGTAACAAATATTCATACATCATTTCTTCGAGGAAAGGGATAGAAAAGATTCATTTTACAGCTTTTCGTGGAATTTCCTCTCCTCGTTTCTGAAAAAGAAAGTAGAAGTTATAAAAAATTATATCAATATATTTGTAGTAACGACAGATTTTGTGATCTGCCCCAAAAGGTCACTGCGCTTGAAATTGAACCTTTAGATACCTAGAAGTGTCAGTGACACCTTGGCTTTTGAAAATTTGGAAATATAAATATCATAAACTTAATGTGAGTAAGCTTGCTCACTCTGAAGCGTTAATAAACGTACTCTGTATGAACTCACAATCAGTCAGCAACAAGGTGTTGTTTAAACTAAACTTACTCTGCTTTTGAACAGAGAAACGATGCACGCTGGCATTTATGTCAGGTTAATATGCTGCTGTGAGGTTATGTTGTGAATATTCTGATATTAACTATCCTGATCTGAGTCAAATAGAGATATTGCTAATTCATACAATCACAGTATCGAGAAATAATAACACATTTCCATTCATAATGATTGTTTATCCATCAGAGATAAAAACAAATATCCTCGTTGCATGACACTTGACATTTAGTTGAGCAGGTTTATGAACGGATCCTCTGAGTAGCCATCGTCGATATATTTATGATGAGGTGATCATGCTCTACTTGGATCAAAAAAATCATGAAAGTGGCCAAAAGTAATCGCTGGAAATAACTGATCGTAATCGGCGTAATCGCACCGGCAATTAAAAAAAAAACTGGTAGGGATATCATATATTGAAGAATTTCGAAAATACTTTTTTCGTGATCTCCAATCGATTCCGGAACGATTTGATGGAAAAAAAGTTCTCCAGCTCTTTGAATGATTGGAGCAGGGGAAGATAAAGAGCGCTAAGAAGAAATGATTATAACTTCACTTTAAATGAACGATCAAGTCAATTTGAATTTTTTAGCGACCGCTAGAGGGCGCCGTTGGAACAATTCTTTTTCTTCAAACTGATATAGAAATTGGCCAAACGATCACTAAACTGTTGAAAATCGCAAGTTTTTTTCTTTCTCCTTTTGAGTCCTTGAGAGTCAATTAGAATTTCTATCCAAAATCTGTTCGCTAGCGTCCTTTCTTAGTTGTACACCCGGTACAGACCTATCTAATTTCCAACTGCAACCACCTTTGTAATGATGTTCGCTCACATGCTTTTTTCCCGAATTCAAATTGAAGCCCTATCGGTCCTCTTCATGTGTTACCGCTAGACGCTAGACTCTCGTCAACGCTTCGTGACGCTTCTAGCCAGTCATGTTTATGCAAAAACATAGTAATCTCTGTCAGAATGAGTATGACATACAAATATACAAATATTTTGAGTTGTTAATCTGTCAGTCTTCGGAGGTGGCAGTCGAATGGCGCGGTTATTGACGTCACCAAATCTGTTCGTTCCATGCTAATATGAAAATCGCGAATTCCAATAATTATTCAAGAAACGTAGGAAGTACTTAGAAGTACATAGTACTTAGGAACATAGTTTGGTTGAGTACTATCAAAGGATGAAATATTTTTTTGCTGATCATGCTCATTATAGAGTTCACCAATTAAAACATTTTCACGTAGACATTTCGAATTTTCATGTATGATACAACACCTCATCGAGTTTTATGGAATATATTTAGTATATTTTATGCATATGGCTATATTTTGTATTATTCTCATCCTGTATGAAGCAATATGCTATTAAAAGAACGTTTAATGACATTCGAAATGAATCTGGATCACTATGTACCACTAATAGAGTCGCGGTACAGAGCAAATAAAAAATTATCTACTCACATTAATACGATGCCAGTGCCTTTAATGTTCATTCAAGTAATAGTTCATGCCTATTAGTGTCAGATAAGATTTAATATATATTGTGATCCAGTGCATTGATTTAATACTTCCTTACTATCATTATGCTTCCCGAATTGAAACCTTCATAATGCATATACCTTATGATAATATTGGATGGTTCATAAATTTTCAACCATTTCTCATAAACTTTTCATACGTTCGCATTAAAGAAAAACTCTTTCAAAAAATTTTTCAAAATATATAACACAACATCCTGTATCGCAGAATTTTGTGAATCGCCATCGATATTTGGAAAAAGCAGAGAAAACTGACACATCCAATCAGAAAAGTGTGACTGATAGTCTCGAATTTTTTTTTCATAATTTTTATGCGTTCATTGAAAATGTAATTCAAAATCTACTTTGAATACAACGAAATAATATCATAAGTGCTGAATTATGTGAAATACCAATGGATTCGGCTCTAACAGATTGATAATTCTTTATCATTTCTACTCTTTTCGAGAGCCCATTATTTACTATCTATTTTATTATGCATGGCAAAATATTCCAAACATGTGAATGGGTCGAGGTGGACTCATTTTCTGACCTTAAAGATCACCTTATTACAATCCAGTAGATCACTTTCTTCAGTGTGGTCACTGAAAATCGAAAGTGTACTATGTACCAATCGACACAAGAGAAAAACTTTCGGAACGTATCGATATCGCTTGCGAAGAAATTAGAAATATTCATAACGCTGTCAGAAATGCCATCAGGGAATTTCTAACAGATCCAGACGATCTATGGTGAATGTTTTCAATAGTTATTGTGATTTTTATATATGTATTAGCCTATTTCTTCCATTACTTCATGATTTTGTCCAAGAAATGAATGTACTAATATATGTATCATTTTCAAAAATGATAAATAATATTTTCTTCATTTCCGAGACATGCATGTGTTTTTCTTCAATCTGGATGTTCAATAATGTGAAGCTGACCTGCTTCACATTATTTTCTGCTCATTTCCACCACCGGATCATCTGAAGAAGTTTTGTCTTGTTATTGGATTATAAGAAATTGTGCATATTTCCATGTATTTGTTTTCGTTCTCTAATTCCTTCCACTGGCTTATGTACGTGGTTAATACTTACCAAGAGTGGATAGATTATACAAAGTGTTTCAAAAGTTATAGACAAATATTTTGTAAACTCGACACACCTTGTATGTGTCACGTAGACAAGCAGGTCTCCTGTTGATCTCTAAGTGACGAAAGCCATATTGCAGGTCGTTCACGATTTTGGACCTCTCTAGATATCGGATGAGCTCGATGTTGATTGCGTTTTCCATTACTCGATGTTGAAAAAATTTAAAATAAACATTAACTTTCAGCATTCAGAATTATAGAGAGAAATCTACCTACTTTTTAAATGTACTGTATGATTTTGGTTTGAAGTAATAGCTATCGCTTATAAATATGTTAATTGCATGTACGACTATGTAAATTCGAGTGTAAATTATGAAATAACATATACCTATACATCCCACAAATATTTAATGATAAAACTCGCATGACAAATATACGATTGCTTCGTTTGCTTCTAACAACCAAAGATACTGTTTACATGGTACACACAGACAGTGAAGCATGATATGAGTACACAGAGTCATTTACTTTGACTGAAATAACAGTATTGGCAGTTCCATATGATTCTTGTATGAATTACAGGGTGTCAAAATGGAAAGTAAAGAATGGGTGGACTCACGGACAAGATTGAATGAGATATATATTGAATATAAATTTTAGAATTGATATTGTCTATTCGAAATTAGTTTTTTGGAAACAAATGAATATTTGCCGTCATTTGATCCAAAGATATGATATTATAAATTCTCTACTAGATGTACCCTTAGCCTCATCGACGTATGAGGAGCATCGAAACGAACGTAAGAAAAAGAAACAGCTATTGATTCGTCTGGATGTGCAACAAAGTAAGGTACAATGTTGACGACGGCTAGGTGATCACTGTTGATTGACTCTCTTTCGTTTGCTGTTTTCATTGGTTGGATATCTCCGCCTTTTTCTAGGCGCAATCTGGGGTCTATTTGAAATTTGTTTAACAGGATTCAATAACTCACTTTTGAAATGATATATCCTGATATTTTTTTGAATCTAATTAGTACAGCCATAGGCTGAACAGGACAACAACATCTCGAACAAATTTTAAAATCCCTCCTTGACTTGATGGGCTGAACCAGCTGAACAAACTAGGATTATTTACCATTTTTTTTTATATTCAAACAAGGAGTGAAACCGAGTCTGTGTGTTTTAATACACTTCGGAACAATAAACTCCGCTAAACAATAGATTTGGATAAATAATCTCATACTATTAACTCGATTCGAATGGAAATAACTGAAAATGTCGTATTTCCCAGTGGCACGACACATCAAAATGTTTTGCCAACAGTCAGCTGACTTTTGATCGCTGCGTCTCATTCTTAAGGTCGTATCAATTCCTCTGTCTCTCTCTGTCTCTCTCTCTCTCTCTCTCTCTCTAAGGTCGATCTAGTAGAGAATATATAATATTATATCTTCGGGTCAGTCCAAGAGATGGTATGTCAACTTTTTCAAATTCATTGGAATTGCATACATGCTTATGAAATACGAAAGCACTGAACGGACATGACTTTTTTTTTATAATTGCCAGTTCGAACTGGCAATTAGCACTAATTGTCAGTTCAAACTGACAATTGGGTCTAATTGCCACTTCAAATTGGCATTTATCCCTAATTGCCAGTTCAAACTGACATTCATCCCTAATTGTCAACTGGCAATCAGCACTAATTGCCAGTTCAAAATGGCAATTAGCACTAATTGCCAGTTCAAACTGACATTGGGTCTAATTGCCACTTCAAACTGGCATTTATCCCTAATTGCCAGTTCAAACTGGCATTCATCTCTAATTGCCAACTGACATTTATCCCTAATTGTCAACTGGCAATCAGCACTAATTGCCAGTTCAAACTGACAATCGGGTCTAATTGCCACTTCAAACTGGCATTTATCCCTAATTGCCAGTTCAAACTGGCATTCATCCCTAATTGCCAACTGACATTTATCCCTAATTGTCAACTGGCAATCAGCACTAATTGCCAGTTCAAACTGGCATTTATCCCTAATTGCCAGTTCAAACTGGCATTCATCCCTAATCGCCAACTGACATTTATCCCTAATTGTCAACTGGCAATCAGCACTGATTGCCAGTTCAAAATGGCAATTAGCACTAATTGGGTCTAATTGCCACTTCAAACTGGCATTTATCCCTAATTGCCAGTTCAAACTGGCATTCATCCCTGATTGCCAACTGACATTTATCCCTAATTGTCAACTGGCAATCAGCACTGATTGCCAGTTCAAAATGGCAATTAGCACTAATTGGGTCTAATTGCCACTTCAAACTGGCATTTATCCCTAATTGCCAGTTCAAACTGGCATTCATCCCTAATCGCCAACTGACATTTATCCCTAATTGTCAACTGGCAATCAGCACTGATTGCCAGTTCAAAATGGCAATTAGCACTAATTGCCAGTTCAAACTGACAATTATAAAAAAAAGTCAGCGCTTTCGTAATAAAAGAAAACAGAACATATATATGAACAACAATAGACAAATATGCGAGCAAATATGCTACAATATGAATTCTTGAAAAGGAAAGAAGTCACAATCATTGATAACTATAAGTCTATTTTTAGATTGAATACATGAAGATAACATGAAAATAATGCAGACTGATTAGTACTTATTTCAGTTTGAGAGCATTTACTTGCTAATAGTGACACTCATCCGAATGGCATTTATTTCCCGCAGATGCTTGGAATGTTTCTACTGATGTTCATTCTTGCCGAATTATATCATTCCGAGTTATCCCGCCAAAATAATAATAAAAACCTGTCGCATTGGATAAATAAGCCCCCATTTATCTCTGGTTCATTCCCCTGTAATCTGCGAATTCTTTCCATTATTTTCGCCAGGAAAATGCCCCGTGAAATATGTTGGCAATAGTATTTCTTTGGCGAAAACCATATAAAAACGAGGTGCTATTAACGCGTTATTTCATGAAGAATGAGCCAAACGAAATATCGACTTGATTTTGACAAAAACACGCCGCACGTTCAACAATTCTTTCAGTTTACTAGGTGAAGGGAGAATCTTTGCGAGCCGACAGAAAAGCTTGACTTGAATGTATAAAATGAAATTTATATTTCGAAGAGGGTTCGTAGGCGCTTGAATGGGGATGATAATTTGATGGATTCGGAGCTAGGATATACAGAGGAAACTGTATTTTCAGAAAATGGGGACATGGTATTGAAATGTGTCGAGAAGGAATTCTCAACTAATGTGGTATGCTGGGGCAGCTTTATGTGAAGCTTTGATTGAAAATCGTGATCATTGTGCTGAAAAAATATTCTGTAAACTTTACGGGTGGGGGATTTCATTTTATTTAGTTTTATTTCAGCTCTCAATATCTCCATCATTTTAGTATAAGTTTCTGATAGATATTATAATATGATCAAGAAGATTCTGCCGTTCGTAAATTCACAGAAAAATTGTGAATCAATCAAATGTAAGGAAAATCATCCGTTTCAGAAATGAAATAAACATGAAAACAAAGTGTATGTGGCAAAGGTGCTTCGAGTATTTGTTTGAAAACAGTGAGAAAGATCAATAAAAAATAGTCTAACATAGGAATCAAGTAATGAATAAACAACCACACATATTCACTCACATATTTTTCTATCGTTTTGTTTTGTTTTTTCAAGAAATTGAATAACAAATTTCCAAAAAAATGTTTTCATTGTGATCACGTGAGGAAATAGCGAGTATAACGAAATGATATTTCGAGCTTCATTTGTCAAAATTATGATTATAATATAGGTAAATAATATTGAAGTTGGTTCAAGTTTGAGTTAATTAATTAATGTCAAATTATTTTATCCGAGGTGATATCCTTTGAAAACTGTCTATAAGTTCTTCGAGGAGGTGGTACATTCATTTTTCAGCTTTTCATGGGATTTTCTCTCCTCGTTTCAAAAAAGTAGAGTAGAAGTTTCAAAAATTATTGCAATATATTTGTAGTAAGGACAGATTTGGGATTTGCCCCAAAATGTCACTGCGCTTGAAATTAAATTAAATTAAAAATACCTAAAAGAGAAATTCTCTATTGGCCAGTGACACCTTGTTTCTGAAAAAAAATGGGAATACAAATATATTTAATAAGAATACTACCTCTACTTATCTTGGTGGACGTTTCAGGAACGAATCTGCTCCCGTTTTTAACACAATTGAAATATTTATTATATTTATATATTATATTTATATCCTTTAGTTTCCAAATGTACCTAACACTGAGTTTGAACAACCCTGTATAAAAAGAGATGATCACGCTAATAATTAATGGTTGTGAAAAGAACGGATACTAAAGCCATTATTTTTCATGACATTTCCTCTTCAGTTTTCATCTCGCAAGGGCTGTGGAAAATATTAAACGACTTCTGTTTCCTCTCTTCTTTCATCTTGATTTTCAGTCAACCAGGAAGATATATAAACATAACAAATATGTCAATACGAGGAAGCCAATCTTGATACTGTAAATTGCATGGTACTGTTTAGTTATTTCAATTTTCAATTCATTTCAATTTCAATTTATTTCAATTCAATTCGTAAAAGATACATTTAATAATCAGATCTTTTGAGCCGTTCAAAGAAGAATGGTTCGCAAACTAAGCGCTTTTGGCTTGTTTGTTGCTTTCCATTTTTCTCTTCACGGTAACACTTTCAATAATTAGTACAGTACGACATGTGAATTATTTTATAATAGGTGCAAAAAGAGGGAGAACGGAAAGAAAGAAAAAAAATAAATGAAAATAACTAACTACTAACTACAAAAAAAAGAAAAACAAAGGAAGCTCTAGACAACATGAGAAACCGAGAAGGTTGGTTAAGTAAATAAGGTTGTTGCTCATTGAATAATGTGGTATTTTATTAACTTGAATATGTAATGCGATCAAACAATTTATAGTGATATGATAGAACGAACCAAGGTAGTTGCTCAGTAACGTACAGTATTCAGATATTTTATTTTATTTTGAGAATTGTATATATATATATATTATATTGCTGCACTTCTCAGTAGAGTCAATATAGGATTAGGGTTTGTAGTGATGAATTTTTTAATTTTTGTTTTGGATATTTTGAAATTTGAGCTATACCTTAATTCTTTTGGCAGTATATTATACAATTTTGGTGCAAAGTAAAATATTATTCTTTGTGTATGACATTTTTTTGACAGTTATGACAGAGATATTGTTTTTATTTCGTATGTGAAATTCCTGATTTGATGTAACATTCCATAAAACCAACAACGCTCTTATATCTTCAAAAAAAAACTCATCTCCAGTGAACTTCATCTAATGAAATGAAGAGGACCTGTGTCTATAGCAGAAAAATTGAGGCAGGGGCGACGTTGGAAATAGAATGAGAGAGACTGATATCTATTGAATGAATTAGAAGTTAAAATTCTCAGTACTTTTAGTCCGGAATGGACACCGTAATTTTTGTACTACCGTCATGTGATCGAGTTGGTGTATTTTGTTTATGTACTGAACAAATATTGTACTGACTTTTGTTGCTTATGGATGTAAGAATTATTTTTCATATGATTCTATAGGAGCAATTCCTTTCATTCGCCTGATTCAGCACTTGAAAATCTCGCTCAGAATTTCTCACACATTATTATTTTAATCATTCTGAGGGGGCCGTAGCACAGTGGTCAAGGCGTTTGACCATGATCGAGCTGCCGGAACGGTAGTGAGTTCGAACCCGGCCGCGGTTGTTAATTTTTCATTGAAATTGAATGGTTCATCGATTTCAATCCTGATCGATCTGGTAGTGTCGATACACACGGTCCCCCAGGAGTGGTTGGCGGAGTCCACTATAAAAACTCCTCCCGCTCTTCTCAACTCGCTCAAGCTTCGGCTTATGGGACGTTGGATTCCGACGTAGAAGAAGCGATTGAAAAAAAAAAAAAATTCTAATATTCCATTACAACCCACTCGAATTTTATTACAGTGGTAGTTTCGCAAGAATTTCGCGTAGCTTTAACCTAAAGCTGCACCACACCTTATTTTTGAAAATACCGAAACTGTCGACATATTTCACGAGCATGAATTTCCCACGCATTTATTACAACTATTTGAGGTGAGGATCAACCATGAAATCAACTCCCAAATATTATTATCTGCAGAAGATGTGTCCCGAGTACGGTATTTCCACATTTCTACAGGTTTCATGCGATTAGGAAATTTCTACAACCCGACATTTTGTATGTAATGTGGAATTTATCGATTTTTTCTGTCGAAAAGTCGATTTCGAAGGGTGTTTGCCATTCTATGTCCATGCGGGGTCGTAATTTTGAATATTTTTCAATTGTTGCGGTCGATCACAAGATTTTATTTTTCGGTACAAAATGAGCACATCAGCACATCTTTGTTTCTTTCTCCTCTTCCTTTAACCCTTTTGGGCTTCGGATTTGGGCTAATTATCTAGTGTGTCTTTTACCCATTGTTTCCATGATTTCCTATTTTCTCTCAATATCTTTATCTCTCTCAACGAATTCCCACTTTTTCTTCCTGCCTCTGTTATTTTTTCAATCCATTTCTTCCGTGGTCTCCCCTTCTTCTTCTTTCATGTTTCTTGCTTCATGTATTTTCTTTGTCAGTCTGCTTGACTGTATTCTCATCATGTGTCCATACCTTGACATCTTCTCGACCAGATTCATAAGTTTCAAGATACAACTGAAGTCTGTGCTGTATGACTGTTAGTTGACTTTTTCCATTTTTATTTTGTTTTTTTGTAGTTCGCCACACTTGTTTCCTCGATATTGCACAGTATAATTGATATCTGAATTTTCCAGTTGATAATTATGAAGATTGTACATGTATTTTCCTCCTTTTCTATTTTCGTTGTCAACATCCATGCTACTGTTAGTTACTCTCTTGAAAATTATGTAATTTTCACTGTGTAAAATCGAACACCTACATTTAACACAACTGTTACTATTTGTTCCACATTCAAGAATACTATTACTCACAATTATATGATATTACAGAATTTCATTATAAAATTTAGCATAATCTTGACTCAGTTAAATCTATTTTATGTAACCTGTCTGATTCTGTCAATGAATAGTTTCATCTATCTGTTGAATCACCCAAATCTCTGGATTAATACCAATTAAATTATTCGCTATTTTGTTGGTTATTAATTCCTAATTTAGTGTCTCTCTTATTGTTTCACTCCTGATTCTGTCTAGCTTCGTTTTTCCATCCATTTTTCTCATATATCTCATCTCCATTGCATTTATTTCACTCTCGTGTTCCTTTTGTACTGTCCAGTTCTCACTAGCGTATAGCAGGGTTGGTATAACGATTGTATTATATATCCTTAGTTTTGTTTGTTGTGTCAATTCTCTTTTTCCTAATATCTCAATCGATGAATGTTATGTCTTGTTTGAATTCCTCGCTCTATTTGCTGATTCTAGTTCTATTTCTCCATCATCCGTGATAAAACTTCCGAAATATACGACTGTTGTTACTACTTCCAATTCTGTTTCTCTGCAAATTCTGCTTGTGTTGGTATTCTCTTTTATATTTATCACCATTATCTTACTTTTTTCTTCGTTGATTTTCATTTTCAATTGCTCTGTTTGATCTGTCCATACATTGATCAGTCCTTGCATTTTTTCTCTAGTATCAGCTATCAATATAATATCATCTACTAACACTACTACCAAACAGTTATTCTCTCGGTTATTCTTCAATCTCTGATTATAAACAATATTTGGTAAACATGTTTGGCTACCAATTCACGCTGGTTAAGTATATCTTCAATTCATGCAGCACCGGAATCGTTCTGAGAATAGACATTCCCGAAGAGGAAGTTATACCCACACGGACCTATATTTATCCCTGTCATTCTGCTGTTGAAGTTCAAGTGGAACGAAGTGACAGATGATGAGAATCAAAGGAGCGCACGAACATCCGAAAGTTCGGGCAGGGCCACTTATTTTTACCGTTGCCATGATGAATAATGCGTATTCTGTACACCTACACTAGAAATTGAGGAATCCCACATGGCTATCGAAGATGATACACGAGAGATACAAGTTCAATGCACATGGACATGAGTTCAAGGATGTGTTTCTCGGATAGGCTGTGTGTTTGTTCGTCGAGCCATTGAGATTCGTGCATTTCGAAGCAAAAATGCGACGAACTCATAAATTTCAAATACTGTCTGTAAGTTATGCGAGGAGGTGGTACATTCATTTTTCTTGTTTTTTTTTGTGGGATTTTCTCTCCTCGTTTCTAAAAAATATCAGAGTTATCAAAAATTATTTCAATATATTTGTAGCAAGGACAGTTTTCGTGATCTGCCCCGAATCACTGCACTTGAAATTAAACCTCTAGATACCTGAAAGAGAAATTCTCGATTTGCCAGTGACATCTTGTTTTTCGAAAAATTTTTGGAAATACAAATATATTTAATAGAAATGAAACTTCTCATCTCATCTCAGTGGACGTTTCGGGAACAAATCCGCTCCCGTTTTCAACACAATTAGAATACTTTATCTTCCCAAAATTTTTCCAACATTTGATTTCAACCTGAATCTAAGACTAAAATTATGGACTACAAAATCTAAGATAAGAATTGACATATAATAATAATTATTGGTGAGATATACTGGGTGGCCCAATGAAAACGAAACAAGGCCGATTTGACATAGTTATCGTTCTCAGAAGAAAAAACGCTCGAACCGGTCGATTTTCATTTCGAGGGGGAAATATTTTGCGCATATTTTCAACTTTTTCACTTCAAACCCCTCGGAGGGGTGAGCTCCAACCCTTGAATCTCAAATCAGACAAGGGGTCAAGTGATACATCATTTTGAAGGTAATCGAAATCTCCCTTGTTTTTGGAATTAAATGCAGTAGTTCTCGAGAAAACACGTCTATGAAAATAATCGGCTAGTAATGGAAAGTAACGCTTTTTTCCCTTTCATCACTATTTCTTATTTTGTAGAACGATGTTCATCTAAGAAGTGCCTTATGTGTTTTTTTTTCAAATCCTATCCAACATTACATACAGAATCATTCAGTTTTATGTCAGTTCCTTGATCTCTCAG
The DNA here is from genome assembly GCA_963576655.1 of Gastrophysa polygoni. Classification (NCBI taxonomy): domain Eukaryota; kingdom Metazoa; phylum Arthropoda; class Insecta; order Coleoptera; family Chrysomelidae; genus Gastrophysa; species Gastrophysa polygoni. The sequence continues at coordinate 19,181,907 of OY755088.1, read as the reverse complement.
TGAAATGCATACCTTGTTTCGTTTACATTGGGCCACCCTGTATATGCCAAATACCAAAGAAAGGATTATAATAATTCATGTAATGTGACACTATGTTCGAGATGCATGAAAACATATTCACAATACTGCTATCTTCCGTGAATTCTTGAGGTTCAGAACAGATCATTACCAAATACATTCAAATTCAATTCATTCATTCTTTTCAATGTTCTGTCTAGCGGAGAATTGCTAGTTGGTTAGAGTCACGTTGAGTGGTGTGGTATGTGAAATGTACAAGAATGTCTCAGAGTTCTGCTGGGAACATTCAGGTTATTATTTTTTAGAATATCTGGACAACAAAACAATCCGTTCAGAAGTTTGAATACAAAAATAATATCTCCATATAGTCTTCTTTTTTCTATTGCAATATCTGCATAGTCCTGATTGGTAATTTATTTTGTTTTGGATGAACATACTCTCAAGGATCTATTTTGAACCTTTTCTAAAGTTTCACTATATACTTCATAAAACGGGGACAATATTATCGATCTATATTCGATCTAACTAACAAATTATAAACCGATTCAATAGAATCAACATAAAATTCTCGACATTTTCGACAAATCAACTGACAAAAGTTGACGTGTTCTATGAAGTCCGATTGTTCATCGAAAATCAATCCCAACTCCTTGATAGAAGATACTTGTCGGACGGGTTCATTATTTATCATGTAGGCAGTGTTGAATTTTTTATTTCTTCTGAAAACCCATGCAAAAAAATAATAGATCAGCATTTTTTAGAATTTAGATGTAGTTGAATAGTACTGCACCAATTACTGAGATTATATATAAAAAGTTCCAAGAGATGGTATCACTATAACAAATACTTTACTTTGATTTGAACCATGACAAGTGAGAAGACAAAATTAGATCAGAGAAAATTAAAAATGAAATGATTTATCATTTTTTCCTCAATCACCTAGTGGATCCACAATTTGAACACCCTGTGAATTCGTTCAACCTTTATCATTGGTGATATCGTCATTGCATATCATGCAAAATGGTTCTACTAAGAACATGGAAAACGGTTCATTCTGGGTATTGGATGTGATACATAAAATCATAAGAGGAATTCAAGAATGAAGTGAACTGCAGGTCGTTCCAGTGAAAATAAACAAAGATGAAAAAATTCCTACAGTTTTCAGAATTGCGCTCTTTCTAGTTCTCTGGATAGAGAGTGGAGAGTAATCTTACTTCATTGAAAGAATCTTTGATTGAGGCATCCTGTTTTACTGTTTTACAATTCAAGGTCAAGGAAATAAGAGGTTTAAAAATCGTTATGTCTGATTCTGTTTTTGTGTAGATCAATTTATCGATCAAAATTTCATGGCTATGTACAAGTTCAGAATGAATGAATGAGTTTTTCAGGAATGTCAGCATAATTCAATTTCTCGTATAATCCCAAATGAAAACTTCTGTTTCTTTATTCGAATCAAATAACGGATTCCTGTATTCAATTGAAAGACATGTCAAGGATATATTTGTTCGAAATCAGGCGAAACGTTGAAAAATATAACGATAAGTGGTTATTCCTACAATCACTTGAATTCATGGTGAATGAATTTTCAGAAATCTCCGAGGAAGTCTCTAAAAATATTGATAAATTTCCCGAAATATAGTAGAAATTTGTCAAAACCTAGCATTATCATGCTCTGTTTGTAAATTGTTGTGTGATAAATGTACACTCTGGAATCTGTGAGTGAAACTACTTCTGTTATAAAATAAATATACAGAGTGAATCACATGCCCTCATTATTTCTAGAGGACACCCTACATAATCATATATCTCTGAAAGATCTTCGATAAGCAACACGAAGGCATACTTGTACTCGAAATACATAGGTACAGGGTGAAATTTTGTCAATTTTAAAGTTGTTTCCTAAAGAGTGATATCAAGTTCCGGAATGAATGAAACCTGATTCATGAATCCTGATTTCACACAAATAGCTCTTCATATTTGTTTTCTCAAGAATAAATACTGAAGAATTTGAAGAGTTCAACAAGTACTTATCATTTAGTTAGAGCGTAAGTATAATGGGTCAATGTAGTCAGCGTATGGAGGAGCTTTCAAAAATATATAATCATATAGGGTGTTCCATTCAAAGAACGGGGTACCGAATATGCTAGACTCACATGAATCACTCTGCACGTTTCGATTTCCGTTCGTACAATAACAGCAATAATAATTGCATTCCATCATTGCCTTCCAAAGTGTACATTACATTTTTTTGAGTCTCTTTTCCATAATAAAACAACCTTGGCAATGGCCGGCTCGTTTAATTCAAGCTCAAGTGGAAGTTTATTCTTGGAGTTTTCACTTTTACGAATACATTCGAACTGGATGAGAGACGATGTTTGGCAAAAGACTTTTCTAATTATATCTTGTTGAAGTTGAAGGTTCAGACTTCTTAGAACGTTCTGCATCAGCTTGAATGTGTTATGGATAGGAATTCGAAGAGTATATTTGTGTTTCGAAATGTTTCCTCTATTCGATCGGCATATCGACTTGGTATACAGCGTGTTTCATGGATTATTCGGAACGGGTTGTTCTTCGATTCATGCATTCGATTTCATGGAAAAATTGTTCATTCCCTCCTATCCATTTTGTTCATTTGGAATATGAAATGATAATATACTTCAAGATGTATTTCTCCTAGTCCTTTCAAATTTGATATACAGGGTGAGTCAAAAATGTGTACCGAGCTTTCTGGGGGTGATATACCATTGAAAAATAAGTGTAGTTTGATGATTGAACTCATGGCCCAAAATGCATATTGAGGGAGATATATCCTTCCAAAGTTGATAAAATTTAAATAATTTCTCCGCATAACTTCTGAACGATGAAAGCCACCCGATTGAAATTTTGTGCATGAATGTATGTTGTCAAAATACATTTTTTCGTCACACTTCCACATTTCTGATATTGTTATAAAGGGTGTTTTCAGAGGGTGAGTCATGATTTTTTGTAGAAAACTTTCTTCCCTGTATTTTTTTTTTGGTAAAAAACAGGAGCATTCGATGGAGCGAAGAAAATTACATGAAAAAGGTACTCTTATTCAAATACAAAAAATTGAGCCGTTCGTGAGATATTTGAGTTTTTGTAGTTACATGATATCAGCAGATTGATTTTATTCATCGTGAGATTCATCGGTAACAATATTTTAGCAGGCCATGATGAATGATTTTGTTCTCAATTTTGACGTTCATGTCATCAACATTCGAGTCAACATTGTTGTAGTCGATTTGTTCGTGTGGTTTTTCTGTGTCATTTATCACTGCGATTATCAACTGAGATTTTAAGAAATATGGCAGGTTGTTCGTTCTCTGAACAAACTGATATGCTTCTAATGCTTGGCGAGTGCTTCGGAAATGCAAATGCTGCTGAAATATCGTTATACCAAGGAATCTCGCGATGAATAAAATCAATCTGCTGATATCATGTAACTACAAAAACTCAAATATCTCACGAACGGCTCAATTTTTTGTATTTGAATAAGAGTACCTTTTTCATGTACTTTTCTTCGCTCCATCGAATGCTCCTGTTTTTTCACCGAAAATAATACAGGGAAAAAAGTTTTCTACAAAAAATCATGACTCACTCTCTGAAAACACCCTTTATAACAATATCAGAAATGTGGAAGTGTGACGAAAAAATGTATTTTGACACCCCCAGAAAGCTCGGTACACATTTTTGACTCACCCTGTATATCTCGCGACAACTTCTACGGATTTGTGGGTTATCAGCAGGGTGATTGACAGAAATAATAAAAAAAATCTGATTGAAGTAACAAGGAAGACAGTTATTGTGAGGTATTTTGATAGTTCCTAAAAAAAAAATGAAATATACTCCCAGGAAAATGAAACTGTGTAGACAATGTAAGTATGACATTCCAAAGTAAATGACTCGGAAAATTATATGATATTTCAAGTTGCAAAAGTGATACTTGGGGGCTGATATTTCACCGCTGATACACACGATGTTTCAAGAAGAAAGTTGAAGAAAAAAGAAAATCTCTGGATCTCTCAGTATGTCTGTAGCCTTTCGACATAACCCTATAAAATATCTCAATATGATTCTCATCCTTCTCATCGTTCTATTTTACATGACTTTGTCACTCTCACCCAAATAGAAAAGTAAGTTGACTTCAACCAAGCATTACTGATATCTCTTCCTTTATTATTACGCTAACATTTCCGAGTTAGTGTAGAAAATCATCGAGCAACTTTTTCCTTCTGGGAAACATCGCCATTACGTAAAAGCCTTCCAAGTATGGCGGGCAATGCCATAACGGACCGCATTCGATCGCATCAAATGAAGTTTCGATCTGGCTTCAAGATAGACGGAGCAGAACCGGCTACGATAAAACTTCCTTTCCGGATAGTCTGCGCGAAGGATGGATGGAGAAAAAACTGGAAAAACAATCGACAAAATACTAAAGCAGTCGACGATCCCGGCTTCAGCGTCTGAAAAACTTCTGGGGTGAACTGGGGTAAACTTTTCTTTCGTGGAAAGTTATTGTCCTCGAAGGATTTTCATCAGTTAGTCCACAGGAAGACATCGTCCTTCACTATTTCAAATTCACTACAGAAATTTATCTAGGAACTCACCGGAAAGTTTTGCTTCAAGTTTATTTCAACAAATCAGATAATTTGTCATCATTTCATCACAAATCGATGTGAACTCAAAATTTTGTCAGAAATTCCAATTTTCTCTATGAAATTGTTTGGAAATTCTGAAAAAGAACTCTACAATCGAAGAAAAATTACTTAACATCACATGTACTATCTCTTATAAAGGGTGATTCTGATGATCGGCTTGGACTAACTCAGAATTATAGTCTTCTCTCAACAGGTAAAAAGACATGTGTAGGTTTGATTTTGAACTTTTTCTTCGAAAATGGAGATAGTTGTGAAAAAATGTCAGGATTCGAGGAATTAATTTTTCCAGTTTCTTCGACTAAACAAGCAGAAATAATCGGAGAAATATAATATTTTGTCATTCAATATTTAACGGACTTTTCTCAGCAGTGATGATACCAGCAGGAAAATTTCCAGGAAAAATATCATTACATTCATCATTCACTGGAGCGTTTTTTCCAATATTTCCACACTAGTGAGTTTCACTTTCCTGTTGCCATAGTGAAATTGGCTACTTTCTAAATATCAAAAAAACATTCTCTCTAGTATTCCATATTTTTAATTTCAGATTGACAAGCTTCAACATTTTTAAAAAAGTCAGTTTTCAAATAATCGTAAGAAACAATCAAGAAAAGTTTCTGAATGCCCAATATTCGTGCCCAAAATATGTCGAGAATTACGATAATAAATGGGTGGTTATACTCGCAGTGGGACGCGGTGTAACCACTTTTTTTTGACCTAACACCTAACGTGCATTTTTTTCGTATTAGTATTCAAACAAACCCCACTATTGGCGCCGAAAGATATCATTGTGATCTCATTATGTGTTCATCAACCCCTGGCTTCAGGGAAAAATAGACTTCTTCTGCGGCTTCTTGATCTATTTTCGTTTGAGTATGGCGTTTCGATTTCAGTCTATATCTTTACCGGGTGTTCAAAAATCGAGGGGTTTATGCAAACTTTACACACGAAATGTGAATGAACAGTAATGACAAATCAAAACGAAATGTGACGATAATATAAAAAAAATATAACAGAAACATAAGAACAATACTGAAAAATTTTGTGAACATAAAATATTCGTATTGTGTTGAAAACTGGAACAGATTCGTTCCCGAAACGTCCAATAAGATAAGTAGGTTTGTTTAAATTGAAATTATATTTGTATTTATAAATTTTTCGAAAAACAAGATGTCACTGACAAATAGAGAATTTCTCTTTCAGGTATCTAAAGGTTCAATTTCAGGCGCAGTGACATTTTGGGGCAGATCACAAATCTGTCCCCACTAATAATAATAATAACTTCTATTTAATTTTTAGAAACGAAGAGAGGAAATCCCATGCACACAAAAGCTGAAATATTAGAAGAAATAGAAGAAATATTGTAGATATAACGTGCAAAATCTACTGCCGGTTCAGACATGAAAAAGAATGTAACAGTAATATAAAAAAAACAAGAATATCATCGAAAGAAAAACATAATAATAGAAACGTTAATGAGGAGCTGCAGTTACTTCAGTATCAAATTAGGCTCTAAATTGATAATTAATCATGGTTTTCGATATAAATGAATGATTATGAATTATGTGAATGTATGTCATTTGCACATACAGGATGTCCAAATAGTACCGTAGGTAATACTTGATACATTCTTATCGTCGTTCATATCATTAAATTCTAACATTTGAAGTTCAGAACTCATCAGTCACTGATTTCAAAGCAATGAAACTTGATACATGAAGCCTCATAGAAAATCTCATTGTTCTCGTAAAAATATGCACTCGTTCTCATTAGGAAAAACGAGATATTGAACATTTTGTGAAAATAAAAACATGAGTAAATTGAATAATGAATCGCCTTGTTCGTTAATAAAAAGTATAAGTTATAAATTTAATGAGTAGTCATTCCATAACTTTATAGAGGTGTCACTAGAAATATCTCTCACAAAACTGCGTTCTGATATCTCTAACCGTTTGAAACCTATTAGTTTTTTTTTCTGCTGAAAGACCTGTTGAAATGTTAGTTAATGATAGACCCTTGATGGATGTCATGTAATCTCACGAAAATTTTGATCGTGTACAGGGTGTCCCAGAAATATGAGTGATATCTATCGAACACTAAAAACCGCATGATTACAATATTTCATTTCGTCGAGAAAATATCGAAGAACGCGGCACTTTTTAAACACCCTGTATCGAATTTATCGAAAAAAGTTGATGAATGAATCATGCACTATAATGACTGATTTCTGTGGATCATCTTGTATGGATGAAGGACGAGCATTGCCTCTCGTTATGTCACGATTATCGTGAATCTGCGAAGGTATGCCACAGCCAACAACTTTGATTGTTCACTTTCATTTCTTGGATATACAGGGGGTTTTTCACGATAATCGTTGATCAGTCTACTATTTTGATGTTGATACTATTTTTGTGTCCATGTGTAGTTATGATATGAAGATAGTTTTCTAGATTGGTTGGAACAAAAATGATATTTCATAACCTTGCAGTTCTGACTCACCTTGTCAGAATTTGGATATGGTTGGTAGATATCACAGAACATTTCATTTTTAACGGATAAAGAATGCCATGACTACAAACGGACTGTGAAAGTGCCAAGAGTACCAAAAGTGTTGAGTGACGAATGATGAGCACCAAGAAACGAGTTTCAGGTGGAGAGTGATGAGTGCCAAGTGATGACTGATCAATGAATGAATGGCATTAAGAGTGCCAAGTGATGAGTTTCAAAAGTAAAATGCTAATTGACAAGAGGCAAATGAAGAGTGCCAACTGATGAGTGACAAGTGAAGAATGCTGAAAAGTGTCAAGTGATTGGTTGCGACTGAACAGTGCCAAGTGATGAGAGGCAAATTGACGAAAGAATAGTGCCAAGTGATCAGGAGATATTGATGGTGCCAAGTGATGAGAGGCAAATGAAGGGTGTTGAGTGAGAACAGGCGAATGACGCGTATCAAGTCTCCATTGATGATTGAATAGTGCTAAGTGATTATGGTGAAGTGATGACTGATCAATGAATGAGTGGCTTAGTAATCAATGGCATGAAGAGTGCCATGTGATGAGTGTCAAAAGGGAAATGCTTATTGACAAGTGGCAAATGCAAAGTGCCAACTGATGAGTGACAAGTGAAGAATGGTGAGTGACGATAGGCAAACGAAGAGTGACGAATTGCAAATGAAGTGCCTAAAGTGACGAATGTTGAGTAGCAAGAGGCAACAGAAGAATGCTGGCAATTGACGAGGGACTAGTAGCTACAGAATGGTGTCAAGTGTCGAGATCCAGAGTGATCCAGATCCAGAATAGAGAGTGTCGAGTGATGAGAAGCAAGTGAAAGGTGCTGAGTAACAAGAGGCAAATGAAAAGTGCCAAGTGATTGGTTGCGACTGAACAGTGCCAAGTGACGAAAGAACAGTGCCAAGTGATTAGGAGAAATTAATGGTGCCAAGTGATGAGAGGCAAATGAAGGGTGCTCAGTGACAACAGGCGAATGAAGCGTAGCAAGTCTCCATTGATGAATGAATAGTGCTAAGTGATTATGGTGAAGTGATGACTGATCAATGAATGAGTGGCTTAGTAATCAATGGCATGAAGAGTGCCATGTGATGAGTGTCAAAAGGGAAATGCTTATTGACAAGTGGCAAATGCAAAGTGCCAACTGATGAGTGACAAGTGAAGAATGGTGAGTGACGATAGGCAAACGAAGAGTGACGAATTGCAAATGAAGTGCTTAAAGTGACGAATGTTGAGTAGCAAGAGGCAACAGAAGAATGCTGGCAATTGACGAGGGACTAGTAGCTACAGAATGGTGTCAAGTGTCGAGATCCAGAGTGATCCAGATCCAGAATAGAGAGTGTCGAGTGATGAGAAGCAAGTGAAAGGTGCTGAGTAACAAGAGGCAAATGAAAAGTGCCAAGTGATTGGTTGCGACTGAACAGTGCCAAGTGACGAAAGAACAGTGCCAAGTGATTAGGAGAAATTAATGGTGCCAAGTGATGAGAGGCAAATGAAGGGTGCTGAGTGACAACAGGCGAATGAAGCGTAGCAAGTCTCCATTGATGAATGAATAGTGCTGAGTGATTATGGTGAAGTGGTGAGTACCAAGTGATGAGTGACATAGTGCTAAATGATCAGGGTCAAGTGACGAGTGCCGAGTGATAAGTGACAAATGAAGAGTGCCGAATGATGTATAATTCTTCAGTACAATGAATCTAGTAATCTTACTTTCGCAGTGTAATATTCTTGTCATAGTGAAAGGAGATGAAAAGAAATCTTTATATTATGAATCGTTCGGCTGACAAACACAACGTGACCAATTCTTGCCAGACAGGATGCCTTTGTGTGCCCTTGTTGGGAATGTGTAACGATGTTTTGGTCAGGGACGGACTCTACTTTCGGACGTTTTTCGTGCTTCGCATTACCTTAGAGTGAATCGTGAAACACCAAATTGACCACACGCGGTGTCTATATCGATACACACCATTCTGGTGTGAAATCAACACCGTAGAAGCAAAGTGAAAATTGACTTCACTGGAGTGTTCATTATTTTAGGCAAGGAACACACTTTTATTTATATTGAATTTTTCGTTGTTGGTCAATATAATATTCCATTATGAGAGCAGTATGACAAGACAACTAGTTCTTAGTTATTTCGAAACGGATCTACGTACCTTAACTTAGTAAATCTTCAAAATGAATTTTGTACAACGTATTTCTATTAGCATCCATCACTTTTGAGTATTGTGATATTGTTTTGCCAACTCAGGGTTGATGAAGTTTGATAAATACGCAAAGGCAACGTTAGTCTCGTTTGGTGTGACACTAATCTAACAAGAAACAACGTGAGCAAGGAAACACTCTTCAAAATCGGTTTGTGCGGTGTTAATTTAACCACTTGCGGACCCAAGACAACACCGGACGTGTTGACTATCGAAATTGAAATGTTGAAATTGAATTGTTGAAAGGGAGAAAACGGAGTTTTTTTCGATTTACCTCTATGCCTACAGACTTTACACCTTTCAGTGTGAAATATGTACACTGCGATATGGTGTGGAAGTTCACACCGCGCAAATTTTATACTCTGAATAGGTTCATTTTGACATTTTGGGGCAGATCACGAATCTGACCTTGCTACAAATATATTGAAATAATTTTCAATAACTTCTACTCAATTCTTTAGAAACGAGGAGAGAAAATCCCACAAAAAGCTGAAAAATTAATGTACCACCTCCTCGAATAACTTACAGTCAGTAAATATACTTTTGATAAAATGAAAAATTTCCACCCATATTAGTGGACGTTTCGGTAACGAATCTGCTTTCGTTTTCAGCACAATTGATATATTATTTCTTCGTAATATTTTCAATGTTCAGTCATTTAAGAAATACTATTTTCGCATATCCCACAAGAATTATTTATGGGAAATTTTATTGCGTGCACCGAAAATCTTGTGAGCCAGAAGAGCGTCTTACTGAACTTGTGTAACAAATTTGAATTCCTGTATAAATTCAGTAAAGAACCGTTCGCTTCCAAACAGTGGATTCAGTTGCCCTTCCTCTAAATCTCCAAGTCTGGTTGCATAAGACGATGAAAAAATGTTACCTGCCCCATGATCAACAAAACAACTTTACCAAAAACAAAAGATCACGCCCAGCCTCTCAGATTCTGGTACATGAAACCCATCGAGTAGAGAAGAAAGGAAGGACTATTCGTTCGAAGTTTTGTCCGAGATGGCCGACAGAATTCGAACAATTTACAATTCAGATCGAGGAGAAAAAAGCAAAAGTGGGATCTAGAAATAGTTCATTGTTGAAATAAGATTATTCCGAGCTATAAACTCCGGAATGCTCGTTCGTATTTCAAAATCAATTATTTCCGAAATTGATCTCGGAAAGAGAACATTTCAACATTGATTTTATTATATTTGGGTAATCCCTATAATTTTGCATTCATCACGGTGGTTAGAATTTTTTTTTATCAAAAAACACACGACCACTCTTTCCATTTGAGAGAAGAATACATATAGGAGTGTCTGAAAAACGTTGTAAAGAGGACGTTTTAAAAGTCACCTCAACTTTATTGTTTTTGAAGATATGAAAACAAAGGAAATGTAAATACTGTCTGTAAGTTCTCCTCGAGGAGAGAAAATCCCATTAAAAGCTGAAAAATGAATGTACCACCTCCTCGAAGAACTTACAGACAGTATTCAACAAATAGGTATGGGCCTAACATCAATCATCAGTTTCGGAATCTTGAAAATTTATACATAAAACTGTCTCACACCGAAAACAGTTTAACTTTTCTTTGTAAATGTCGTGACAATGGAGTGATACCAAGAGGGTTACGTTTGAAAGCACCATTTTATAGTAAGAAATGTGAATGGATAGTTCTGAAAGCAAGTAAACGAGGAGAGAAAATCCCATTGAAAGCTGAAAAATAAAGGAAATGTAAAATTTGGATTAAATTACCTAATTTTTGATTGCAACATACTCTTTTGTATGCACGGTCTTTTATTTTTCAGAAATGGATAGCGATTTTTCACAAATTGAATATTGTGTATATTTTTCGACAGGTCGATAAAGCTTTTTCCTGATTCCACTGATACCAACAAATTGCATATCTCAATGGAAGGTGGTTGAGTTATTGACGAACGATTTTGACCAAAACACCGGTTCATGAATCTTCCATTCTTATCACATGATGAACATAGTGGGCTCTGAAAAGACGTCGATATTTCTTTATACTCTTGCCCGTTTTGGAATCGAAAACGTTATGTGACACAAAGTTCATGCTTTTGTTGGTTTGAATAGATTCAGGAAAAATTCTTCGGACTGTCCAAAAATATTCATAGAGTTTGAAAAGCAAGACTTGAAAAACCAGAAAAAATATTGGAATCACAATTCAAGTTATGTCATCCAACGTTTATATTCACTATCTCTCCATATCTTCAAAAACAAAAAAGTCGAAGGGGTTTAATTTTGAGAGCGATTAACACTTCCGGAAAATAATCATTTACATTACGTAAAATAATCATGTTTTCATGAACAGTCGAATACTGTCTTGGGACACATTTAGTACAAAATCATCGACTCGCCCTTCACGAAACGATAAATAACGACATAAATTAGTGAAAACAATAGGCAATTATTTTCGAGTGAGGTTGAACAGCACTTTGTTCGTTCCTGTTGCATATAGTTTTTCCGCCCACTTGACTCTGTTCTCTGTTCATTCATGCAATATTCATCGGAAAGAAAGCTGATCCATTCTTGAAGTCCAAACTAACGGTGTTGACCTTGTTGCCACAACACACTTATCGACTTCAATGGTCCTTAGAGAAGTAGATGAAATAACACAATATCGCCCGAGAGTTTAAAATACACGAATGTCATGTTTCTCTTAACCAGAAGCATTTGCAGAATAACGATGAAATAGGCGAATCGTTTCGTGATTTTTCTCTCGGTAAATACTACGAATTTGATTATTTTTGTCGCTTTCGCAACTTTTGTTCGAATGAATACGAATTATGTGGTGTATTTGCGAGTGTATTCGGGCACAATGAAGACGTTGAAAATGCGATACACTTTCCAATGAGTTATAAACACTATTTTTCCTACGACCATGAATATCTGAATCATTATTATTCCAAGTTTTCGAATTTTCGCTCATCGGTGAAAATTCTGGAGGTACAAAAATATTCTCGATAAAAAACAAAACTGCTGTTATTTCGACACAAATCTGTCCTTACTACAAATACAGGGTGAGTCAAAAATGTGTACCGAGCTTTCTGGGGGTGATAGACCATTGAAAAATAAGTGTAGTTTGATGATTAAACTCTTGGCCCAAAATGCATATTAAGGGAGATATATCCTTCCAAAGTTGATAAAATTAAAATAATTTCTCCGCATAACTTCTGAACGATGAAAGCCACCCGATTGAAATTTTGTGCATGAATGTATGTTGTCAAAATAAATTTTTTCGTCACACTTCCACATTTCTGATATTGTTATAAAGGGTGTTTTCAGAGGGTGAGTCATGATTTTTTGTAGAAAACTTTTTTCCCTGTATTATTTTCGGTAAAAGAACAGGAGCATTAGATGGAGCGAAGAAAATTACATGAAAAAGGTACTCTTATTCAAATACAAAAAATTGAGCAGTTCGTAGATATTTGAGTTTTTGTAGTTACATGATATCAGCAGATTGATTTTATTCATCGCGAGATTCATCGGTAACAATATTTTAGCAGGCCATGATGAATAATTTTTTTCTCAATTTTGACGTTCATGTCATCAATATTCGAGTCAACATTTTTGTAGTCGATTTGTTCGTGTGGTTTTTCTGTGTCATTTATCACTGCGATTATCAACTGAGATTTTAAGAAATATGGCAGGTTATTCGTTCTCTGAACAAACTGATATGCTTCTAATGCTTGGCGAGTGCTTCGGAAATGCAAATGCTGCTGAAATATCGTTATACCGATGAATCTCGCGATGAATAAAATCAATCTGCTGATATCATGTAACTACAAAAACTCAAATATCTCACGAACGGCTCAATTTTTTGTATTCGAATAAGAGTACCTTTTTCATGTAATTTTCTTCGCTCCATCTAATGCTCCTGTTTTTTCACCGAAAATAATACAGGGAAAAAAGTTTTCAACAAAAAATCATGACTCACCCTCTGAAAACACCCTTTATAACAATATCAGAAATGTGGAAGTGTGACGAAAAAATTTATTTTGACAACATACATTCATGCACAAAATTTCAATCGGGTGGCTTTCATCGTTCAGAAGTTATGCGGAGAAATTATTTTAATTTTATCAACTTTGGAAGGATATATCTCCCTTAATATGCATTTTGGGCCATGAGTTTAATCATCAAACTACACTTATTTTTCAATGTTCTATCACCCCCAGAAAGCTCGGTACACATTTTTGACTCACCCTGTATATTGGAATAATTATAATAATTTTTATACTACCACATACTATCCTCCAGTTTCAGATAGCTAAGGAACTTTGTTGATACTTCAGCGTTTATATTTACGTTTGTATATGAATTCGATACCCTATATATGTTGTTGATAAAAAAGAGATATATGTAAAAAATAATAACTCAGAAAAAAGCCATTAAAACCCTTCAAGACGAAAAATACAGTTCATTGCCAATATTTCGATTAAAAAGTGAACAGAAATAACAAACCTCGACTTACTTAATATCGTGGACATATAATACACTCAAATTCATGCGTTGCCTATCACCAAACAATTTATTCTCGAATCTATAAAACGGCCATATCTTTCGGCTATTAAAAGTCTCATATAATTTATAGTCGGACTATTAACGACTCGAGCTCACGGTCGTCGATTAGCAAATCTCATTATAAGGAAATATGTTTGGAATTTGGAATAGCGTCCATTCCACCAGTGATCAACAGAGTGACGCTATTGAAAGAATAATGAAGGAAAATGGAAGTGAATAGCAAATCAAAAAATTAGGTTGGCTTGGTTGCATTCAATTCCTTTTGTGCAGTACTCCAAAGATCTGTTGGATGTGACCTCATACCCGATCCATAGCTTCGTTTTCATTGTCCGTTGGTGAAAGACAATTTGAGGTATTTTCCTAGCATAGACTCATTATCCTGAGGAGACGGAACATCTCATTCATAAAACTGCTTTTGTTTTGAAGCAATGATTGAAAATGAACTGCACGCGTATGAGAAAGACTACCGATCGAACCTCTTTGTCTTCACCAACTTGTAGGCAACGCTGTTGTTGTTTATGTGTCTTGTTTCCCTGATTTCAGCCAGTGGCGTACCGTCCTAATGGTTCCATAACTTGGAAATATATTTTATCTATAACTATATTATTAAATATTGTCCTGTACGGAGTCGAAGCGTCGTGTTTGTTAGTTAGGAAGACACACAAATCCCTTTTGATTATGAACAAGCTACGAATGTACTCTCAATGAAAACATGTAATTTCTCTCTGTATATGTCAACCAACATTCTGAAAAATGAAACATCATTGGAAATATATAACCAGATTCTTGTCAGTACCTGTAATTCCCGATATTATGTTCAACTGAAACAAGTGCAATATCATATGCATTCAGACAGTTGTATAAAATTGAATTTCCTTATAATTTGCACACAAATTTCTCTGTTTTGATAAAAACAAAAAACACAGCTTTCATACTTTTAATATTCATATAATACAACAAATTTATTCGGATAATTATGACACATTTTGATTCATTACTGGAAAAAAGGTGTTGGTTCAAATTGAACTGCAAATAATTTTTGGATTTTTATACAAAAGAAAACAATAGATCATTACATACAATGACAATAATTTACAAAGAAAATAAATGAAATAAATGAATAAATAAATGAATAGTTTGTTGTTTCTCTGTACTGTATTGGAAGAATGTGATGTTGAAACAATGGAGTGTATTAACTGCAAATTACCTATCAGATGCGAACTGAAACGCTGAAATGGCATGGTAGTGGATTTGCATCTGGCCTCAAGTATTTGGAACCACTTTCCTTTGTTATGACATCCTTGAATCGAGATGATCAGAACATACATAAAGATATTTGCTCAAACGATTCTCCTGCCAGCCAAGAAGATATGCCCAAATTTTCCTTTTTTCACTATCAGCGGGAAACCTGAAGTAATACAGAAATAGGTTAACAGGAATAAGTTGCTTAGAATTTTTGATGCAATGAACAAGAAAGTCTATGCAATGAAAACATGAACACTACCCAAATCATTAACAATCATGAATAAAC
The DNA here is from genome assembly GCA_963576655.1 of Gastrophysa polygoni. Classification (NCBI taxonomy): domain Eukaryota; kingdom Metazoa; phylum Arthropoda; class Insecta; order Coleoptera; family Chrysomelidae; genus Gastrophysa; species Gastrophysa polygoni. The sequence continues at coordinate 19,166,426 of OY755088.1, read as the reverse complement.
AGTACCTAATCATCATATATTCACGTCACTGGAATAACAAACAAATTTGGAGGTTAGGTATTCCAACTTACTTGTGAAAAGAAACATCAGTGCTGGATTTGTCAAGTTTTTTGCACACTTGGCAATGACGAACCATATTGTCCAAAAATTCACTCTATATTCCACAATATTTATTTAAAGTCACTAAAAACAACACTTCAAAACACAAGATCACTCGTCTGCCACACCGCAACAAGAAATGGGTAGATCGCAGTTTCGTAGTAAAAATCATTCATACAATAGGCGTGGCCTGGACGCGCCGTTGTCGCTTTGTGGGTAACAAATCCTATGATGTAATAGTTCACAAAATGAATATTCGGTAATTCCAACGTGTACATTTCAGGTTTTCATGATATATAAAATACCGTTCAGAAAAATGTTCCATTGAGACTGTATTACTTGCAATACAATGAAAAAATGATATGAACGTGTCAATAATTATTGCGAATCTCGTTCTCAAACTGGAAATATGGCAACGACACTTTCCAATCGGTCACAATAGTATCCTACAGTGGACCAGATATTGGCAATGTCTGATCGTCTATGAATGTAAATAGTTCCGTCTCCTCAGGATAATAAGTCTATGTTTCCTAGCCAAATGAAACAAGTGGCTATAGGTGATTAGTGCGCCATATTTGAGTTAGGACAACCACAGTTATTCATACGTACAGATCACCGTGTATTTATCCTCCTCTGACGAGGTATACATGAAGGATGCTGACATCCATTAGGAAGGTCGAAGACCTCCATGAACAACGTTCGTTTGGTTTGCATTATTCATAAAATGGCATCAACTTTTTGACGAATCCGCTGTTTTTATTCCGAACAAACGGTACAAAGCTTCTGGATTGTGAGATGCGATCGCAGATCGGAAAAAAATCAGTGAATGGCAAGCGAAGCTGACTGATCAGTTGGATTCGATGAAGAAGGCACGATGACAAATTAGTTTTCTTACCGACCGGTTCCAAGTTCAGTGAGCTGATAATACTCGTTTTTCGACGTAGTGAAACTTCAGCAAAATAATGAGGTTGGCAGGAATGATTCGTTTCTGACAGTTGACTAAAATTTGACACAATATAGCGGAAATATTCATAACTTCAAAAGCTGCTTCAAATATTTGTACAATAAACCTATCAGAAAATTTCCTGTCAGTGAATTGGAATGTTATCAGATGAATTTCAAGAGACACCGCCTGGATTGCGAGAACTGGCATCTTCAGCATCACATTTGGCAAATATTGGTGATGATTTGATCACTCTTGAGAATCATGGTGGTTGGAAATGCTCAATTGTAGCAGAGCGTTATGTATCCACAAAAAGAAAAATTGAAGTGGCAAATATACTCACATCTAATTTTCACAATTCAAACAAAGCAGGACCATCCAGTAGTACTGCACAGAGGCCAGAATTATCTAATCTAGAAGAGTTCAAATCTAGTAGTGATACACAGCAGGCAGAATTGAATGAAAATAATGGAGTCATCAATATTGTGAATTCTCTGAATAATATTTCTGGAATTTCAATCAATGCAGGAGATAATTCCACAATTTCGGACATTTCTATCAAAATCTACAGTAATTGTACTGTAACTAGAGGAGACTAAACATGTTCTACTTTTTTTTGTAGGTGGTTTGGGATCATCCCTTTCGAACAATGATCTACCTATTATTTCTTCGTTGTTCGGAGGTTGTTAGTCTCAACTGTGAAAACAATAACTATATACCAGTCCAAATTTCCAAAAGAAAAATATCAAAGAATCGGGTATTAATGGAGCTCATTATTGAACGAAAAATGGTGCGTTAATGAGTCTGCCGAAACAGAGGAAGAGTCTTTCATAATTGTGCCATCAACAATCTACCCCCCCTTTTCACAAACTTGTGATACGGATGAAATGATGTCACGAAGAAATTGACACTGATATTGAGTACCTTAGATCGATAATGGCATAAGAGATTTCTCAATTTTTTTTGTCCATCTTCGTAGGAAAGCGAATTGGATAATAATCGTGGGATTGGAAAAGCAATTATTTTATTCGTTTGTCCTTTATATCGTCCTTCGTCTTCAGGCTTTCTTTCTCAAATAATTAGCGTTCATATCTTTCAAAATAAGAATTGAAAAACGGTTGCACTAACTTTCCCTCGAAAACAAACAATACACACCATGAAATTGCTCACAGAAAAATGCTTCCAATTTGAAAGATTGGCCAATGTGATTCCTTCGATTAGGAAGACAGTTCTTCCGAAAAATATGTGGAACTGTCAAGTCAAGTAGAAAATCTTTTCGAAAGTTCAGTTGCAGGTGGCTCTAGAATACTTTTCAATGACTGTATCCTGCACTGTCAAAATTTCTTTGATGAATACTGTCTGTAAGTTCTTCGAGGAGGTGGTACATTCATTTTTCAGCTTTTCATGGGATTTTCTCTCCTCGTTTCTAAAAAATAGAGTGGAAGTTATTAAAAATTATTGCAATATATTTGTAGTAAGGACAGATTCAGGATCTGCCCCAAAAAACAGTGGAAACAGTGTTCAAGAAAATACAATGAGATCGATTTTGACTCATACAAAACCGAAAAATGAAGAACAATCATCAAAAAATTGTATTTACAGTAAACCATGTGTTTGTGGAAAATATTATACCGGTGAAACCAGCAGGCCTCTATCAGTAAGGATGAAAGAGCATAAGAACAATATAAAGAAAAGATATACTGACAAGTCAAAATTAGCTGAGCATATCCTTACTGAAAATGGACAACATATGGCCGATTGGAGTGATATTAAGATCATAGGAAAAGAAGACAACAACCAGAAACGGAAGATCAAAGAGTCTGCTTGCATTCTCCTGAACGGAGACAATAATATTGCTTCTTGTTCAGTTGATATAGATAGAACTTGGCATCCACTACTGAAACTTGAATATGAAAATGGAAAATTCGATATCAATTAATAAAAACACCTTGTAACCAGAATTCCTCCGTCTACCAAATTGTCACTTTTCAGTGTCAAAATCGAAAAAATATTGAAAAAATTTTAGAGAAAAATATTTTAATTGTGTTGAGAACGGGAGCAGATTCGTTCCCGAAACGTCCACGAAGATAAGTAGAGGTTTTATTCTTATTAAATATATTTGTATTTCCAAATTTTTTTCAAAAACAAGGTGTCACTGACCAATAGAGAATTTCTCTTTTAGGTATCTAAAGGTTTAATTTCAAGCACAGTGACATTTTGGGGCAGATCCTAAATCTGTCCTTACTACAAATATATTGCAATAATTTTTAATAACTTCTACTCTATTCTTTGATGAATTAAAAAGTATAAAAAATTGCTTTACTTTCGACAATTACTACTGCAAAACTTGCCTAAGGTGGTATGAAATTCACTCGTAACTCTAATTAGTAAACCAGAATATCTGATTCACATTAAATTCCACAAAGCCTTCCCAATGAATATTATATTCTCACAATAGAGAAATTCATACGAGACTGTTTTATCAGAAGAATATATTTTATTACAACCATTATCGTAGTAGATATCTATCATTGTCTTGAAATCCTTTGATCATAACAGAAGCGCGATTTAGCCTCCAGGTGCCAATGCGGTGGGTTTACCTAATCATCGTGCTAATCAAGAAACCAGTAGCGTCCCCAATGAGAAGGGACAAGGTAACGAATCATTTTCAGAATTGATCATGATTTCTCAAAAAAATTGGCATTGGCATTATGTGAGATTTCGCCATTCATTTGAGTTCATGCATATCTCAGATATTGTCGACATCTTCAACCAATGCCTGATATTCACAGTCATAGTTGACGATGAACAGTTTCAGATCAGTTGAAATCAGTAGTTCGTAAAATAGTTTTTTCTCTTGGACAAGTAATTGTACCACAAATCTCCAAAGTCTTGTGACGCCAATGCATATAGAGCGATCTGATAATCGCTACCCTTGAGGCTTCAATACGTATTCATAGCAAGTTTACGACGCATATATATGGTGATTTTCCATTGTAGGTTCAGGATTTTTTGCCTTTAAATGCTGGTTGAAGTAGCAATGTTCGAAAGAGATATAACCTAGGGCTGATCTGGCAACATGTTTATCTTAAGGAATAGGATGAGAAAAATTACTTGAGCCAATTCATATGCCATCTTAAGAACAGTGTGTAATGTGGCAAAGTGGCATAGTAGATCACAAATTTCATACAACTTCAAGGTCTAGGAGGAACATTTTTGAAATTATGAAACCAAAAAAGTCTTTGACGCCTTGTGAAAACTTTCCACAGCCATATCCAAATTTCATAGTCAAAAGTTCCTCTTGAATAAATTGAATATGTGATGGTCCAGGATTTTTTATCCAGTTGTGTGTTGCAAATAGTATCAAGAATTTGATGATGTTTGTTTTGATTTGATTGTAAAAGACAAAAATAACTAATTCCATACCGCAAAATATCGAGGGTCGAACATTTTTTGGTGCTCCGATCGAATAATGAGTATATTTTTTTGAAAAGATATCTCGCACTCGCAATCCTCGTCGCATTGGAAAGTCTCATATATTTCATCTCATGAATAAATCAACATCATAAGACATAACCTAACATCCATAAAATGGGATTAACCTAATCGCGTTTATCAACTAAGGGCCACCCTAAATATTCACACCCCTGATGTCTGCCGCAGCGGTTATTCATCAAACGTCGCTTTACATAGGTGGGCCGTCGAAAATTCGTCACACCAGGGGCGTAACTTGTGGAGTGGCCTCAAACGGGGGAAACTAGTATCGAATGATCTTTCAGTACTCTGAGAGAAAAGAAAATAAATTTGCGGTCTACTATAGGCTTTGAATGCTCAATTCGTATAGATGTTTATTAATAAAAATGAATAGCGTGTCATTAAAAAGGCTCTCAACTAGGGGTGGACGATAACGAATTTGAAATATCGATAATTGTAAAATATCGATAATCGTAAAGCATCAATATCATGGGTAAAATCGATAATTATCTATAAGTCCACAAATTTTTACCCAATTTGCACACCCCTAATATCTACTCCACCGATATTGTCGATTTTATTTTCAACCATATTTTTTGAGCCATCAGAACGAGGATTTCGAAGAATGAAGAGAAACAGTAGAAACAAACATGCATAATATGTATAACCGCTCACCTTCTACACACCATGGAATTTGATTTTTTTTTTAAGGTCATGTCAGTTTCATGATGGAACAGGGTGTGGAAGATTCACTTAGGTAGTTAAACTCACTTCTCTGAGAGGAATCAAACGATATTTGCTGATCCAATGCCTTACAAGCTGATTGAACCGAAATATTTTACCGAATATTTTACGCGAGACTAAAAAGTGGAAAAAGGTGGATTCTGAAATCCCTAGAAATCCTGTTAATATCAAAATATACAGCGTTCCAATTGAACTGTGGAAAATTGGTTGATTTCCAATAAAGCCGGAAATGTTGAAAAAACTACTCTTGTCCAAATGTTCTTCTTGAACTATGGCTATCAATATCAAACCTACGAAATTCCGTACCGATAGCTCAAAAAAGAAGGATCAAAAGTGCTAGTAAGTCTGTTGATACCCGGTACCCATATCATAAATCAATAGGAGATCAAAAAGTCAAAATGAAAAAAAAAAATATTCTGACTCAGTACTGAAATATTGGTAATAAAAATATTCAAAAATGAATGGAACTCTCACTATCATAGAGAAAATGGAAATGGAATTATGAATGTACAGGGTGACACCTAGTACTGAATTCTGAATGCCCATACAAATGCTACATATTTACGTCTTTGAACGTTTTTGTAGGACCAATATTAACTGAGATAGCTATATTGAGTAAAATATAAACAATCACCCTCTACATCTGAGACTGAAACAAAATTTTTTACATAGAAATAACATGCCTATTTAGAGACGAAAGATTAACTGCTCTGCATGTTGAGCGAATATTCTACATCAATTAAATCAGTTACGTTTGATGATAATTCGGGTGAAAAATTATCGACTTCAACAATATTATCGATAATATCGATATTGTCGATGAGTTGATAATTTTTCACACGATAAATTTGCCCATCCTCTACTGTCAACCGATTTTCAGAAACGAGAAGGAATACTCCATTGCATTTTCCTAATTAGAAATTGATTAACATATGTAAGATCGATATCTGATAGTGTAGTGATATCTCAATGACACACAGTATTGAAATTTATTTGGCGGTAATTTTGTGACGTTTCATTCATCAGGTACGTTCTCCATGGTTTGTTCATTTTGAATACCGGTAACCGAATAACTCGACTCCTTCCCACGCAAGGTTGCTCTTATCGAAATCGTATCGGTTCATTCGAACCCGACGGCACTACAGAATAGGACAATGGGAATTAATTTGCGACCATTTACATGCTAACGTTGTTTGGGCAATTATGGCGTAACACGTCCCAACGAAAGATAATATCGGCTCCGTTTGATCTGGGGGTTACGACCCTCAATTACTTCCGATAATGGGATGTAAATGAAGGTTCGTAAATAACGTTATTGAAGTCATGGAGATTGTTTCTGGAGATTTTTAAGAGAATAGCAAGGTTAGCAAGATTTGAAGGATTTTTTCAATAGTTCAGAATTTTCAAAATTCTACAACGAATCGTGAGGTTGTTCAGTAATTTTGTAATTTTTTTGAAGAATCGCAGTATATATCTATTAAGATTGATTTTTTTTATTGGTTTTCTGATGGAATTTCCTAAGATTTGCGTGTAGTGTCAAGATTTAATGCACTATGTTCAATGAGATTTCTTGATATTTCTAGAGATTCCATAAAGAATTGAGAGATTTTTCAGAGACAGAGATTTCTGAAGATCCGTCAAGATTCTTGAGATTTTACAAAGATTCGCGAAATTTATCAATATTTTTGGAGATTTCTCCGAGAATCGCATATTTATCAAGATTTGTAAGGCTTCTTTCAAGATCTACTACATTTCTTAATATTTTCAAGGATTCACCATGTTTTTTCGAATTGGTCGAAGTTTTCTGAAGATCTATCAAAATTCATCAATACTTTCGGAGAATCTTCAAGAGTTATCTTCAAGGATTTTTTGGAATTTGTAGTTTAATATTTTTGGAGATTTCTAGAAGAATTCCAGATTTCATCAAGATTTTACCGATTTTTCTAAGATTTGCAAATTTTATCAAGATTTGACAGACTTCACTGACATCTGCAAGATTCATCAATATTTTCAGCGCTTCAACAAGGGTTCCATCGAGTACATTGGTGAGAGTTTCCAAAGATTTGCGATGTTATGGAAAGTCTACAGAAATATAAGGATTCCTCAAATACAGATATATCAGAAGAAATTCTACAAGATTTCTATGATTTTCGAAAATCCACGAGATTCGTTAATATCCTTGGAGATTCCCCGAAGATTCGTGTAAGATTTACCTAGAATTGAGAGATTCTGAGGAATTTTCAATATCGTTTACTTTTATAAATATTCTACAGAATCTATCAAGTTTTGATAGTTTTCTCTAAGATCTCTCTGAACAATTCAACTGAGATTTCGAAGGTTGTCACATTACTATCCGAGAATCATCAGATTCGATTAAATATTTACAGATTCGAGAGTTATTTTGATTAATTCATGGATTACTGATATTCTAACCTCAATTTATAAGACAAATAGAAAAGATTGAAATAAAATCTTCATTTAACCGCAAGTTTGGGTAAATCGAGGGCAAAATGAGCGGTAATAGCGGTCTCCTTGTTCACAATATCTCCAGGATTTCTCAGATTCGAAAAGAAATTTGTGTATCATGACGATTGGAGCTTGAATTGGTTGAATTTCTTGAATTCGCGATTGAATAAGGAACTCACATCATGTAACTTTCTCTACGAATCTTCGGTAATTTTGCACTCATCATGCGATGGGTTTTTTCGATTTTTTTTTCTTGGTTCTTACATATTCCGACCTCAGGAACCCGAATTTCACAATAAAAACGTACTTATATACAAATTCATATTTTTCGAGATATTCCAGGAAAAAGTATGAAAATTAACCTTCTTTCTTCGGCTCGTTTTGGGTAGGCATGGAGTTTATTTTCTCACACAGGGTACTTTTTTCACCTTCTTTGAACATTCAACTCAAAAAGAAGGGAAACATCCTCGAATTAGTTGAGTCAACGTTCTTTAGCATCTTGGAGGGAGGTGGATCCAGCATTTTTCATATGGACGGCGCTGTCAAATGGGAATCCACGTCAGAATCACTAGTTCTGTGAGTCAAAATATCACAGATGCACATTTGACAGCGCCGTCCATATGACAGAAGGATTCATCAAAGATGCTAAAGACGATGAATTGAACTTCTTAGGGGATATTTCTCTCTTCTTTTCAGCTTCTAGAATGTATAAGGAAGATATAAAGAGTATCTCATGTGAGAAATGAAACTTCGAATGGCTATGGTGTCTACCCGAAACAGGCCGAAACAAGAAGGGTAATTTTCATACTTTTTCCTGGAATATCACGTTTTCATTGTGAAATTCGGGTTCCTGAGGTCGAAATACGTAAGTATCAAGAAAAAAAGATCGAAAAAAAAACCTCGCATGATGAGTGCAAAATTACCGAATCTTTTTTTATACACAGTTTTCAATTCATATTTCCTTTCAATTTATTGATCCCATTCACTTCCCTTTTAGTTTTAGTTCGTTATTTTCTCTGTAATCGAATGGAACTTCTTGCCATGCTATATGGGATTTCTTCACTAGTTTATTGACCTCCGAAACGACTAACTTCCTCTTATTAGCAAGTATACTTGAACCAATCTCGGCAGATCGTAACAACCGTCTCGAATATCTGCGTACACATAAGTATCGGCGTAAACCATCAAGAAAATTACAAACTGTGCTCGGATTGCTCGCGTGTGAATGCGAAAGCGAAAAACGAAATAAACGCATTTTCTTGGCTGCACGACCACACACTGAGAAACCAACCAACTGAGATCCAATCACCCACATTCGCCCATCAAAACTTCAAAGTACTGATTGATTTTATCGTTGTCGTTGGTGGAACTGATTTATTCGCTATTCGAATTTACTATCGCGGAATGACAATGGGATTGCAGTCAGGTCGTATACAGAGGGTTAGTCGAATTTTGAGCTCATCAGTGAGATATCAAATACAGGGTGTCCCATAAACATACCGACAAACTCTGAGGGATGTTAGAGGACATCAAAATAAACATTTTTGCTCGATAAACATAAGTCCGGAAACTCTTCGTTTTCGGGATACAGGGTGTTAATTTTTTTTGAAATATCGATTTTTTATTATTATCGTAAAAACGATTTGGTCGAATTCAATAAAACTTCTACAGATTATTGATACATTCATAAGGTATCTTTTGGAGCTATTAGAATTTGCCCAATAATTTCAGGGGCGTGCCCACGGCCTATGTCGGATAGTTTTTGCACAAAAAAATATCGCCCAGTAGATTTTTTGTAATTATGATAATTTTTTTGATTAGACAACTAAAAATGCAATTTTTTTGTCTCTTGAAATTTTTCCGTATCTACGTTTTGAAGAGAAAAAATAAAAACCATCTCTTACGTCTATAAAAAAAAATTGAATGCTTCAAAATTATACCTTACATTTTACCAAAGCGTTTATTGAAATATTGAAAAACTAAGAAAACTTCCAATAACTTGTTTTACTGATCATTAATTATTATCAATGACTTTCAATCATTTTTTGTTTTAGATTTAATTGGAAAATATTCGTAATTTTTAATATCTTGGAAAGAGTATCCAAAACATACCGACAAATAATCGATTTTTTTTAAAAAATTAAACACCCTGTATCTCGAAAACGAAGAGTTTCCGGAGTTTATCGAGCAAAAATGTTTATTTTGATGTCCTCTACCATCCCTTAGAGCTTGTGGGACACCCTGTATATCAGATAAGATATCATTTGAACCGTATATCTTTTCTTGTGGAGAATTATTTCCTGACTGGAACCTACTAACATTTCCCTCCATGTTCAATCTTGCGTCAATTATACACGTCAAAAATTACCTGATTATCCTGTTTTTAGAACGACTCAGTGATATTAGCTTGGAGACAGCTTGGATATGACCTTTCCGAGACCTTTCCCAACACACCGGCCAAAGACTCCAACAGTCCTATTGTGCTACCTATTTATTTATTTAATAAACTGCCAATTGATTTGACGGAAATATCAAATAATCTTCATTGCAAAAATACCCTCGAAGATATTTCAATTGAAAATTCCTTCTATCCTATCATTGATTCTATTGATTGCAACGTCTTCAACCTTGCATTCAATACTTCGTAATGTTCGTTTGTTGTACTCCATCTTGCTGAAACCATAGTATATTGGCAAGAACTTGTGGGTTTGCTGGATCAGGATATATGAGTTTGTCAAAGTTGGCACGACATTATTTTGGAGCAGTTCTGAATATTTATCTCCATTCAAGTTGCCATCAATGAAAAAGGGACCTACGATATGATTTCCAACAATTCCTGTCCAAACATTAACTTTTTCAGGATATTGCGTATGTTCCTCTCTCATCCAGTGAGGATTCTCATTAGACCAATAGCGACAATTTCGACGATTAACATGACCGTTAAGTGTAAATGTGCTCTCATCAGAAAACAAAACATCTTATTTTTTTTTTTAATACTGTCTGTAAGTTCTTCGAGGAGGTGGTATATTCATATTTCAGCTTTTAATGGGATTTTCTCTCCTCGTTTCTAAAAAATAGAGTAGAAGTTATTAAAAATTATTGCAATATATTTGTAGTAAGGACAGATTTAGGATCTGTCCCAAAATGTCACTGCGCTTGAAATTAAACCTTTAGATACCTAAAAGAGAAATTCTCTATTGGTCAGTGACACCTTGTTTTTGAAAAAAATTGGAAATACAAATATATTTAATAAGAATAAAACCTCTACTTATCTTGGTGGACGTTTCGGGAACGCATTGGATCATATTGTTATCTAACATTTCCATCATTTGTTAACAAAAATACGTTCTCCTGTCGAAATCGTCTTCCATTAGCTCCTGAGTTGGCATCATTTTATAGGGATGCATTTTTCTTTCCTCTGCATATTCGAAAAATTGATGTGTTGCTAATGTTGAACAGTGAGACTGCTTTTTGGACCAGAATTATGTGGGTTTTCTTGGAACTCAAGCATAAAATCCGATTTCGTATCATCACTCACTGCATTTGAAGGTACTTTTTTTATTTGTCTCAAATGACCAACTTCGCGAAACTGTTTTTCTATTCTGCTACTTGTTGACGTAGGCGGCAAATTTAGAAATTTTTTGTGAAATAAGTGAGAAACTTCCATTCGTGCGCATGTGTTATCTCCATAACCAATTATTTTTAGAATGGTTATTTTGTGCATTTCTGTTAGATGAACCATTTTTTCTGATATTATTACATACAGTTAACGGAATTCAAACGACAATAGCACTGACACTGACACTGAGGCTATGAGTTTTATACGGAAATAAACAAAACTATGTTTTTGTTGTTTTTTTTTTTTATTTCATATCGGTAAAAAGGAACACATCATTGGTTTTTGCTTATTTTCTCAATATTGAGAGCTAAATGGGAAATAAGTATTGAGTGTAATGTAGCGAATTTGTGAAATGAAATAATTTTTAATGTCAACTTTTTTAATACATCTGAAAACACTTGATATTTCCGAAACAGTTCGAGACAGGTATGAGACATTGTGCATGAATTATGACTTGAATTTTCTGAAGAATCCAAGAAATCAATAATATACAGGGGATTGTATATAAAATGAGAAAGTTGTTATCGGCCACACCATATTTTTTTTTTTTTCAAAAAAAACTGCGCATCTAGTAATACAAATCGACGTGTCCCAACACGCTCTCAATTATTCGTTATCGAATTTATTCCACTTCCAATATACTATTTTCCTAATCGTTCCCGTTCCGTTTCCAGCCGAGAGCGACATCTGCACCTTCGCCGCCCGCAAACGCCACTATGCCGCCGCCCAGACGCCCGCCGCCGCCCCCGCCAACTTGTTCGCGCCGGCGACGCGCCCCGCCGCTCTCGACGCCCTGTACGCGGCCGCCGCCGCGACGCCGGTGCCGCTGCTGCGCCGGCTCGACCGGTGCCGGCGCGACGGCCGGCGCACCTCCGGCTTCTTCCTCTGCACGCCCGTGCTGGGCGGCGCGAGGCGGCGGATTGGCGCTGCCAAGGCGGGCGTCGACATCGACATCGAGACCGGCGTGGTGAGTTTTCCTCTTCGTTGTCGTTTTTTCCACATTTGCAACCTGAGAAATCGCCATCGATCAAGGAATTCCTTCAATGAGAATTGACACTTTTTTGACCTAGGCAAATAATGATGAAGAAATTTCACCTAAGTTAATTATTTACTGTCGAAGAAATATAGATTAGACTGCGAAATTCACTACAGCCTAAAGCGATTTCTATGCAATCATAAAAAATGTTATTTCTCCAAATCTTGAAGGAAAAAATTATTTTGTACTCTCTCCAAGATCTCCAAGAGAATATTATGAATCTGGTGAAGAGACCAGACAATCATTTCAGTTTTCCATCGAAAATTTAAGTTGTAATAATACGATTATGGCAATATGGCTTTCGTCACCAGGGGTCAACTGAAGATCTGCTTGCCTATGTGACACATAAGTGGCAGGTGTCAATCGAGGGGAGGGGAGTCTCTGTCTGTAGCCTTAGATATCTCCAAAGCCTTTGACCGAGTTTGGCACCAAGGCCTCCTAGCGAAACTTCCGTCATATGGTTGTTCGCCCCAACTGTGTCTTTTACTATGGATCACTCTACGTGGTGGTAGACGGGGTGGTGTCCTCTGATACAATGACGATCGATGCTGGTGTTCCACAAGGCTCTGTCTTGGCACCAACTTTGTTCTTGCTCCACATCAATGATTTGTTGAATGTGACCTCCAGCCCAGTTCATAGCTTTGCGGATGATAGTACACTTCATTCCGCCTTTTCCTGTAGAGCCCCTATATCATCCAACGAGGCCAGAGGTGCAAGGCGAAAACAGGTCGATGCTTTAAATGAGGATCTGACAAGAATTCTGAAATGGGGATCTGAGAATCTAGTACAGTTCAATGCAACTAAAACTCAAGCTTGTATGTTCACCAAGAAGGCTGATCACACAATGCCCAATTTGATGATGTCGGGTACCACTGTTCCTATGAAGTCGTCAATATCCATGCTGGGTGTCACCACCAACAGTGCTCTCTCATGGGACGATCATGTGAGGTCCATTGCGAAAACTGCTTCACAAAAACTTTCAATTCCGTGCGAAGAGATACTTCACGTCCCAGCAACTGCTTATGATCTACAAATCACAAATTCGACCTGTCCTGGAGTACTGTTCACATGTTTGGAGCTCAGCCCCCAAACATACGCTAAAGCTCTTAGATTCAATTCAGAAGATCAGAATCAATGATACAACACTCACTAAATCATTGACCTCTCTAGATCATCGTAGAAAGGTCGGCGATCTATGCCACCACGTGTGATTCCTTGTAGACAAACCAGACGAACTCAGGCTGGTCACCCCTACACTGTCAGGCTCGAGACCTGTCGAACATCGCTATACCAAGCATCGTTCATCAATAGAACGGCAAAGTTGTGGAATTCTTTGCCTAGTGAAGTATTTCCTGATGCTTACAACCTCCAAACTTTCAAGAAAAATTCCAACACCTTCTTTCTCCCCCAGAATTCCACCGCTGGCTAACACGATGTTCCTCGTATAGGTTTCCCTTTCGTGTTGTCCACAGATAAAAAAAAAACGATTTGCTCATCTCAATTGTTCATCACAGATGACCCCTGGATCTGTAACAGTCGTTCCGTTGCTGAAAGAACTACTGTTAATATCATATTATACAGTATCAACTTCCAGTAACCCTTGAAAAAACTATTCAGTTAATGTGAAATCTTACTGTGAAAGTATTTGATCTGCTTACTATGAAGGCTATTAGGTTTTTTCAAGTTATTTTTGTCTTTTATTGATTTTTTCAGTCTGTAGATGAGTTTGATGCCAATGTACGATTATTTTGTATCTTTTCGACCAACTTGAAACAGTGAGTGCAATGGCGTTTGTTTTATGTCACATTATTATCTTTAGTCAGATGTTGTTAATTATCACAGTGCCCGTCTCCATCTCGAATCAAATTTGAGATCATCGGACACCAAGATAAGTTCATCTGCATTCTCAAAATACAGACACGAACAGAGTGAAATGAAGTTAGAAGTGACAACAAAAAAAAGTTGAAAGCGTTAAGATTCATTAAAAGCGTTGAGTAGTTTATTTGTGTGGTGCCATACACGTTGTGTGGGCATATAAAAGATAAATCCAGTTGGTAAAAGCTAATTTGAATAATATCCACAGATAATTTTGTGTTGAGTTGGCGTTAAACATGAAAGGAAGGTTTTTTGCAGGTAATGCAGGAGACTGCAATTTTTTTGTCTTGCTGAAACAGTTTCGTCGCACCGTTTCTTCCTGTTGACATTGTGGAATCATCAGAGACCTGATAATTGTGAAAATTTTTGATTTATCCGAGTGCTTTATACCGGGTGACACAGGGGATGTGTAGCAGTCTGTAGTAGTACTTTTTATTCAAATACATAAAAAGTTTGACGGAGTTACGTTATCCTTTTTTTTCCAGCAACCTGTTAACTGACACAAACTTTTATGTTTCAAATGTTACCCTGTATATTTCTCTAACCTTATTTGCATTAAAAAATCTCATTAAAGAGTCTGAATCGAGTTCTATATCTGATATCTGATGATTGAATAGAATATAATAGAATATATATTCATCCAGAATAAGTTGGGTTTGCTCAGTAAAAAAAATTTCGTTACGGCATCACTATTCAATATACAGGGTAAAAATATACACATGTTTTACGATTATGTCGAAACTCGAAACTACTGGCAACATTGGGATGAAATTCTGTATGAATATGTTTTGGACAAATCGCAAGAATTTGTTTTTTGTTTGATTCTCAAAGAGGGCGCTATCTACACGTTTTGTACCAGGAATTTGCAAACTCATTTTGCAGTGTTCTACGTATCCTAGTAAAAGGGCCTCCTTTTATTGAAACACCCTGTATATGCCGAAATCACTGTTTGTCATAGTTTCAACACCACTTTCTTCTGAAGAAACGTCAAACTATCAATTTATAAACAGAAAACCTATGATAATTCTCATTGTATTCATTATATCAGGTGTATACTATTGAAAATGTTGTTCAAATCGTTGCTGGACCTTTTTCTTTGTCACATAAATTCTAATTTGATTTCTGTGATGATATTAACAAGGTTTTGATTACGTTTGATACCTTATCAAATGTCAGATTGCTCATTTATTTGATAATGGTGTCATTTGTTTTTTTTTCATTTCGTCCCCAAATGGAAACACGAACTAGATTTTCGATTTCGTATTTCATATACCTCCGAAAACAATTTGAATTTTGTAGACTACTTGTAGCCATTTTGGTTGAGACTGCCAGGTTTCTCGGTTGTTATTAAAGATGGACCCTTTCGGCTTTCACGTTCCTCTTCTACCTTTCCTTGAAACTCAGAAAATCATATTTTGCATATCTTTTTCCGTTTGAAAGATACAGGGCGATTTTGAAAATATTTAGGTACTTTTTGAACCCTTTCTATATCATTAGAAAGACTGCGGAGGTAAAAACTACATCTGGAAGAGACTTTTGCGCTGAATCCAGTGGCGTACTCAACTTTTTCTCCGGGGTATGGTTCTGGTGATACGACACAAACTTATATTTTTTTCGATGGATTACCTTGTATTTTATCACCTCATTGATACACTCTCTAGATTTGATACTCAGAAATGCTAAAAATCACTGAATCGCACACATTATGATGAATTTTTGCTAGTAGGCCACGCATTTTCCATATAGAACTGGTCTCAATCAACGAATTTACATCTGTGATTTTTTGAAGGAGAGTAATCGAAGAAGAAGAATGCGAACATTAATTCACTAACAAGAAACAAAAATCAGAGGTACCTAATAAAAAATAAAAGAAAACCGGATGTTTCAATTTTCAATAAGAACCGAGAAACCTGGAAGTCTCAACCAAAATGGGATGCACTGTACACCCTCTATTTGAAGTTTGCTGTCACGCTTTCCTCGCATGAAAACATCGATCAAGTTCAATAAATTATGCAATTCCACTTGGTTGATTGCATTGCTGATTCAGCCATTCAATTAGTATTTTTCTTCGACATCCATCGTACATTGAGAGCGCTGGTTAAACAATCCAGATCCAGACACGCCGGTGTAATTCCTCAAGAAGAAGGAGATAGTCTACCGGCAGGCAACACTCTCCCAATCTACATCAAATCGTTAATACATTCCAAGAAAATTACACCTCGGCGTCGTAATGAATAGCCGCGTTTCAATGCTCGGTTTTCCAGAGAGGCGGACGCTGTGATATATTCGATTAGAGCAGAGCTAGCCCGAAATACGATCCTTATTTTCAAGCGTTGAGGAAAAACATGCGTGGTTTCATGAGTTTGTTATACTCAGTCTTTTTCATCATACACCGATTCGAGATTAGCGAAAAATAGTATTCCGTAAATTTTCATTAAAAAAGGATTTCTTTACGACGCCTCAACTCGATAATGATTCATTCTAATGAATCTTGTTTTTCACCAAAAGTTACGGAATTCATCAAGGATCTTTTCGTCTTCATCGAGTATGCTTCTAATTTTTTTACTAAATGAGTTATCACGAATCGAGTGAAAACTCAACCCACTAGTGTGACGTCAGCATCGAGATAGAGGAAATATACTACGGCACTGTGAGATAGAGTAGGCCCTGATTGAACCCCTTATCTCGATTAGGGTTTTCGATTCGTTTGCAAACGTCATTTCCATCATTCATCAAGTCGGTATGTCATCATTTTCTGCTGGAAGGATTCAATAATATGATTGACGAATTGACCTCCTTTGAATTGACACCCTGTATATGAATGGAGTCTACTCATCATTGCCACGAAACTTTGCTCGATCAATAATAATAGTAATAATGATAATAATAATATTTATTTCACTTGTTGAACAGTATGAAATTATTACAAGAAACATTTACATACAGTAACAAGGAAGACGTCAGTGTATAAAAAAAAAGAAAAAAATTATATAAAACATCAAACATGACAAAGACTAATCAAGACATATAAAGGTAACAAACAATTACTCATCGAGAGAAGTTATCAGAACTCGTCAACGGTGTAGCAATTTCTTTCTATGAGATATTTTTTTAATTGTCTTTTGAATATGAAAATATTCATTGAATCCTTAATAGAGACATCTAGCTTGTTATATAGTTTGGGTTCGAGGTAGAGGTGACTCTTCTGATAAAGAGAGGTTCGGTGTGGGTTCGGTATCAGCAAACCTCTAGCTCTAGTTGCATATGGATGGTCCTGTTGGTTTGCCATAAACTTTTCTCTATTCAATCTCGGGTATCACCCGGTATTCGTAGCAGGCTGTAACTTCCATTTGTTCGTTTCTCGATCATTCGATTTCGTTTCGTTTCCCAATATCGTTTGTTGATCATTGAATCCCACATTTTGACATTAATAACCATTCATCATAATATAACGGAAGCAATAGAGGCGAAAGGAATCGGCGTGTTTGGATTGGGAGACTTCGAAGATGAAAATAGCAATGTTGTGTTTACACGTCCACATACTGGGTGGCCCAATGAAAACGAAACGAGGCCGATTTCTCAGAAAAAAAAAACGCTCGACTCGGTCGATTTTTATTTCGACGGGGAAATATTTTGCGCATGTTTTCAGCTTTTTCACTTCAAACCCCTCGTAGGGCTGAGCTCCAACCCTTCAATCTCAAAGGGGATAAGGGGTCGAGTGATACATCATTTTGAAGGTAATCGAAATCTCTTACTAACTCTCCCTTGTTTTTGGAATTCAATGCAGTAGTTTTCGCAAAAACACGTTCATGATAATAATCGGTTAGCGATGGAAAGAAGCGCTTTTTTCTCTTTCATCACTATTTCTCATTTTATAGTTAGAACGATGTTCATCTAAGAAGTGCCTTATATGCTTTTTTCAAATCCTGTCCTATCAAACATTACATAAAGAATCATTTATTTCAATGTCAGTTTCTTGATCTCTCATTAAAATGCATACCTTGTTTCGTTTTCATTGGTCCACCCTGTATAGCATCTCCATGCTCCAGCAGTTCAACGCGATGTTGAATTTGTCGAAAATTTTAGGTGTTCTTTGATAATCATTCTATATAATACTGTGAACGTTATGCTTGTCACTGCAACCATATTATTGTTGCCAAGCATTTCCATATTCCGATCTCCAATCTCTCACATCTCCGAGATCCAGCTTCAATTCATCATTATTCGCAGTAAAAATTGGTACAGAATTGAAATACAGTTCATCAACATTAAATCTCAGAGCATTCTCTGCTTTGCTTCTCGTGCGAAAACAGCTTCATATGAAATTTTTGAAATACTAACATATTATTATTCAAGATACGAACTCATTCTATTCAATAATGATAATAATAATATCATTTATTATTTACCGAACCGCAAGAGTGATTCACATTCCATTGAGGAAAAAAAGGTGAATAAATGGTTTCATGTTAGGTCCAAAGACCAATTCTTCCACATCGAACATAATAGGAAATATACTTCAAGATGAATATATGTGACATCGGAAGAGTATAAATTTTCATGAATTTATTGCCTTTCAAACAAATATTTCTTCAAGGATTTCTTGAGAGAAAATTCAGCAATATACTGGAAATTACTACAGGTACAAATTTGATAAGTAATCGACCGTTCATAGATTTTTTTATTATACGCTGATATATTTGATTATAATAATTTTTCTGAGATTCAAATCATGTATGCCTGCATGTTCGATAAGTGATTTTTTGGTACAAAAATTCTGGTGTTTTGAGCTTGAGTAATTTATATAAAACAGTTAGAGAGTGTAATTTCCGTCCGTCATACATACTAAGCTATTTTTCGTATTCCAAGTTTCTTTTTACATCGTATAAAATCAGAAATCAATAGTTTCTTGCATTATGAAATCGAGATATATCAGAACTATCAATACATGACGAATAAACGACAAATTATGATAGTTGAAGAGAGAGAAAATTTGGGTATCACTCTAAATTCTTTTTACTTCTCCACTAATCTTTGTTGGTACACCAAGTTCAATTATATATACCTTCGTGTATATAATAACCCTTAGAAGTTTGATCCAATAGTCCTGTAACACCCTGTATAGCCTGTCGCGGATTCCAAACTAGGACACTTTGCATATAAACCGATTTATGTAATTAATCTCTGATCTCCAATTAATTGAATCAATTATTATAATTATCATTTAATAATAAAAACATACTGCATACTGCCGGTCTTATCATAATGGAGTTGAACTAGAAAAACTAATAATATGAATAAATAATATGAATTCTATGAAAGTCTCAATCGTCAGGTATTGTACCTGACAAGATACGGGTATGTTATACGCATAAACTTATTATGTTATACGAGGTGAACCAAATAGAATTCATCACATGAAGATCACCTGATTTGACGTAATAAAGGATAACAATTTCATGTACGTCGGTGGGCCACATTTTTCAGATTATTTTTATCCCCTCAAGTTGAACTCCTTCGCATTAATATCTACCAACGGACAAAATGAAATTGAATGATCAATATGCAATAAGTACATAATAATGTACCGAAAAACTCTCAGAAATCGGAAATAATTCCAACGAACAGTTACCCTGTGTAATTTCAACCAAAATAATGCCTTCGACTGTGTGTTGCGCTACTGGATACTGTTCATCCTCGGGAAATCTCTCAGATGTTGAAATTCCTCAGAAATTTCAATAAAACTTCACACACCTTGATGACTCTTCAGAAATATCTCAATCCTTGAAATATAGAAACCTTTCAGATCGTTAAAAAATCTTACCAAATATTGGTAAAACTCCCATAAATCTCCCAATTCTTGTTGAATATTTTCAGAGATCTCCAAAATTATTGTTAAATCTCAGAAAACTTTGTAAAATTCGACATATATTCATAAACTGCCAGAATCTTTGATAAATACTGTAAATCTATAAGAAATCTTGAAAATCCTTCCAGATCTCGACAAATCTCGCAAAATTTTTAGAATGCCACGAATCTTTCTGGTACCTACACGTAATTTTGTTGAAGTGGGACTCCTCTCGATCATTGTGTTCTGTTTAAATCCGGATGATCATCCACAAATTCTCAGATAATATACAGGGTGAGTCAAAAATGTGTACCGAGCTGTCTGGGAGTGATAGAACATTGAAAAATTAGTGTAGTTTGATGATTAAACTCATGGCCCAAAATGCATATTAAGGGAGAAATATCCTTCCAAAGTTGATAAAATTAAAATAATTTCTCCGCATAACTTCTGAACGATGAAAGCCACCCAATTGAAATTTTGTGCATGAATGTATGTTGTCAAAATACATTTTTTCGTCACACTTCCACATATTGTTATAAAGGGTGTTTTCAGAGGGTGAGTCATGATTTTTTGTAGAAAAATTTTTTCCCTGTATTATTTTCGGTGAAAAAACAAGCATTCGATGGAGCGAAGAAAATTACATGAAAAAGGTACTCTTATTCAAATACAAAAAATTGAGCCGTTCGTGAGATATTTGAGTTTTTGTAGTTACATGATATCAGCAGATTGATTTTATTCATCGCGAGATTCATCGGTATAACGATATTTCAGCAGCATTTGCATTTCCGAAGCACTCGCCAAGCACTAGAAGCATATCAGTTTGTTCAGAGAACGAATAACCTGCCATATTTCTTAAAATCTCAGTTGATAATCGCAGTGATAAATGACACAGAAAAACCACACGAACAAATCGACTACAACAATGTTGACTCGAATGTTGATGACATGAACGTCAAAATTGAGAACAAAATTATTCATCATGGCCTGCTGAAATATTGTTACCGATGAATCTCGCGATGAATAAAATCAATCTGCTGATATCATGTAACTACAAAAACTCAAATATCTCACGAACGGCTCAATTTTTTGTATTTGAATAAGAGTACCTTTTTCATGTAATTTTCTTCGCTCCATCGAATGCTCCTGTTTTTTCACCGAAAATAATACAGGGAAAAAAGTTTTCTACAAAAAATCATGACTCACCCTCTGAAAACACCCTTTATAACAATATCAGAAATGTGGAAGTATGACGACAGAATGTATTTTGACAACATACATTCATGCACAAAATTTCAATCGGGTGGCTTTCATCGTTCAGAAGTTATGCAGAGAAATTATTTTAATTTCATCAACTTTGGAAGGATATATCTCCCTCAATATGCATTTTGGGCCATGAGTTTAATCATCAAACTACACTTATTTTTCAATGTTCTATCACCCCCAGAAAGCTCGGTACACATTTTTGACTCACCCTGTATATCATTAGACAATGAAAATCGAAATAAATCGTTGCTGTATGTATGGGTTTGAAATTGTACGGCTTTTTTATTTCTCTTCTTTTCGAGGAACCGAACACTGAATTCGATCGGACTTGGACGGATCGTTGGGAATTGGAGTTGACATTATTTCCCTCTGCAGTACTCGTTTGAGAAAACTAGACGAGGTGTCGATTTTCCGTAAATGGTAACTTTTGGACGAAGGCTGAAACGAGATTTGTCCGAAATTCAGAAATCAAAATACCAAAAAAAAATACTTCAGGAGAAAAACCCGAAATGTAGCAATATTATGATATTCTGAAATTTGTTTTGACTAACTCAGAAATCAGAACTCTGTTGCGCTACTGGATGCTGTCCACTCCATTCAATTCTTATGCGACATTTCATTAGGTCATTCGAGCTAACGGTTAAAACGCCCACCAACAATGTTTAGATAAGATCTGGGGAAATTTTTCGTAATACAACTGTCAGCCTTTCAACGCGCCTATTACACTCACTCGCTATCAGAGTTAATTAACCGCAAATGTAAATATGAATGAAATGAATTTTTCGACAGATTCCATCTGGAAATTCGTTAAGTAAATGTACGTTGACCGGAAGAAAATATGCAGATCGTTCATCAATATGCTTCGGGTGTTTATGAACTGTCAACATCTCAGTAGGACGTGACATCAAAAACTCTTGTCTGTTATATATCCAGTAAACATGCGTATGTAAAGACTCGAATTCCAATCATTTGACGCATAATAATACTGCTTTGATTCATATTCATGATATTTTTGATTCTCGTTTCGTTGAATGATTATTGATTCATTAGTTCTTTGATTTATTGATTAACTGATTTATTGATCTTGATAGCTTTTCTAACGAGAAAATCATGAGTTTTACCTAAGCTTCACCTTGTATTACCCCTTAATACGTAACAGACGATCTATTCAATGCCTTCGATTATTTTTCTGAATTTTATAGTATAGGGGAGTTGAATTTTCGAATTGTGACGAAAAAAGTTCCACTTATTTTTATTATACGTAGTTAATGAGTATGCATCTGTCTTCGCTCCTTGTGGACTGATAATATGTGTTTTTCTGAAAACACATTGATTCATTGATTTATTGATTATCGATTCATCAATTCACTGATTCATTGAAGATGTTAGGAGTTGAACTATTCATTTGATGAATATGACCCTTACGACCAAAATTGAACGTTTCTCAAATGATGGAAAATTTTATAGTCAAGAGGCGTTTCAACATTTGAAGTGTGAATAAAAACGTTTCATTTATTTTCATTCTACATATTTATATAAATGTGCATCTGTCGTCAATATATATGAACTGAATTTATGTAGTTTTGTGATGAAAAAATTGATCGATTGATTCATTGATTTACTGATTCATTCATTTATCGATCCATTGATTGAGGTATCAATTTGTTGGTTCTTTGATTCTTCGACTCATTATTTTTTTTATCATTATATATTGAATCATTGTTCAATTGGTTCATTGATTTATTGAACTAACTTATTGGTTTGTTCATTATTTATCTATTGGTTGATTGATACATTGATTTATTGATTTATTGATTCATTCATTCATTGATTATATGATTTATCGAATAATTGATTTATTGATTGATTGATTCATTGATTTATTGACTATATGGTTTATTGACCTATTGATTGAGTTATTAATTTGTTGGTTCTTTGATTCTTCCAATCATTATAATTTATTGAATCAATGTTCAATTGGTTCATCGATTCATTGAAGTTATCTATTGCTTTGTTCATTATTTATCTATTGGTTGATTGATTCATTGATTCATCGAATTATTAATTTTTTGATTTATTGATTTGATGATTTATTGATCCAATGATTCATTGATTTATTGATTCATCGATTTTTTGATTCATTGATTATATGATTTATCGAATAATTGATTTATTGATCAATTGATTCATTGATTTATTGACTATATGGTTTATTGACCTATTGATTGAGTTATTAATTTGTTGGTTCTTTGATTCTTCCAATCATTATTATTTATTGAATCAATGTTCAATTGGTTCATCGATTCATTGAAGTTATCTATTGCTTTGTTCATTATTTATCTATTGGTTGATTGATTCATTGATTCATTGATTCGTCGAATTATTAATTTTTTGATTTATTGATTTGATGATTTATTAATTCAATGATTCATTGATTTATTGATTCATCGATTTTTTGATTCATTGATTTATTGACTATATGGTTTATTGACCTATTGATTGAGTTATTAATTTGTTGGTTCTTTGATTCTTCCAATCATTATTATTTATTGAATCAATGTTCAATTGGTTCATTGATTCATTGAAGTTATCTATTGCTTTGTTCATTATTTATCTATTGGTTGATTGATTCATTGATTCATTGATTCATCGAATTATTAATTTTTTGATTTATCGATTTGATGATTTATTGATTCAATGATTCATTGATTATATGATTTATCGAATAATTGATTTATTGATTATTTGATTCATTGATTTATTGACTATATGGTTCATTGACCTATTGATTGAGTTATCAATTCGGTTCTTTGATTCTTCCAATCATTATTATTTATTGAATCAATGTTCAATTGGTTCATTGATTCATTGAAGGTATCTATTGCTTTGTTCATTATTTATCTATTGGTTGATTGATTCATTGATTCATCGATTCGTCGAATTATTAATTTTTTGATTTATTGATTCGATGATTTATTGATTCAATGATTCATTGATTTATTGATTCATCGATTTTTTGATTCATTGATTATATGATTTATTGATTCATTGCTTTATTGATCTATTGGTTTATTGATATATTGATGTATCGATTCATTCATTGATTGTTCGATTTTTCCACAGCCTGCTGCGGTGGAGGACCTCCGCAGATGGACGTCGAACGAGGCCTTGGGAGACATCACGGTCACGCCAGACTGCGGCAACCGAATCGCCTCCATCACCGTCGATGGCGACACGACAGACGGGGCCTTGAGCTCGGACGACGAAGGTCTGGACCACAAGCTGCCTTCTCCTGAAGAACAAGTGCAGGTGGTGGCGCTCAAGTGAGTAGACAAACGCGCTCTCGAACAGTCAAGGTGTTTAGCGAAAATGTTATATACGAATTCAAACGATTTGAATGACTCTTTCATTCATTCCGGAATTCCTACACAACCTGGAGAGAAGGAAAACCTGTAAGGTTCCTGGAACATCGTATGGGATATCTTACCGTATGATTCTGGAGGTTTTGAGCGAGGAATACTTCACCAGGTAGAAAACTTCGCAACGTTCTGTTGATGAATGGTGCTTGGTAGAGCGACCATTGACAGGTCTCTAGTCTGACAATGTAGCACAGACCACGCTGAGCCTGTTTAGTTTTTAACAAAATAGACAGGGTGTTTCACTTGGAAGGCTCTCTAGGGTCTTAAACGTTGATAGTTAGCCCACTTCGAGCATGAATCTATTTGGGAGTAATCCTGTACTAAAAGAATCAAAAAAGATCTTAATGTATCATTCCATAGGTATAAGTGATTGAATAATGTTGAAAAAATTCCAAATAGAACCAATGAAAACAGCAAACGAGAGAGAGACAACCAGCAGTGATCAGCTGACTGTTGGCAAAATTGCATCTTTCTTGGTTGCACATCCAGCTCTTCCTTTTTTTAGACACTTCGTTGTTCCAAATGGAATGCTATATTGTTTTCCTAAAATTATGGATACATCACAAGAAAGATCCATTTTCCTCTTGCTGTTGCTCAAAAACGTTGACAGTGCAAACTCATTTTTTTTCTTCAAATTCGAATATTTCGTAAACGACTAGACTCAGGTATAGAGAGAGCTGATAAAGATCATGCTAAAACAACCTGAGGAATCTCAAAACGCAAAAAAATAGCATTCCATTTTGAATAACGAAGTTGGTGTCGACTTCCGGTACAACAAAGTGCCACCATCTTGGAAAACATTGCCATAAATCAGCAAGTCATCGATCATGGCTCTTCAGACCTCCGAACAACAAACCCACTAGAAGGATCACAAAACAAATATTCTGATGCTAACATGAATTCCCAGAATTATCATAATATTAGTACCCAATCGTCGTCAGTGTTGTCATATCCAATCATCAAAAAGTGATGAATAGTCCATAATATTCAAAGTCCTTTATGAATTCATGTACTTCTATGCACAAATATAATAATAAATTTGGGTCATGACGATTATGAATCAGTTCTGATTAATAGAAGATTGCTACATTATTCTAAGTCATAGCAATTTTACTTTCTTGGGGGCTCGAGGACCAGCATGGGTATCGTGAATACTTTTTGCTCAACGTTGCAACACCGCAATTTGATAATGACAGTCGACGGCGATTATTGCTTTGTTTGGTATCTGTCATTATTTACGTTTTGATTTATCGATATTATTCAACTCGTGTTCAGTTTTGTGTACTCAGAATTCATCAGAAACTCAGTTTATTTCCTGTTTTGGTGATTTGATATAATGGTGAGACGTTGTGAGGTGTGTTAAAGACAATTTGAACCGGCGATCAAAACACGTCATTTCATAGGTGAGTTACCATTGTCGTATCATTCGAGATTTTGATAAATTTTCCCAAATGGAATGGATGAAAATGAATTTAAATTGAATATTTTTGATGAAAAATATAACGATATTTCTATACTTCTTCTACAAAACAATGAGAAATTTACCGTTGACTGTTTTTGGAACTAGTCAAATTAATTTGGAGAAATAATTCACTTCATCATGAGGCAAATAAATTGAAAGATTCAACGGAAGTTAGAGTAAGAAGTATGTTAACAAAAACAATCCTATTCAAAAATCAATAAATTATTTGTGTGATTATCCATGGTTGTTTTTCATTTCAGTCCTGTTTTGAATAAGAAACACTGCTATTTGCTACATCTTCACATGATTTATGATTTTATTGTTGATATAAAATTTCTTCATGATACTTGTCAACACATATTCATTATCGATTCTCATCTATCTACATGAAATGAAATAATCAGACATCAATTTTTTGCGTCAAAATATATGAATTCTGCTCAAGATGAAACCTCCTTCATTTTTGACGATATCGTGAAATGATATAAACAAGTTTCATCTTCAGATTTGAAAATTACATTCAAATATGCAATCATATCTATTTGCCTTGAAAATGAGTTTTTCACTTTTTTGAAAATTATTTCCACTAGTAGGTACTGAACTTTGAAATCGTAAATATACTTACATGCACTGTCACTGATCGCCAAAGATATAAATGTTCATTATTGAAATTGAACGTTATTTATGATAAAGTATAAGTAGACAACTGTATACTGAATAGTAAGTATATTGTTCCATATGGCGTTGAGAATTGAACTTTTCTTGTGACGTGATCATAATAAGTTTATTGATTACAAGCAAGTTACAAAAATCACCATAGGATTGTATGTATTCGAATTTTTCGTAACAATGTGAATGTGTTCGTTTTCCCACCAAGAAATGCTGAAAAGTACCACTGAAATTGTTACGGATTTCCAATTTGGTTTCATCATGAGTTAATAATAAATTCGACCCCCTCTGACAACACGGCACTGGTGCTGGGAGAATCAGGTTCTGCTATCCTTGTTTAAACAAAGATAGATACTATAGATGTTGCTTCCAAACAAACTGTATTGCCAGGGGTGTGGATTACTTATCTAGTCTGTTCAATGATCGAAGCTCCAGACTATCATCATTTGAACCAAGAAAACTTCCAATGCGCGCTTTAGATGGAACAGCCTGACTTTCAACTAGTCGGTTACGCTACTGCTCCCGCCATCTATGGAGTAATTGTTGAAACGCGTCCTCGCTTTGCAGATTCCCCGCCGAAATCGTAGCGGTCGACGTTTCCGGACGGAGTTTCGACCGAATGTCGATGCAGAGGCGATCGCTCGTCCACGGCGATGTCGTCAACCGGACAACAGATGGCGACACTACCGCGAGAAGGCGGACGCGGACGAGGAAACCGCGAAACAGAAGAAGAAACACGCTGGCCGGCACCGATCAGAAAGAAATTCGCGATGCTCTGACAGCCGGGTAAGTTCCGACATACTGTCTGTTTCAAGCGAGAAGGTAGTATGTTCATTTTTCCAAATCACGAGATTTTCTCTCCTCGTTTCTGGAAAAAAAAATATTATAATTATTTCAATGTATTTGTAGTGAGAGAGTCTCTGCTATAAATGTCACTGCATTTGAAATTCATATTTTAGAAAGAGGAATTCTTTGATTGTCGCTTGGTAATTGGAACCTATAAGCAACAATGCTCGAGTTTGCTCAAAATTGTTCCGGAAATCTCGAATGGTATTTGGTGAGACAATTTAATGAATCATTCAATTAAAATTGAAAAACAACATTCCAATATTCCCAGGTATAGTATTCGATATCGCTGCTTTTGTATTTTCTTCAGTGGCATTGCCAAAGCTATTGTTTCATCGTTGAAGAGGAAAAGGAATGAGAATTAATATTTTCTAATGAAAATTTTCGTCTGAGCGTTACGGTCCAAATCGACCCCTCGTTATCATGGGAAAACATCCGATGTCAACTGACGAAACGTTTATTAAAATACGTTGTTTTTGACAGATGAATTAAATTAATAAAAAATATACTTTATTGTCTAAGAGAACATTTTATTGACAGTGCGCTATGGATCAAACTGAATCAGATTAAATTAAACATAGAATCGGAACATTGCAAAATGTAGAATATAAAATGTAAAAAAGTAAAATGTGAGCGAGTAAAATGTAAGATTGCAAAATGTGAAAATGTATGTTGTAGATAGATAAAACTGTGAGCATGTGGTGCCTTTTTTCCAAACTTTGGAAAAAAATGCTCACTTTCTTAAATATTGATACATTTTTTCATCTTGCGGTTTTTCCGGAAATGACATCAAATGTCGATTTTCAAATGGAACACAGTGTAGATTATTACACTTTTGAGAACCCCATAATGTAGATGGATTGCCCATCGAAGGTACTTTTGTCAGAATACCATTATCGTACCATCTGAAAAAATGAAGTTCCGAATGAACGTTTTGGTTTTCTTTATTCTGGCACCTTTTTATATCTTCTTCTCTTTCGATATTCTCTTATCCAAGTAGTCTAGCGTAACATCATTTCGAACATTTGGAATAATTTTAGAGGTGTCACGGACTATCATCAAGGAATTTCTCTTTCAAGGTATCTAAAAGTTGAAGTTCAAAAGCAATGACAGATCATTGGTCTGTCCTCACTACAAATACATTTGAATTTCGATTATATTTTCTATCTATATTTTTAGAGGAGAGAAAATCCCACAAAATCTGGATGAATGAAGTTCCACCATGCTTATTTAATTCACACAAACTAACAATTGATTGAGTGTTTGTTGGCTATGGAAATATTTTCTTTGAACATACAAAATTATATGTAATTGTGATGATAACAAAGCATGCCCGTTTGGCTTCGAGATAATCGAAAATGTTGTAAATACAGGGTAGCCAATTGGTGGCGTCATATCTCCATTACTATTGAATTCAGACGAAAATTTCAAAGTACAAAAATATCAGAATTGCAAAATCTGCAAGTCATGTTTTAAAATCATTTTGAAATACACAGGATGTTTGAAAAACGTAGGACGAACCAACCATGTCTATGTGTAATGGAAATCAATTCTCATAATTGATTTCTTCTTCAGTTTTCCGTCCTGATTATATGGTCTAAACTGAGTGTTCCGAAAGTTATGACCAATGCAATCTTTAACGACCTGTTACCCTGAACTATTTATGATGTATTGATTTGATGTTGATTGATTACTCTGAGATTAAAGGTGTAACTCAAGAAAAATGATTTGTATGGTGAGAATTTTTGCACCAATTAAAAAAAAAAAATGAGCTGAACATTTTTTGTCTTCCACTAAAATCACAGAAACTATTGAGTATTGAAAAAAAATATGACTGTCATGGAAAAACATGTGTGTGCAATATTTTATCAGCAGCACTGAGAAGATGAATTCGAATTTTCAGAGGGTCATTTCGATAGTTCTTCAAACAAAAATTGCCAATACACAAACTCATACTGTAACAATATTTTCAGATTGATTTCACTCAAAAATTTTGCATCTATCGATGTTCTTCAGAGTAATTTTTTCATGTGTGGAATTATAAATTTTCATATTCTGGGACCAAATTGCAAAAAAATAGCACACGAAAAAGTTAGGGGTGAAAATACCCTAGGTTGGCTCTGAATAAATACCGCTGAATGTTCCATTTTTTCTTTCATCTGTTGACAACACGGAAGGGAAACCTATATTGTTCGAGGATCATCGTGTTAGCTAGCGGTAGAATTTTGGGAGAGAAGGAAGGTGTTTGAATTTTTCTTTAAAGTTTGGAGGAATATTACTTATCCTCATAATGAGCAATATCTCGATGACTCTAGGTTCAGGAAATTTTAAAAAGTATTGATCATGTCTTTCGAATCACTCAGTGTGAGCCTGCATATGGTTAGAACGAGAAATTGGTTAGTAAACCAAATATGTGTAGAAATAAAGGTTTGTTCCGTTGATAAAACATATGGTTGATTCGTCTTCCACTTCTTGGGCAAAATAATTTTGAAATATGATCTGCAAGTGATTCTATATTTTTGTTTGTTGAAATTCCTGGACTTCTGAACCTTCTGAATTCAATAGCAACAGAGATATTGGAGACTTCGCACCACAAATCGGCGGACATTTTGCATTTTTTTGTACGCTCACAACGAACACTTGCATCCAGCAAAACTAATAACGATTCCTCAACAGGGAAGATCCGTCCTCGCCGACATTTAATCGCGAGGCTGCATCTTCAACCAGCGGGGCAGTAAGTAGAAGCAAGAGTAGCGACCTCTTGCGGTCGTCCAGCAAGAAGGAAAGTTGCGACAGTAAAAAATCGCACTTCAACACCTTGAAACAATGGGGCAAAAACCGATACGACAGACTCATGAACAAGAGCTCGGAAAAGAACGAAAGCAAAGCTAAAGATGATATCGACGATTTCAACGTTTACGAGACGGTAACGATGAAAAGAAAGCGAGATATGGACATGGAAAGGAGGACGCACGAACGCAACGCGTCGATATCTTCCTCAGAAAAGTCCAGCATCGGCGTGCCAGTAACGAACACTCTTTCCTCAGTCATGAACATAGCTGTCAGACTGCGGGAGAGCTCGGCTCAGAGACGACTCAGACGAAGCGGAGGCAACAAAGACGAGCCTCATTCGTCTAGCGGCAATTGGAGCGCCAGTTCTGAGAGCGGAAGAGCGTCCATCGGCTCGGAAATCACCCAGCCGAAATCGACCACCTCGGCAGCTACGTCCAGTAATTCGCTGAACGTTCCCAGCTCGGTGAACAGCAGGAGGAGATTCGTCAATAATTCGGCGTCGAGTAGCGTTACCAGCGAGGGAACTTTGACGCCTGACATAATCCACGATTTGCACGAGGACGGAGAGACCAGTTCGGTGTATTCTTGCGACACGGAAGGCTACTACACTTCCTTCCACATGGACAGCGGTTTGAAGACTCTCAAGGAGGAGGAAACTCCTCCGACGCCACTACATTCCACATCGGCATTTTCAGTATTATCAGCCGAGAGCGAGTACGAGTTGTTCGGTAAAGGATCCACTTCCACTACCACCAGCTCTGCTGGTACGGTGTGCACGACTCTGCGAGCTTCGGAAAGCAATAAATCCTTGGTTATAGGTCCGTCAGTGCCCGAAAGGAAAAGTTCCTTATCCAAATCGCCGGAGAGTTCCTTGGAGAGAGACTTTGGGGATAAAACGGGGACCGTGAAACGGAGTCCTGCTACTAAACCGGTCGTGGTTGCTTTGGTTCACAAACAGAACGACAAAGCAGGGGATGTTTCTCCAGACAGCGGTCACAACACCTCCAGCTCCCCCATCGAGTCCGTCTGCAGTCCTAAAAGCGGCTCTGACTTCGAGTTCTCCGAGTCTTCCGATATGGAAGGAGCGGAAAGAACAGAGCGGATACGAGTTAAAACGACTATAAACTCCAGTAGGATACCTTCGATGTGTGTTATAACGCCTTCGCACAGCGATGACGAGAGTTCTAATAGTAGTAGCTCGTCGCGTAATAACTATCACAAGCAGTTGCAGGAGAAGAACAAGTTCAATCAGCAGCCAGAGAAGATTCACCATATTATCAACACAGTGGTGAACGGTGCCAGTAAACTTTCATTAGTGAGCGTCAATCCACAGTCGGGGTATGCAACTGTGCAAAGAATTGAACACTCTGATGGGGAAAAACCGACCAATACGAATTCGAATGTGATAGCTAGTACTAACGCTATTCGAGCTCCGAGTCCCAGCGGGGGAACTTTGACCATAAAAGACACCCCAGAGCCTAAATCTCCCACTCAGCCGATCATAAAAGCTTCCCTACTACCTCTCAACAACATGTTCGGGAGACTGAAGAGTAACCTGGCCAACTTCACTCATAAACGTGATCGTAGTAAATCACCTGGCGAATACGTGACGATTGCTGATTTGAGGAACAACAACGAGAAACTTGGTGGGCCAACAGAAGATTCTAGTTCCGTTAACGACGTGGTTAACAGAAATTTGATAACTGTGCTCTCCGGCAAAATAAGGGACGCTGAGTACGTCAGTCTCGACGAGCTGCCCTGCAACGAAAACAATAACCTAGCGCCTACGTACACGAACCTCGAGACCATTGATAAAGCTAGGAAAGGGTGTAAAGTAGCGGTGGATGCCGAAGGTAAAGTGATCTACAGTTCGGACAGTTTGAAACGGAGAAGGAACTGTCACACTACTTTCCAACCGGGGAAGAACGTGAAGACTGTCGATTTCGCTTGTGAGAGCCCGCAACCAGTTCACAGGACGCCGAAATCTGTCAGACCGGTGACCAATACGATCGAAAACAACACCGTTATTCCGCAACACACTCCGAGAGATGCTGGTCCTTTTTCACCTACTCACAAAAAAGGTAAGAACCGCAACCTGATATCCCTGAGTCCTCGACCACATTCCAAAAATTCGCCGCTCACCTCCAACAAAAAGAACGAGGGGAAGGTCAAGAGGGCCGAGAGTTATCGCTTGGCCAACATGCCCGCGACCCTGGCGATCTTGAGTAAGAAAATCGAGAAACTCGACATCGAGGCGATTGTGGAGAAGGAGATCGCTAGCGATCTTTGGCGGGAGAGGATTAATTATCCCGCGAGCGTTTCTCCCGTCGTCTCGCCTAAGATGTGTCAGAGGCAATGTCACGTTTACAGTCAGGCGCACGCGCAGAAAATGCTCCTCGCTTCCCCTACTCGCGTCAGTGTCCCGACGGATGATGGGGAAAATAGGGTTAGGGTGCTATCCGTGCCGGTTGCGGATACGGAAATCTGGTGAATTTCGCGGGGGGACGAAGACAGTGGCGGTGGGGTCGAATTCTCAGAAAATTTTGTTCCTCATAAAGGTGAATTTCGATTATCTCCTTCCGAACACGAGGGAGATGAAAACGAATGAAGTTGCCTGAGAGTGAAAATAAATTTTCATCAATAGGTGCATAAAGATAGCTATTATTCTAGAGGATGGAGATTCCGAAACGACCATTATAGCCATTATACGCGAGTAGAAGAATATACTTTACCCTACGATTTCCACAAAGATTCTGCGAAAACAAGAAAATATCCTATTTCTCAGCCATAAACGACGATATATATCATAGATGAGGTTCAATTCTGAATTACAGAAGTGAACGTTCTACCTACAGGTATCTTATGTACACTCAACTCTGACTGGGAAAAGGTTATTCAGCCAATTTGAATGAAAATGTAATGATCAGATGAACACGTCGCTGATATAAAAAAGAAATTGAAAAAATTATTACGACGGAAGTCGCATCCGGGTCCAACAATTCACCAAAGGCTTGTAGGGATGACTTTCTTGAATTTAGTTATTGATGTTTCGAAATGAAAAATACAATGGTGGAACGGCTAGTTTCTTTATGCTGGTATGCAATTTGATCATCAATTATAATTTCAACATATCCAGCTGTGTGTAACTTTTACAGTTATAAGTTCTGTAGAAAAAAAGTGATATAGAAGATTTGTAGGAAATTTTATAGTGGATGAGAAAGATTATGAGAATTTTAACAGTACATCGTTTGCTTAGGAAGTTTCAGCGGAAGAAAATATAATATTTGCGATACTAAACGAGGTGTAATTGAAGAACTATGAGTTGAATGAAAGAAAGTGCTGAATAAAAAAATATGAGAGATCTAATTATCTACAAGAGTTCTCAAATGCTAAAGTCAGCTGTTGACGCTTCAACAAAGTCAGCTTCAGCAAAGATGTACACTAGAGGTGGATTCATGCAAGCATAAATTTGAACTAGAATGAATTTAACACTAAAACTATAATGATGAAATCGTGTGATGCAGTAGAAGTGTTTATGCAAGAATTTAAGAAATTGAAATCAATTCAAAAATCAAAGTAGTTGGCCAACATTCAACTAATGAATTAATAACTCAATTCAAGTTATACAGTGTATGCTCCCAACTTTATCATCAACTCACCAGTCAGTCATCATGGCAAAATTCTACATAGCTTTCTGCTTCCAATACGGATATCTTCATGTTCAGTTAGCTAATATAGATGCCTTGTTTCTTCATTTGTAGTTTTTTTTTAGTTGAGCATTTATACAGATACTAATATTCACACAGGCCTGGACAAATTTCAATCTCCATTGATTTGTAAATTTTCTAAATTAATTGTGAGTGAACACCACATTTCGTGTGAGTTGAAGTTGCATGAATCCACCTCAACGTCGGAAGGGTGTGACCCTGTCAATAAAACGCATGCAACATCAAACAGCTATTTGTATATCAAGGAAGGAAAGTGATACTTTTCCTCCCGAGGACGAAGTATACTGACCGACGCGTAGCGTAGGTTAGTGATCAGTCAAGAAAAGAAAAGGCACTTTTCCCCCTTGTAGTAGGTATGATTTTTCCGCCTTCCTCAAATAACAAGTTATTTTGAAATAATTTATTTGTGAAAATATCAAACAAAAGTTATTGAAGAACTAAAGCTGAGAAGTAGGAGCAGTATAACTTATAGGCACGATATTTTCATTCTTGCATCATAGACATTTATGATTTGTGGTAGAAAAATTTTTTATACTAATGTTGAACGTGCAGTTTTGAGCAGTGGTCACTTTAATACCACTAGAAGTGAGAGATGGAGCCAACACAGTTCTCGTGATATTTTCATCAACAACAATATTATACAGCTAGTATCCCCCGGAATTTGGCTGATACTAGAGAGGAAAAGTAGGACTACCCTACAATGATGCCAGGAAATGTAATATTTTGGATAGAGGTTGGCAGAAAACAATTCATTCAGAATATCGCATAACGGCCCTCTCTGACCGGTTATTATGCTAATCGCTCGTCACGATTCCACCCCTCGCAACCCCACCCGCCACTGTTCGCGAAAAATAAACCGCTCGCCGCTCAGAATCGATGAATCGTTCACCCCTCGCACAACTCCGTCGTTAGAATACTTCCTTCAGTCGTTTCTGGATGATGTTAGTCGGTAGTGGGTCCCTTAGTCCCGTCCCAGTACTCCCAGTGCGTTACGGCTTTGGTGATCGGCCATATTCGCCCGTCGACGTTTCGGCAATAACTTGAAAAATATAGGAATATGGCCGATTCGTGGAGTTGTTGAACGGAAGTTTGTTCGATTCGGTTATTTGACACGAGCCCGTGCATAGCAGGGTGAGGATATGGTGTTTCATAGTCGTTTTTTAGTCCTCTTTTTTCCGGTAGATCGAGCATGTGTATGTATTTTTGGGATTTTTATACAGGATGTCACGTGGGGAACTGCATTGGTCGACATATTGAGAACTTCAAGTAGGTCAAATTTGCAATATGGTATATTCCATCAACACATTATATTCATGACCACAGGCTAATTTCCTCTTCAATTTCAATTGGATATCACGATATCGTTATCACTCAACATAATTGCAGAGAATAGTAATATTAAATTTTGCCAATAGTCAGCTGATTTCTTCCTCCTTTCTCTATGCGTGAACTAGGGTCTATATGTAATTTGCTCAACATCATTCATGTCTTGGGCTGAACTAACTAGGACCATTTACTAATTTTTATTATTCCAACAACAAGTAAAACTAAGTCTCTATGTTTTAACCCACTAATGGATCAATAAACTTCCCTCAACAATAGATTTGAGTGAATAATCTTACAACATCAACCCGATTCGAATGAAAATAACGTTCAATTTTCTCTCTCTCTAAACTCAGTCTCGTTTCTGGTTTCAAATTTTCCTTATCGTTGTAGTTGTCTTATTTCTCCAGAATAATGACTGTGCTATCACTTTCTAGAATAACGTCAATGAAAGAGAAAAGATGAGGCTTGAAAATCAGAGAATAATTTGTCGTCTTTGAATTTTTCCGCAACGTAACAACAATGTGCAACTGTTTGCTTCAATCTCTGTAACAAAAAACTCATCAGATTTTTTCTAAGATATTATTATCAGATAATGACCAGAAGAAAAGCGCTCACAACTCGACGAAAAAATGGGAAAGTTATTCGAGTGAGCATAAAGAAAAACTTTCTTCAATAAAATTGAAAGCAAAGACCACAAAAAATGGATATCTCAGAAATATTAGTTCACTCAGAAAACAAGAATCTCACTCTCCTCTTGTCCTTTCCAAAACGGTCCATCACATCATTGATGTCTGATGGACACCACAAACCTCTTGTTAGCCTTTTCCTAAGGAGAGGGCACGTGGCACCTTTAGCCCAACTTGTGTGTTGCTGACATCAAAATAATGATAATAAATTCGTTAAAAACATGTCAGTGAATTCGATTTTCTTGAGATACAGGACGATAAACTTTATATGAGGAAACCATAAAATTGCTGAAAATTGGGATGGGCGCTATGGCACAAAAAGTGTTGATAAGACATCTAATGCTGTATAATGAGTAGAGCATGTAAGGGTGGCCTCTAATCTGATTAATAGCACGAAATATTCGCCGCTGCATTTCCTTCAACTCATTAGTTTACTATGAAAATTCCGAATTTGGCCCCCTTATAGATGCCCATATATCTGTCGATGCAGTTTCCAGGACAACCCGTATATATTTTTATTTGTTCTGTTCACGTTTGTTTTGTAATGTGCTATGTACCTTTTATATTTTGCTGTATACCTTCAGAATTCTTCAGTCAAAGAGAAAAATTATATTTCTGAATTTTCGATCCCAGATCGGACGTCATCTAACGAATATCATAGCGTCCATCTTGGGACCGATTCTCTACTATTCTCAATTGTGGCTTATTAAGACCAAAAATTGTGAAACTAATATTCTCAACTGAACTCTGGGGATAGAGGCAGAAATATGAAAGAGCACTGTGCAGTAGAATCTGTAAATTTTTTATTAGTGAATCGAACATTCTACCGTATTGGCCTCGCTAGTACTTAATTTAGACACAGTTTTATGTTTTTATGTTAATTAAATGTTGTCTTCCTCTTTTGTGGTAGCTTTATGAGTGAGTTTTGTGATATTTCTTGTGTAAGACTGAATCATATTCATTTCCACACATCTATTCCTCATGATTTCCGTAATAGCTAGTAGGTGTTTGTATGACGATTGCCACATAATAAACTTCATGTAATTCCTTTTCTTTATGTAATATTGTTGAGTATAGCAAAATGAATTCAGGGATCAGTTGGGTATTTTTGAATTTAGAAAACAGTGTCACCATGAAATTGATTGTCAGAATGTTCAACCACTCATTTTCTTTTCTTCTGCAATGCATGTATATAGAACCAGGTCAACTTTTCGAATAATTTCATTAAAGTATGAAACTCATAGTTCCTATCGAAATTATTATACCAAAATAACTTAATTTCTGCCCTTCAAATATGGATTTCGAAGTCAACAAATGGATTCAACTAACTAGCAGTAATCAAAACTGGAACTTCAAATGAAAAATTTTTATTGAATCAAATTGATAATTTAATAAATATTGAATTCATGTCTCATGTCTCTCTGTCTCTCAATGGTCTATTCTTATTCGAATATATCCGCATTTTGATATGTCATTGATGAGGTGTTTTATATTTATCAAAAACAAATGTTTCAACCGATGCAAGAAACCACATTATTAAATTTTTGAAATCTGTTGAATTGAGAACAAGGTGATCCTTCTTTTTCAAGATGAAAGCTGTCTGAAAATATTATCATTCTGGCTGTCATGCAAGGTCTGAAGAAGGGTCGTGGGCAAGAAATTCGTAGGGAAATCCGATATATTTTATTAGAATGAACAAAAAAGT
Source organism: Gastrophysa polygoni (assembly GCA_963576655.1). Lineage (NCBI taxonomy): Eukaryota > Metazoa > Arthropoda > Insecta > Coleoptera > Chrysomelidae > Gastrophysa > Gastrophysa polygoni. The sequence goes on along the minus strand of OY755088.1, from coordinate 19,128,425 downwards.
TCGCTTGTTGATTTTCTGGGACCATTTCCTAAAGAAATGTATGCAAGATTGAATTTCCGAAATGACTGATCCCTATTCATTTTGCTGAGGCATTTCTTTTCCATAATTGACTTTTGCATGAATTTTGTTATGCTTTTGTTTGTAAATAATCAACAGCACTGTGTTTCTTTCCGTGCATTAAATAAAATTTTATACTTTTATATGTAAATAGTTATTAGTTTGCATGCAATGTTTTCACCATATTATACACTATGCGAAATCGATGCTATACAACATAAACACGATTGTAATTGGGAAAATAAACAAGTTTTAACATTTAAATTCTTCTTTTTTGCTAATTTTACTAAACCGCAGCATTGCATCTCTAACCTAAGGGATATAAATAACCTTTTATCACATATGACACATTCCATCGGTTTATTAGAATAATTATAAATTATTATTGTGGTGACCACAATCAGTATGAATCATGTGGTGTCCAGTTTAACAATGCTTCATATTTCTCGACGGTGGTGAGTTCAGTTCTATCTTCCTACCAATCAGTAAGTTTTCTTCTTCTATTCAATATTTTTCCAACCCACACGATAACAAAAATATTGATAAATTTTCGCAATATAAAAATACTCACTTCGAGTGAATGATTTTCAATCAAACTGAAAATTGTACTACACTCCTGGACAAAAAATGGACACACAAATTCTGACATTTCCAATCGATTTAGTAATTCACACGTTTATTTGAATCCAATCCTATCTTTACTTTTAGATGACGATGATTCTGAATTTTTCTTTGAAAAGGTGTATCGTTACACAGAGTGCTCAGAATATTAGGACACAATGCAACTTTCCGTTTTACCCTTTATCACACAAGATTCATTGAAAATTTTTCTGATATCAATATCAGACGATGATTCAGATGAAAACGCTCACAATTTGATGAAAAAATTATAGAAATCGATGCAAGATTGAAAAATTTGTTCGAGGTTGAATTTTTTCCAAAATTAATTGTCCAGGAGTGTATTCAGATATTTTTTCATTTTCATATTTCATTCAAAGCAACTGTTAGTATTCAGTATAGTGGTAGCATGTGAAAAAAAATTTTTGTATTTGGATGAATTTTCGTTGAACTGAAACAGTATATTTCAACATTCATGAATTCTTTTCATTGTAATGTATGTCGAGTTTTGTCTACTCTGGCTTTTTTTTCAAACTCACAGAATGGATTCAAATCAAATTTGTATGAAAAACTATAGAATAATTATCATATCAGTGTGGTTGGAAAATTTCATTATATGCATTAGGGGTCAGGTTTTCATTTTCAAAAACTCATTCATTCAATCATACAATTTCACTTCGATCTCCAAATTACAATGAACATACATAGGAAGAACATTTTTTTTCTTCTTGTGAACGAACGAATTTTTAGTGGTCTGACGTCACTTTCAAGTAGATATAATTAGTTTTGCAATTCAAATACGTCTTTTTTCAATTCAAAAAGCAATAAAATGAGCTATGCATCAATTTTGAGATGACGGATTAGATTTTTATTGGCTTTTTGGTCAATTATATTGATTCTGTTCAGTTATTTATACAGGGCGAGTACTGTCAACAGGACACCTCTCTGAATTTCGTCCGCTGAGTTTTTCACCACTACTCGAGGTGAACAAATAATCAAATGACTTTTTGATGCCAATACTTTTTTCAAAATGAAATGGAACTCTCAGATAGAAACAGTAGGCACACGTTCCCATTGTAATGTTATGAATATTATGTTTCTCTCGCTTTCACTGATTGTTAGTTCGTCCTCGAAACAATTGAAAACTCATTCTGTCTGAGGTTTATTCAAAATATCTCGGAGAATGTATCTACAATGTCAGAACGATCATAAACCGTAGACTCAAAAACTTAATAATAATACAATTCAATTATCCTTTCATCACAGTTACACTGATGGCAATATCATCGAGAACTTAACTTCATTAAACTTTTATTGATCTCTGACGCCACTTTTCAAATTCTGATGAAATAAATATGGTTGGAGGAATAAAATTGTGTCATACGTCAGGTGGTGGGGATCATTTGAATGGGGAGGCATTTAATGAATTATATTCGTTCAAAATGGCACTGCTGACTCTTCGATTTGGGTTAGTTTGATGCTACAGACTACCGAATTCAGATGGAGATGAATTCAAAATTACCATCTACATAATTCACTTGAACTTTTTGTACATGTATGTAATAACACTACATATTCAGCGCAACAATCTTGATATTGAAAAACTGGTAGAGAATATATCAAATCAGAGTTTTTCAAAATCGATTTTGCTTAGGCCCTTCTGCCACTTCGAGAACGCATTTTTTCGCACTGTAGCATTGAAAGTTTAGCACGCAGCACGTTTTTACGCATGCACCAGGTTTGAAAGGTAGGATATTATTTTTTTCTAAGATCGTGCAAGACTTTGACACCTTCCAGACTGTGCCGATAGTTCTAACTTTTCAAACCGCAAAACCTTCCTAATTCGAAACGTTCGATTCGATCGATATTGTTTATGATATTTTCAGAAGAAATATAGATTATAATGAAATTTTTCCCACTTTTAGGTTGATTGATTTTCCGGTTGATTGAGGACATCTTCTTGTAGGAGTTACAACGATGAAACTTCATATCTCAGCATTTCATGTAGTCCTTCATTGAATGACAACTTCACTGGTTATATAAACTCCTTCAGCAATCTATCATCAGCAGTATCTTGTATAATTTTCGTCTCCAAAAATTGGGCAACCAGTTCTAAATTGAGATGGTGTTGCAGTTTGAAATCGCACACACTGTATTTAGAGCGAATTTTTGTGGAACATACATTGAATTCGTAACCTTTAGTATGAAAAGTAGAACTTTCGGTACTGAAAATGGTTTTGAAACTTTTTGCACCATCGTAGAGAGATAACTCTTTGTTTACATTACATTCATGGTTTTCCACACAATCTGCATTCATGATATTAACAAGATCAAAAATTGATTCTAAATCACCTTAGGAACAATTTCGATTCCATTTGACTCAACTTATTTATTAATTGAATTTTGTTCCGATCATAATATACTCATAATCACAATATATACCCAATTCGCGACGTTCTATTGGGATCTCAGTTGATTTGTTGAGTAATTTGGTACTTAACGAAGTGCTCGACATTTGAGAAATTCCAAATTCTTCGGATGAATTTGATATTTTTTCATCATTCTGTCAGTAAGTGTCATCGACCTTGTGAATTGAATGTGCAAAACGGAGCCTATGAATGTGAACCAGTCACAAAAATCATCTCAAATAGATACTTATTTTATCTCTTATCTTATTGATGCTACGTAGGTATCTACTTGTAGGTCGGTGAATTTTCACAAGTTGTATCTGTGATGTGAAATGATGTAAGAGATCATCAATCATTGTTCCATTCTTTCATTTCTAGAATTTTTGCATGATGCCATCATGAAGGTAATAAATCGCATGCTTTTCTATAATTTATAATGCTTATCCATAATTTTATTTGAGACTATTCCTCATAGTATAAAGTTTACTTGGACAATCGATATAAATTAGTGTATAAATAGATGAATAGAATTTTGATAGATAAAGAAATAATGACGCCGTTGAACGATATTCACATTATAAGTCATCTTTCTCTTTGTTTAAGTCAAGTATAAAGTGCATTCCTACACATAATAAATAAGAAACAACGTTCTCCTCTTGATATGAAAACAGTATTAATGTCTAAGTTGACAAACTACTCCGTTGAGATTTTTCCTTTGAAGCAATCAGAATGAAGACTTTACAAATAATTACATCCTAGAAAAATTCAACTAAAATGGAAAAAAAGTGTTTAAAATAATAATTCGATAATGATTATAATAGTGATAATATGTACATGGTTTCTCAGTTTTCAGAATGAAAAATATGTCTATTGAATTTTGAAATATTATCTTCCTTGTAGACGCATGCATACTGCAGAAATTTTGAAAAAAAACAAAATTACTCAAAAATCAACCTTCCAGACATACAATCTTATGGGATAAAATTTTCCCTATTTTCATCGTAGATTCCAAAAGTTCAATAATATACAGGGTGATTGATCGAAACGGTTCATTAGACGTTCCTGTCGAACTAGCCAAGGGATCGTTTCGAAAGTTGTTGGTGATCGCATAAATAAACCCGCTTCAACTTTCTAATAATTTCAATAATGCGGTGTTGCCGCTTCTGCCAAAAATTAGTAGCAACTTCGATATTTCAAATGGATATAATATCATTTTCAGATTCTACAACAATTTTCTGACAACTTCTTCCGATATTTCTCTATACCTATCTGTGAGCGTTTTTTAGTGAATAATGGTTTTTTATTTTTTTTTTGTAGAAAACGTGACTCTCCAAAAAATTCGATATTTTTCAGCTGTAACGATAAACCTTCGAGTATTCCTTGACTCCAGACCAAATTTCATCGTCTTAGTAAGTCACAGTTGAAAAATATCCACTTTTTTGGAGTAACAAAAGTTTTCTGAGAAAAAAAAATACAAAATAATTATGTGCTCAAAAACGCTCACAGTTATGTATAGTGAAATATCAAGAGAAGTTGTCAGACAATTTTTTGACAATCCATTTGAAATTATTGAAATTATTTCAGAAAGTTGTAGTGGGTTTATTTATGCTATCACTTCAATTTTCAAAACTATCCATTGGCTGGTTCGGAGGAAACATTCAATGAATTGTTTCAATCACCTTGTATAGGTTGTTTAATTTGAAATTTCGAAGTTATGGACCACTGTTACTTATTCTAAAGATCTATTCAGAATTTTTCGGACGAATCCATTCAATAATAGTATATTGCACATCGACAACAACTGGAAATAATTCTCAATTACAAAACCTCACATATTTTCAATATCAATTATCGATTGACATTCAACAATGATGTACCGACACCAAACACGGTGGTAGCAAAATGTATATTGCTTCTCGATCCATCCACAAAACGCTTACATATTGATTGGCCTACACATCAAAAGTTATAACGCACCGACAAATCAAGATATTGAATACATTTTTCACATGAAGAAATCACTACTAAATCGTACATCTATTTTTGCAGAACGAGTGCAGTCCCCAGCAAATCCGCAACTAATTCCAACAACAGTACCTGGCAGTACGGAGTTCATGTCACCGAACCAACAAGATATGTACCAATTCGGAAGTGAACAAGTCCTAGATATGGACAGATATCTTCCAGAACAGTATTATTTACCACGAGGTAGCTCGATGTATTCGACGTTGCCACTGAAAAAGACACAGTTCCTCGCAAACGAAACCACACCAGAAAGATCAGTCACTCCTGATATCACCAGAGGCCTAGAAAGGAATAGAGAACACGGCATGGATAGACAGGCATTTATCGAAGAGTCACCTAGAACGTTTTATACGTTCAGCAAAAAAGCGCCTAGTCAAAAACTTGGTGTCCCAATACGAATGCCTGATGTGAACAGACTGAATCTACAGAATGCGCCAATTCAGTACGATGAACCTGACGCTCTGAAGATATCCCCAATCGATCCCAGACACTCTGGTGGATTCCAATCTTCGACACCTTCAGGTAAAGCTCCAGAACTGAAAGCTGCAGTCAACTTAGACCGGAAGCTCTTGTCTCCGAAGAAGTCAACGATGTCCAACGAGGAATTGTACGCTGTCATCCACAAGAGCAAAAAGAAGATGAATATCGAAACGGGGGATAATCCTAGATGTTCGCCTGTCACAGTGCCAATGGAGCCTCCAAGGAATAGTGTCAAGCTACCAGAAACTGGGTACATTGGGGACAAATCCAGAGGAAGATCGAGTTGGTCTCCGGTCGATAACAAGCCTGACATTGAGGAATCTCGCAGTCGGCAAAGCTGGGCTTGTAGTGATCGCAAACCGAAGATCAAACAGACGTCCACAATAGACTTCAAAAGGCTTCTGTTGCAGAAATCTAGTATCAACTCTCCCAAGAAAATTTCGGCGGTGGAACAGCTCAAGCTATCGAGGGAACAGGTTAAACCGCCACAAGCGACACCGCAGCCGGAAATGAACATACTAAACTTGAGTTCCTCTCCTAGGAGTCTGGTGAACAGGAGGTTTTTGAACAATCCGCCTGGGTCGCCGAACAGAGAGCCAAAACCAGTTGCCAAAATTATGTCTCCCAGGTCTCAGTGGAGATTTGCCAACCCGAGAAGCGACGTTCTCTCTTCTACAATACTGGAAGATTGTAGGGAGGATGAGAGCCCGAATAGTTCCGGGGAAAGGAAAGCGTCACCGAAGACTGGGAACAGGATTGATAGTACAAACGATGCGAAGCAAACTTCGCCTAAAGGGATGCCAAGGAACTCTGTAGAAAATACACCGTACACTTCTGCTACTCAAAGGCTTTATGCTCAAAGAGCTCAATTTTTCAATCCGTCGACGGATAAAAATAGTCGGCCTGAAGGGAAATCAGATCCTCCTACTTTAGAAACTGCGTTTTAGTTTAGTATTTTATATTTATTCACTGCAAGGTTTAATTTACTTCTCGAGTGTCTCATTATTTATTGGATTCTTCTGTCTAGTCGACATACCATTACATTTTTTACATTTCGTATTTTATAATCGGTACTATTCTCACATTTTATATGTATAAATGAATGCTGTGTATATTTATTTGGTGATGCTTTCCAAACAAAAAACATTTCAGACAGTTGCCTTAAATTATTAAAAATCTTAATATATTAGTTTTTGTAAATAAATGTTTGATTTGATTAAGATGAAGTTTTATTCAATAAAAACAGAACTCAAGCTATTTTGCAAGATCATTTTCAAAAAATTTATGAAACCTTAATTAAATTTTCAGGAGTAATATCCGAAAACAAATGTTAATAATATCTGAAAGCTTGTTCCTTGTTGAAATGTTTGAGGTAACTGATAAAAAAATATGGATATTCATCGATGATATCTCCAAATCGTGACCAAAAGATTGACTGTCATAATATCAGTTCATGTTCGATTATGAAATGGATGCAACTCATGAATTACTTCTCCTACCCCAATCATTACTTTTAGTTAATCAATATATTTCAATTAGCTGAAAATAAATGATTCTGATCGGTTTTTTTTCGAGAATCTTGATGAATACATGATGTTTCAATTCCCCTTTGACAAACCAATTCAGCTTCTTCATTTCTCAATTTATAATGACATCTCCTGCATCAAAAAATTACACCCACTCAATCACGAATGATTGATTATTTTGTATTACCAATCGTTGATAGTAGTGGTGGTAGTGAGTAATATATATATATATATATATATATAGAAACATATTGATATAATATATAAGTTATTGAGTTATTATATTAGGTTATTCTTGAAGATAAATTTGTGTGATGGTTGATTTCATTACGTCATCTCATGAACATTAATATCATTTACTGTGACATATCCTTTCTGATTTCTTGTTGTATTGTACGAAAGTGCATTTTGATGCCGTGCCAAACTGATTTGGTGATGCTTACTATTGAAGAGATGATTATCATACATTTATTTCTTTCTCTTATTGTTGCTTTTACAAGTTTGTTGAACAAATTTTTCCGCTCCTCAAAATAAGTAACATTATGATATTTTCTTCGTTTGTAATAAAATTCATCCCGTGATTCAATGAGTGCACTCACATTCTTATCAATATCATATCATGGTTCAGAATCATATTTTCGTCTTATTCTTCTCGAAATTCAACATTAATGGAAAATATCCAATAGACTCTCACATCTACAGTATCTTTTGTCAGCTAAAAGAGTTCTTAGAAATCAGGGTCATCTACTGGCGATAAATCGAAAGTAGGTACTAAGTTATGCAACTTGTCGCTCTTTTACCACGCTCCGCGACCCGCGACATAAATACACACATTATCTGGATCCAGACTCGAGACCTATAAAAACAACATACATATAATTATCTTGCGCGGACAGTAACAGCAACCAAATAATATAAAACTTATACTTCGATGCGATGCTAGTATACCGACATCTATTGAGAACATGCCCGAACTGACCGAAAAGAAGGAAACTACAATAAGGCACCAGGTTTAGGAAAATAATCATATTTTATTACAATCGGTCATCGCAACGCCATCTAGACAGAGTTTCAGAAGTAGGCAGTGAATCCCCGCTCTTGAGCAGTTTGTCGCTGTGTTCCACCTTGTACAGGGGGCTATGGCTTTAAGGTGTCAAAAAGTAGTTACTGGGTCTGCTATGAGGTGGATATAGGATGGTGAATCATTTCTTCAATTGTTCCTTTACAAAACATGTAGACCGCTTGAGTATAGATGGCGATACGATCGTCGATCGTGTGAAGTCAAGTCCGCTTTCACTGACAATGATAAATATCTGATAGCGATGGATAGCTGATTTTTGAGTTTCTGTCGAATTTCAAGTTCGAATTGCGATTGCCAGGATTTCAAAGATATCCTTCGATATCGAGATTAAGATATTAACCCATGTTCGAGATCGTCAGAGGTGATGTCATCTAGTGTCTTACTTGGAAAGCCCTAGAAGGTATCAAAATTAGACATAATCAAGTAGGCAGCAGTCTACAACTCGGGATAGGGAGTTGGACCACCATTCTATTATTTTCATCATGGTCTGCTAGTAGGATAGCTACGGAGGCGCTGAAGGGCCACCCTCTCTTTTTTTTCTAAATCCTGACTTTAATCTCGGGATCCTGACTTTAATCTCGGGATCCTGACTTCAATCTCGGGATCCCGACTTTGATCTCGGGATCCTGACTTTAATCTCGGGATCCCGACTTTAAAGTCGAGAAATTAAAGTCGGGATCCCGAGATTAAAGTCAGGATCCCGAGATCAAAGTCGGGATCCCGAGATTAAAGTCAGGATCCCGAGATTAAAGTCAGGATCCCGAGATCAAAGTCAGGATCCTGAGACTAAAGTCAGGATCCTGAGATTAAAGTCAGGATCCCGAGATTGAAGTCAGGATCCCGAGATTGAAGTCAGGATCTCGAGATTAAAGTCGGGATCCCAAGATTGAAGTCAGGATTTAGGAAAAAAAGAGAGTGTGGCCCTTCAGCGCCTTCGTAGATAGCGCTACTGAATAGAAAGTGTGGAGGAAATTTTCTCCTCAAAATACTGCGTGTATTTAAACAAAGGTTCATAATAATAATAGTTACGATATCAGTAAAATATGAGTTATTAGTGAATTGAGAGCGTGTGCGCTACGCATGTAGACATTTAAATGTCTGTTAAAAAGAAAAAGAAGTGACAACACAGAACCATAGAAAACACTGGTGAGATCCTGTCATAGATATCTATATCTATGGATCCTGTGTGCTCTTCTTTGTGCTGGTATCTCACAATTATTCTATTAACAATCATTCCATGACGTAGACTTCATGGCGCTGTCAGTCAGTGATGCCAACAGTACCAATCCACTGAGCGATGGGACTGACATAGACCGTGGGGACTGACGACCCGTCAGAGATGAGTAAGTCATTCATCTTGGTAACCCTTAACTTCAATTATTCTTTTTTTTGTATTTGACGGCTAGAAATTGATTATTACATGGCTGCCAGATGCCAGATCGTCTCATTCGAATTCAATTCATATGAGTGAATTTATACAGATTTCAGTTCATTTTATTGCAATTGAAAATAGGGATAGCATTTCGAAGGTGAAATGAAAATCTAAATATCCCACATGTGAATTGACTTTCACTTATATTCAAAACACATATGATTCTTCAATTATATCGCTAAATTTTAATCTTGATGTTTCGTGAACAGATTTTTCCAATTGATTCAAGAAGAAATTGATGTTCAACAAGCTCTTGTATTCTGGTTCAATATTTCATGGGTACTCTTAGTGCAATATATAAGTATGACTGCTGACAGATTCAGTCATCGATGTAATAACATCGATGATGTCTACGTCTTGTTTCATAATCGTAATTCAGTAATTCAGCTCGACTTTCATTTTTTGTATATTCGAATATCACATGTAGATAATGAAGTTGCCTCTTGTCTAATATTTTACATTCCTGGTATAGTAGGTCTGCAGGAAATCTATAGGATTCATTAAGAATTAACTTTGTGAATCGTTCAAAAATCGTCATTCTATTACCTCCAATGGATTTTAATGTGTAAGCCTGCTCCACCCTATATTACAATTCCGTAATGACTTTCTACTAGAGCAGGATATAGCGAACCCTATTGAACTTCCACTGCTGTTGGATGAAAACACCCCATCTATATACCTACATAGATGTTGACTACTAACGGCCCTAATACGCTTTCTTGCGGCTCACCATATTCAATAGCTTCTTTCCGATTATGAATATCATCTACTCTTACAGTCTGTCACCTGTTCGTCAGAGCTGTAGTCAATCCAAATTTTCTGAATTGATATATTGTATAATGAAGATTTCGAAGCTACATAGAATTGGGTCAAAAACAAAGACAGAATCCGGCACCAATGCCTTCTAGCATTTACTGTCCTCGATGAGTTTCCTTGCATATAGATCACTCTATGCGATGGAAGATGCAGTCTCGTCTGATGCAACGACTATCAATGTTGGTATTCCACAAGGATCTATCTTGGCACTAGCTTTGTTTTTGCTCCACATCCACGATCTGTTGGATGTGACCTCTCACCCAGTTCATAGCTTTGTACCACCTTCTCCTCTATATCATCCAATGAGAGTAAAAGTCCAAGTCGGAGGAAGGTCGACACTATAAATTATCTGAGAATCTTGTAGAGTTCATTGCAATGGAAACTCAAGCTTGTATCTCCACAAGCAGGTGGATCACACAATGCCCTATATGATGATGTCAGGTTTGTTACCAAAAGCGCTCTCTCATTGGACGATCATGTGAGGTCCTTTGCGAAAACTGCTCCACAAAAACTTGGCTTTCTGTTCCTTGCACTGCGATATTTCACACACCAGGAGCTGTTTGGTTTCTCGCAAATATAATATTTTTTACTGAACTTTCAAATCCGAATCTGATATTATTATCGCTCTCACTCGTAGGAGGCGCCACCTACACGTCTTTCTCTGTTTTGAGCATTCATAACTTCTTTGAGAGTATTTGTGACACATTTTTTAGTGAAAAAATCGATTCCTCTATCATATCATATCATATCAAACATACCATCATTTGATAGACTCACAATTACTACAATGGGACAACAGTATTTGATTCTACCTGAAAAAAATGTTAAATATCTGGGAGTAATGATAGACACGAATCCCAAATGGGATTCTCATATTGATTATGTCTGTAATAAGTTACGCATGATTCTTCACAAGTTTAAATATCTGAAAGAAATATTTCCTTTCCATCAGCTCAAAGTGTTATACCATGCATTAGTTGATAGCCACTTGCGATATTGTATAGTAGGATGGGGAGGGGCATTGTAAAACCACATTCATCCTCTGGAAGTACTGCAAAAAAGGTTCCTCAAACTGATTATGTCCAAATACTACGAATATCCATCTGAAGCACTATTTCGTGAAGCACATGTATTCGATATTTGTCAACTTTTTTATAATAATATCGATATAAAATACCATCGAGAAAAACATATCAGTTCAAACATACCCAATCATAAATATCAAACTCGGGAAAAACACCATCAAACGATCCCACAAATGCAAAAATCTATTGGCCAGCGGTCATACTACAATATGGCCCCAAAAATGTATAACTCCATACCTCTCCATATACAGAAAAACGATAATTTGAGATTATATGAAAAAGAGTTGAAGATCTTCATTCACAACCAACCCAGAAAAAAAATTGCCGACGTGATAATGTGATTTTTGTTTCTAAAACTTTATATTACTAAATTCTGGTAACATTCTGAAATGTCTTGTTGATTCTAGTTATATTTATGCATACATGTCTATACTCTTTGATTTGAATTAACTGTTTTTATTCATCTGATTTTACTTGAATTTTAACTCCTTAGTTCATATACAAGGTGTCTCATAAACATACCGACAAACTCTAAGGGATGGTAGAGGACATCAAAATAAACATTTTCGCTCGATAAACATAAGTCCGGAAACTCTTCGTTTTCGAGATACAGGGTGTTTAGTTTTTTTTAAAAAAATTAAAATTGGTATCTGTGGAATTTTATTTTGAAAACAATGTTTGTTCCCAACATCAAACGTAGTTGAATCAAAAAATGTAAACAAAAGTCAGTGGTGTTCAACTAAACTGAGAGTTAATTTAGTTATTTTTATTTTATTCAAAACATTTTATTGCTTTAGCACCCTTTATTTGTCGGTATCTTTTGGATACTCTTTCCAAGATATTAAAAATTACAAATATTTTCCAAGTAAATACAAAACAAAAAATGATTAAAAGTCATTAATAATAATTAAGGATTAGTAAAAAGAAGTTATTGGAAGTTTTATTAGTTCTCCAATATTTCAATAAACGCATTGGTATAATGTAAGGTCTAATTTTGAAGCATTTAATTTTTTTTATCATAGTTGTAAGAGATATGGGTTTTATTTTTTTTCTTCAAAACGTAGATACGGAAAAAAATGCATTTGCACAAAAAAGTTGCATTTTCAGTTGTTCATTTAAAAAAATTATCATAATTACAAAAAATCTACTGGGCGATATTTTTTTTTGTGCAAAAACTATCCGACATAGCCCATGGGCACGCCCTGAAATTATTGGGCAAATTCTAATAGCTCCAAAAGATACCTTATAAATGTATCAATAATCTGTAGAAATTTCATTGAATTCGACCAAATCGTTTCTACGATATTAATAAAAAATCGAAAACGAAGAGTTTCCGGACTTATGTTTATCGAGCAAAAATGTTTATTTTGATGTCCTCTACCATCCCTTAAAGTTTGTCGGCATGTTTATGGGACACCCTGTATATTATCATTAGTATAGGTTATTGACTTATATTTCTAATTTGATATTTTCAATGTATATTTCGAAACAAGTGTGTTACACACTTATCGATTCGTCTGATATCTATTCATCATTGTTTATGTACCTATCTTTCTTTTGATTTGAATAAATATCTATCATTATTAAAATTATTATTATATCTATTTAAAAAAAGCTACCCTTGTTAGAAGTAGCTATGAGCAACTGTTTTCAAGATATTTGAATCACATTTGATATTTCAATTATTATTTTTGATTATTAGATATTATTCCATTTCAATATCAACAATTTTACATTTTTCACAAAATTGCTTAAGAACCGGAATCAAGTACCTGAATAAGTAAAGTGAGGACGATCAAGTAAGTATTTTTGATGATCACACATTTTGTTTCTCCAGAGTTATGCAAAAAAATGACGAAAATAAAAACACACAGTATCTTGGAAACGAAGCGTTTCTGGATATATATTTATTTGGAAAAGTCATGTGAGAATATTGTGAGGAATCACCTCCTGAACCTTGTCGAAGTAATTTCAGTTCGTGAGTAAAAATATGATATTATATATTCTCTACTATAGATCGAACTCAGATAGAGGAATTGAAACGGTCATTATAAAGAGACGCAGTGATAAAAAAAATCAGCTGACTTCTGACTGTTGGCAATACATTTTGATGTGCCATGCGATTGTATTGAGAAATAGGACATTTTCAGATATTTTCATTCGTTTATAGTTTATAGTTGATAGTGTTAGATTACTCTAATCTATTGTTTAGCGGAGTTTATTGATCCATGAGGTTGTTGAAAACAAAGATACTCAGTATTACTTGTTGTTTAAATATTAAAAATTGGTAAATAATCGTTGGCCCAGCTGGTTCATCCCTTCAAGTCAAGGAAGGATTTCAAAACTTTGTTCTGGATGTGGTTGTCCTGTAATAATAGATTCAAAAAAGATCAGAAAATTCCATTTCATAGGTAAGTAATGTTCATGATGGACAAATTCCAAATAGACCCTAGTTCGCGCCTTAGAGAAAGACAGAGGATTTCAACCGATGACAACAGCAAATGGAAGAGAGGCTACCAGCAGTGATCATGTGACTGTTGGCAAAATTGTACCTCTCTTTGTTGCACATCCGGACGAATCGATAGCTATTTCTTTCCCTTCAGTTCGTTCCAATGCTCCTCTCAAGTCGATGGGGCAAGGGTGCATCCAGTAGAGAATATAGAGAGCTTAACTCAAATGATGTCATTAATTTCAGGTGGTGATTCTTTGAAAAAAGATCATATGAATGTGTGTCCTTACTTGCTCCGTTTCCGAGTTACTGGGTGACCGAAGTCGGTTTTTCATGAATTACTCAATATTCTTTTTGCCGATTTCGATTGAACTTCGTGTGTGTTTCATTTGTAATACGATGCTTCTAGTCATAATAATATAATGATAGCCTTTATTAACGAATAAGCAATTCACATTGAATATTTCATTGTACGATCTAGTCAACGCAGGTCAAAGCATTCCACAAAAACTGTAAGTTGTGCCTGTTAACTTATCTCCATGATTGTTTTTTTCTTTTTGCTATAGAGGTAACATCTAAAGGTTTTCAATTAACTCACTTATATATATATATATATATAAATATATATATATAAAAATAAACTAGTAACATAAATAATAATTACAGTGAAAAAAAAACAAAACGAAGAAAGATGCCTTAAAAATTATGATTGTATATTTCAGTAGTAAAACAATAAATAGATGGGGGTCGGGGTATCTTCAAAAAAACGTTCGATGACCCGATCCTCCATTGAGTTGATGTATTCTTTGGACATTCTTCTGAACAAATCTATTTGGTTCAATTCTATTAAGTTTTTTTTCATTCCTTTGGGAAGTATATTGAAAACTCTTGTCGCAATATAGGTGAAGCATCTTTGACCAATAGTTTTTTAGCAATATTTGTTTCCGAGAAGGTGCCAAGTCTTCTTTTATTTGTTCAAGAGTGTTCCATGAAGTTGAGGGTAGAGCGGTTTTTATAGAGGTTAGTAAGAATTTCTAAATGAAAATATTTTTCTGATATTCAAAATTTTGGTTTCAGAGAATAAAGGGTCTGAAGGATATGTTCTCTGTTTGCCATACATTATTTTGAGGAATCTTTTTCAGAGGTTATTGAGTTTTTTCAAGTGGTTGCTCGCGACTCCTCCCCATGCAAGGACTGCGTTTTGTATCCTGGATTCTACGAGAGCGTGATAGATGATTTTCATGTGGCTGGTATCTAAGAATTGTTCAGCCACATGAAAATTATCTATCACGCTGATTTTTTTTCTAGTGGTGTCGCAGAGGGTGAACTGATTGATATTTATGATAATAAATATTGTACGCTAATGTTTTGTTCGCTAATGTTATGAAACTGATAGCTGGAAATCTAGAGTGCGGTGTGACACGTAGAGGACAAGTAGAGGACAAGTATGGAGTCATAGTATTATATTAGCAGTGAAAGGAATGTTGGTTGAATATAAATCAAGACATTGTAACATTCGTACTGTAAACATATTTCATTCAGTCATTCATTATCCGGCCAAATGTGCTAGAATTTCACTAGCTGGGACACTGCTGATCAATCTTTGCATGTACAATTTGAACATGCTGACTATCATAGCCTCTAATTCGGTGACTTGATTGCTGATAATTTCCGCTGCATATTCGTTCATCAGATCTCCACCTTTCTTGGCCAGAAGAGCATCTCCTCCATACAAGTTATCGTAGTTGAATACGGCGCCTGTAAAGTTGGTCACCGACAAGTCGTAGGTTTTTATGAAGTAGTAGTCAGTTGAATTGATGGATGCTGTGAAGAACGTGATAGTGTGTTCCATAGTAACATTATCTGAAAGGAAAATAAGAATAGCGTTTAGTCTATGTCTTTTGACTCTTGTGATTTTCGCTCCACAATTCCTTAAAATGAAAATGATAAAATTATATCTGTATATTTGTAGCAAGGACAGATTTATTATCTGCCCGATATGTCACTGTCCTTAAAATTCAACCTTCAGATACCTAAAATAGAAATCCTCTATTTGTCAGTGACACTTTTTGAAAAAATTAGGAATAAAAATATATCTGACAGATATGAAAATATCTTCTAATTTCAGTAGTGGATGTGGAAGAAGTTTTTCTTCGAAATCGTTCTGCCGCTTCATAAGTAAATAGCATTTATTTTCTTTATCATTTTCATAAACAGTTTTAAGAAGAAAACAAAAAAAATGTATTTACAGTATACCATGTGTTTGTCGAAAATATTATACCGGTGAAACCAGCAGGCCTCTATCAGTAAGGATGAAAGAGCATAAGAACAATATAAAGAAAAGATATATTGACAAATCAAAATTAGCTGAACTTATCCTTACTGAGAATGGACAACTTGTGGCCGATTGGAGTAATTTTAAGATCATAGGAAAATATTACAATGAAGAAAAATAATCGAAGGGTCTACTCGCATTCTTCTAAATAGAGACAATAATATTGCTTTCTTGTTCAGTTGATATAGATAGAACTTGACACCCACTTCTGAAAACTGAATATGAAAATGGAAAAATTCAATATCAATTAATAAAAAAACACCTGGTAATCGGAATTCCTCTGTCTGATTTTTCCGAAGGAAAATTTTGAATTATACGAAGGAAAACATATTCAAATTGTGTTGAAAACGGGAGATTCGTTCCCGAAACGTCCACTAATATATTCGTATCTCCAAACTTTTCGGAAGACAAGGTGTGGCTGACAAATAGATAATTCCTCTTTCAGGTATCTGGAGGATAAATTTCAAAACGCAGTTACATCATCATAAATCTCCCCTTACTCAAAATTGATATAATTATCATGATGTCTATTTTTATTTTACGAAACGAGAAGAGAAATACCCAAGAATCTGTAAAAAATCAATATAGGTCCTCCTCGATGTAGAATTTGTATACTGGGTGGCCCAATGGAAACGAAACAAGGCCGATTTGACATAGTTATCGTTCTCAAAAAAAAAAAAACGCTCGAACCGCTCGATTTTCATTTCAACGGGAAAATATTTTGTTTTCAACTCTTTCACTTCAAACTCCTCGGAGGGGTGAGCTGCAACCCTTGAATCTTAAATGGGATAAGGGTCAAGTGATACATCATTTTGAAGTTAACCGAAATCTCTTACCAAAGCTTCCTTGTTTTTGGAATTCAATGCAGTAGTTCTCGAGAAAACAGGTTTATGAAAATAATCGGCTAGTGATCATCACTTCTTCTCGTTTTGTAGTTTGAACGATGTTCATCTAAGAAGTGCTTTATGTGTTTTTCCTTGAATCCTGTCCTATCCAACTTTACATAAAGAATCATTCATTTCAATGTCAGTTCTTTGATCTCTCAATAAAATGCATACCTTGTTTCGTTTTCATTGGGCCACCCTTATAAACACGAGATGATTTTGTCGAGATGAGAATCGGAAGAAATTACTCACTCACTGATTGCTTGTATACTCACAAACGTGTTTGTTCACCTTCCCTGATCCTTCAACGTATCCTGGAGTAGAATCATTGTTGTATTTCAAAATACCCCAAATATGGCAGTCACTCGCATACAAAGAATAATCAGGCAAGAACGTGGTGTACTTGAGGGTGAGACTTGATGAATTGAATCTAAAAAACGGAATAGCATATTAGACATATTATACCCATGCAACACCGGATATCCTATGGACATCCAAATCATGTCCACTTCATGTCGCAATATCCTTGAACTATTTTTGGATATCCCAAAATTACCCAAAGGTGGATAAAGAAATGTAGAAGTCAGAACTATGTGAATCAGATCAATTCATATTCATTCAAACTCAAATCCAATAAGGTTTCGATCAGCGTTCTTTTGGACATCCATAGGATGTTTGCACCATTAAAGTTCAACGTTTCCTCACATATCTGAAATTAGGTTAATCTGTTAATTTTTCGTTGATTCAAATACATCTAGGCAATCCTTCATGATAGAATTCATAACGATGAATTGAAAGTTTGAAATCTCTTTCATATTTCTGAAAACTAATGAGTTTGCTACTAAAATGGATAATATTTGGACGTCCGGTGGATGTCCTGAATAAATAACAATTAACATCAATAAATATCAAGTAACATTTATTAATTAGGAATAAGCATGTGAAGAGTAGCGAAAACATTACCGTTTATGCAGATCGAATTAACGAGTAGAAATAAATGATACGTATAGACGCACAAGTCAGTCCGAAGCCTTCGAATTCCTTATTTTCGTTAAAGTAAATCACTGGAAATAACGAACGAGATCGACTCAGCATAGCATCGTCCAAATATGTTTTATAAAATTATTTTCTACCCTGAAATAATATAACCTATGAAAAGTAAGATTAGATTCAACATCTCTCAGACAAGGTCTGACCAATCACAAGGTTTCTCTACCAGTCTCAGAACCAATTGGCGGTCATCTGCATACTAGAAGAAAACCTGGTTCAATTGAAGTAAAAAGTTGAAAGTTCTTCTCACTTGTTAATTGATAATTGTTAATTTTCTGTATAAACACGGCCATTGACAACAAGAAGTTTACTTTGTAATTGTTAATTCCTAATTGATAAATGTTACTTGATAACTGTTAAATGTATGGCTGCATAAATCCACACTTATACTTATAAGGCATATACACATACTAACAAATACTTGTTCTCGTATTCTGTGTTTCGAATCGAATAATTCTTGATGGAAATTATTTTTTTTTAATCTTTCGTAGAAAATATACTTTTCCTTTTCATTTTGGAATAGGACTTGTTTTGTATGAAAACACAAATTGACTCTTTTCAAGCGGACCAATTGAAAGAATGAGAATTTTGGACCTGATTTTTCACAGTGCGAGTTGATATACACTGTGTCCGAAATGAGGGGGCCAAGTATATGGGCATCTCGGAAGCTACGAGATACACAGATCGGAGAAAAACTGCGCGATTGAAGAGCCATCAGAACGACTTTCGGAAATCTTCGATATAATCTTGTGTTATACCCAATTTATTAGGCAATTTATTAGGCATTATCGATTTTCCGATCCAACGCTTCGTCTTTGAGCAACCATCATAGACTTCATATTTTCAAATACCACACTTATATCAGATTTGATAAATTATATGGTTTTGACGAGTTTATTTTAACAATCATCACGTAATTGTTGGAAGACGGACCTGACTTTTTCATAACTCTGTGGAAAAGGGTAGATTCATCAAATTGAACATTTGAGAGTGCTACATCGACATCAATATGAAATTCCGTGAATAATTAACAATTTAATATCATATAATAAATAGTAGTACATGAATAAATAGATGCATAGCTCAAAAACTTGTGAAAACAAAAACAAAAAAATCTCTCATAGTCTCATAGTTCCAACATGTCCTTACTGGCCCTCCTTATCTTGGACACATAGCCTCACACAAATCTAGAGAAACTAAGTGCTTATTATTGAAATAAGGAGGAGCGTGGTGGCAATGTGATATCAATTTGAAATAAACCCAAAATGTAAGGAAAAATTGTATTTCAGTTTTGAAAAACTTTGCATTATACTACTCACGATCTATCTATACTATCAAAGCCCTAATCGATATGAAATTCGAAAGTATGAAACATATAAATAGTTGTTTCAGAAGAACGAAGTTCGGTGCAAAAGATCATAAGAATTGATCCTTATCGAACTGACAATCATGGTAATTCGAAATTTTCACATGACATATTTCGGATAGAACAATTCTCGTTATAGTATTCTGTCTTACACTGAAATTTGTCCATTGGGAAAGTTGTATTTGAACCCGCCTTCGGTAAACAGAAGATTGAATATTCATGTACTATTTCTGTCATTTTTCATTTCTTTTTGATACAGGCACTATTGAAAAAAATGTTTTTCTGTACGGAGGAAAATCCAAAAGAAATTTCAAGAAAAAGTCCTACTTTCATCCCAAACATATACGTCCTTGTAAGTGAAACTTACTACATGAACCGATGATTTCATGAAGTATGTTGACATTTCGAAAATTGTTCTCAAACGTAAACTCAAGAAACGTCATTTACTTGGTAATTCTGTAAAATATCACAACTGGCAATGCTGACATAGGCAATTACCAGAAGTTCCACTCAAGTTTGTCAAAATATTACATGGTAACTTGATCAATGGATTTCACTTTCTTGTCATTGCATAGTTATATATCAATCCAACGCACATTCAATTAGTGATTTTTAGTTTCGAACGAACTCACTTGGTATTTTTATGGATGCGCCGTATGGAAAAAAAAAGTTTGTCTTGAATAATCCATGTACAAAAATGCCATAGCTAATATAATAGCTTCTGTTTTGTTTTCAAATAATAAGTATGATGAAAGTTTAATATTTTTTAATAGGCAAAATGATGTCCAAAGTTGTATTAGTCCTGGCGATAGTAGCTGTTGCTTCTGCAAAATCCGTCAGTACCAGTGATGGATACACTTTCCGTAAGTATAAATCAAAATGACGTCAACTTTGTCATTTTCCTAAAGATCTCTAGGTTGAAAATTAGTCTCGTGGTCATTCGGTTGAGATATGCGTGGACAGACCGTAAGTAAGCGCCAGAAGATTCGATGAAAATACATTTTACTAGCAGGATGCCGGTAATAATTTCCTAAAAATTATTGATTTCCTACTTATGAATATAGTATAAAACTATTGAATCTCTTTGATATTAATATCTGACATGAATATTGATAAAGCGATACGAATATTGATCTGTGCTGCTTCTTGTGAAAAATCATTCAGCAAACTAAATGTACAGAATGGAAAGAGGAATAGCTGCTTCGGTGAATTTCAAAGATGTAGCTGAAACAATAAATTTTTCCAATAATTTCCCATTTTCCATTTTTTCCAGAATTTATTCCATCTCATTTCTAAATTTTCACTTCATTGTCAGAAATCACTTCTATCCCATATGTGTGTTGGAGTGGATTATCAAAATTCACACAAATGTTAATTATACAATAATTGTGGTCCTTTTAGACATTTTCATTTGTTGTATGTATTGTTACGAGATTAGAGAAGCATCATTAGGAGAAGTTGACCCGCGCCCACTCTAATTGTCGGCCGACCGAAAAGGGACAGAATCATCGCGAAATACTAGGAATCTACCTGAAGTTCGCGAGGGTTCTGGAATCATGTGTATCTCGATATAAATACGGCAATGATGTGCCGGGAGAGTAGTACGATTTAGAACCGTGAATCGAGCAATAGGCGAGATCGAATTAGTCTAGAAGTGAATTGTTATTGTGTTTTGTAGAATTCGTTGAATAAATCGTTTTAAGTGTTCTACGGAGTGTTTGTAGAAACCGAACCCGGACAATAACGTAACAGTGGTGTCAGAAGTGAGGATTTTCATTGAACGATTATTTATGGTGAATACGAGAAGTACATCGTACGACGCAATGGAGGACATTTTGAAATTTATGGAGAATAAATTTGCGGAATTGGAGCAAAGCCGCCAAAAAGAAGAAAAGCGTCGTCAAGAAGAAAAATTGGAAGAAGAAAATCGTCGTCAAGAAGAAAAATTGGAAGAAGAAAAACGTCGACAGGAAGACTTCCAGAGAATTCTAGAAGGACAAGGAAAAGACAGCGTTCACCACTGGCAGTGGCCTATACCAGTTCACTGTGATGCCTTTTGGATTATGTAATGCCCCAGCGACTTTCGAAAGGCTCATGGAATTGGTGTTGCGTGGGCTAACTTGGAAAACCTGCCTGGTGTATCTCGATGACGTGTTAGTGACCGGAAGGAACTTTGAGGAACATCTTCGTAATCTGCGAGAAGTTTTCCAACGGTTCAGGAGTGCCAACCTCAAACTGAACCTGAAAAAGTGCTCATTGTTCCAGAAAGAAGTGGAGTTCCTGGGTCACAAAGTATCGTCAAAAGGCATTGAAACTAATGAGGCTAAAATACTGGCAATCCGAGACTGGCCACGACCGAAAGATAAGCATGAGATGAGGAGCTTTTTGGGATTATGTACCTATTACCGCCGGTTTGTGGAAGGATTTGCTGACATCGCAAGGCCACTCCATAAGTTGACAGAAGACCGAGCCATTTTCAACTGGTCTACGGAAAGTGAGAAAGCATTCAAGAAATTGAAAGCAGCCCTTTGTTCGAGTCCAATCTTGGGTTTTCCACAACAAAGAGGCCTGTTCATATTGGATACAGATGCCAGTAACAACGGAATTGGAGCTATACTTTCACAAGTACAGGATGGTCAAGAAAGGGTGATAGAATATTACAGCAAAGTGATGACCAAACCAGAAAGAAATTACTGTGTCACCAGGAAAGAATTACTGGCAATCATTAAGGCGGTGGACCACTTCCACAAGTACCTATATGGAAGAGAGTTCCTCATCAGGACAGATCATGCGGCTTTGAAGTGGTTACTTGAGATGAAGACCCCTGAAGGACAAGTAGCAAGATGGCTGGAAAAGTTGAGCCAGTATCATTTCAAGATTAAACATCGACCGGGACGTCTACACAGCAACGCTGATGCCTTGTCCAGAAGACCATGTCCAGATTCCTGCAAACATTGCGTGAGAGTTGAGCGCCGGGAAGGACTCGTCGAGGCCAGACAAATCAGACTCATGGCAGATAACAAATGGACATCAGCACACATGAGACAGGACCAAGAGAAGGACTTGGATATCGCAGACTTTCTACGTTGGAAAGAAGCAGGAGCAGATAGACCCACCTGGCAGGACATATCAGACAGAGGTCCTATCTTCAAGGCCATATGGGCACAGTGGGATTCCCTGGTTGTGGAGAATGGTTTGCTGAAACGAATTTGGGAGTCAGCCGATGGTAGATCAGCAATTTCCCAACTGGTTGTGCCTAGGGATAGGATAAATGAAATCTTGGAAGAAGTTCATGGCGGATCCTCTGGTGGACACTTAGGAGTAAATAAGACCTTGGATAAGATTCGACAGAGATTTTATTGGACGTAGAAAGCTGGTGCAGAAAATGTCCGGTGTGCGAAGCTACTAAAGGCCCCAAGACCAGATCAAGAGGAGAGATGAAGCAATACATTGTAGGTGCCCCTTTCGAACGGATTGCCATCGATGTAGCTGGTCCATTTCCGACGACCAATGACGGCAACAAATACATCCTCGTTGCAATGGACTATTTCAGTAAATGGGTTGAAGCATATTCGATGCCAAACCAGGAAGCTTCCACCGTGGCCAGAGCATTGGTAGACAACATGTTTTCAAGATTCGGAGTACCAATGGAACTTCATTCCGATCAAGGGAGGAATTTCGAGTCGAAACTCTTCAAGGAAGTTTGCGAGTTAATGGGAATCAACAAAACCAGAACTACTCCGCTTCATCCGCAGTCAGATGGCATGGTGGAAAGATTCAATCGGACAATGGAGGAACATCTTTCCAAAGTAGTGGAAGATCATCAGAGGGACTGGGATAGGCACCTGCCTCTATTCTTGATGGCATATAGAGCGGCTGTCCATGATTCAACGAAGCTAACTCCAGCTAGCATAGTCCTTGGAAGGGAACTCCGGTTACCCTGTGACTTGGTGTTCGGGTCACCAAGTATTCAAGAAAAAGAGGTGCGAGATTATGCAGACGAATTACGGGATAGTTTGACGAAGATACATGAGATTGCTCGAGGAAGATTGAAATTGGCTAGCGACAAAATGAAGGCTCGATATGATCTCAGAGCAAATTCAGAGGGATTCTCAGTGGGAGACCACGTTTGGCTGTATAATCCACGCAGGAAGAAAGGAATATCCCCCAAGCTGACAGCTTCATGGGAAGGACCATACAAGGTGGTGAAAAGGATCAACGATGTGGTCTACAGGATACAACGTAGCCCTCGGACCAAGATGAAGGTTGTCCACCTAGAGAGGCTGAAGCCCTATTACGGTGATGCAGGAACTGAGTTTGATCGGGACGATCAAATTTGAAGAGGGGGGCAGTGTTACGAGATTAGAGAAGCATCATTAGGAGAAGTTGACCCGCGCCCACTCTAATTGTCGGCCGACCGAAAAGGGACAGAATCATCGCGAAATACTAGGAATCTACCTGAAGTTCGCGAGGGTTCTGGAATCATGTGTATCTCGATATAAATACGGCAATGATGTGCCGGGAGAGTAGTACGATTTAGAACCGTGAATCGAGCAATAGGCGAGATCGAATTAGTCTAGAAGTGAATTGTTATTGTGTTTTGTAGAATTCGTTGAATAAATCGTTTTGAGTGTTATACGGAGTGTTTGTAGAAACCGAACCCGGACAATAACGTAACAGTATGTTTGTTTATATCAACGTTCGTACCATATAGGTGATTTTTCGAAATTTACTGAGATTTTCTTGTAGGTAAATACTTTTAATGGCTGATTTGAATAACTTTTTTCGACAATTATTACTCACTTGCAGGTATCGCACTGATGATGACTTGAGACAATGGAAATTACAGAATATTTCCAGACATGGACTATATAAGTTTATTATCTCGCAGTTTTTTGTTGAATCAATGAACTTTAGAAATAAGCATACCGTGTGTCCATGAAGTAACTTCCTCCCCCAGGTTAACTTATCAACGCCATTGATTTTCTTTTAATTTTCTTTCTTCAAAATAACTTCAGAAGTTACATTTTGATATCGCAAAAAATCCACTTTTCCGAAAGTTCTCAACCCGACAAGATGGCAGATATACGAGATATAATAAATAAGTATATCAGTATAACTATCGTGTCATCTTAGTTTTTCTCAAGATGGAGTTCATCTGCCATTTCACTAGAACTTGCTGGGATTCTGGTATGAAGTGTCTAACAATATCATTCGCCATTTTGTTTTGGATGAATATTTTTGTCTAGAATTGTGGCATCATATAGAGAATCGAAAAACGTTTCGAATGAGTGATCACTCGACCCACATTTCACATTCATATTTGCAAGATGCGTTGTCAAGTATCTCTTCAAATACCATTGGCGTACTGAGAAATGAGTGTTGAAAAAATCCGAAAAATCGGAACCGACACACAGGTATATTATCGTGATACTATAACTGAGAAGGTAAACCCACGCGCATGTTTTATTTCTGTCTCTCTTGCACAGTATACGTCACTCCGTGACAAATTTCTGTTGGCGCTTCGAGGTTAAGCGAACATTTCAGTGCGTTTATCGGTTTAAATTGTGTTTTTTAATAGTGTCGATTCGAATAATTTTGCTTAATTTATCTATTTGTTCATTTATATTTCATACTAAGAAACTATGGTTCATTGTGCTGGGTGGGTTGTTCCAGTAACAATAATGAAAGATGTAAAACTGCATCGACATGTCGTTACTTCACTTTTCCTTCACTGAAGGAAACTTGTAGTTTGTGGGTGAACTATTGCTTTCAGAAGAACAAGTTCAATGTAAAAACAGCTAGAATATGTTCGAAGCATTTCTCAGACGACGACTATATAGATTGCAAGAAAAACTGTTAGAATTACCTATTCAGAAATGGAAATTGAAAGATGATGCCATACCTTCCTCAAACATTCCAATACCATCAATGAAATGTTGAATTCATTACCTTAGATTTTTTGGGATTTTCTCTCTCATTTCAATGACTATTAGCAAAGAAATTCTCTTATAGGTATCGTATCCAAAATTGTTTTATTTTAAATGCATTGACATTTTATTGGAGCAGATCACTGATCTGTCCTTACTAAAAATAGGTATATTGAAATATTCATCATATTTAATAATTTAATTTTTATAAACAAAAAAAAAACTAGAGAAATGAACATATCACACCTTGATTAACCTACACACAGTATTTTTTTTCAATTTATTCAATTCGATGTATCCAATGAGATTCAATTTCTTTTATGTTACCTATCTGAAATGCAATTTGTTGTGAAATTTCAAACCCATTATTCCTTATTACATGCGTTATGTCTATTCGTACAAATATATTTACCTTCATGGTTTGATGATTATTTCGTGAATTATCTAAATACTTGAAAATAATTGAACTGATTATGATGGTGTAACAACAGTGTTTCAGTGTTTTAATTTCCAATACATATATTTATACTGAATACAAATTTATAATCACAATTGTAAATGCACTTGATAGTATTAACTTCACTTCAAATGATTGATGAGAGTCAGTTGCAAAATATATATTTATCAACTACTGGTAATTCCATTATTATAATTCATTTCTGAATAAATGCTCACGAATAAAACAATTATTCACATACAAAAAATAGTTCTCAATAATCTTTCTGTTCTGAAGAACGTCATGAATGTTACTCCTTCAATACCTACAAATGAATTATTTGAAATTCAGAAGATATCCAGGGGAATAACACATTTTGTTGTGTTCAGATTAATTTTTTTATATATTTCGATGATTGGAATTATAATTCGACAAACATTAAAACTCCTAAAACATTGTTATTCGATAATTCCTCTGATCAAATATATAAAAACCCGTGTTATTCCGATTGCCGCCAATCGTATTTGTCAAGTAGTGACGTCATGCGCAAAGCGGTTCAAAACTAGAACTTCGAGTGATTATATATTTCCTCGTTATAGTATCATGGTATATTATTATGCATTCATCTTCAGATGTGGAAGAAATAAGTCTCAAAGAACATTCGGTAAAAACTGCATAAAATTTAGGTAGGTCGGTACCTATCAAATATCTCACATAAACTGATTTTGGTATGCGTATTATAATTATTCTGATCGACTATCGATATATTACAGCAACCGATTTCAAATCATGCAACGCTACTTCTGAATCATCGTGTCTTGTTGATTTGATCCAAGATGCTCTCAGGAAACTTGGAACAAAAGGTGAGTACATACCGTTCAGTGATTCGATTGTAAAAACGAAAAAAGAAAATTCGTTCGAGGTGAACTCTGCTGCTTACAAACTTCTTGTATTTCACAGGTATCTCTTCACCGATACAATTCTCCCTCACTCCGATGGTCGTTGCATACTGGACCTTCCATTTCAACATTGGCGCTGGCGCTTCGATTGTAAAAACGAAAAAAGAAAATTCGTTCGAGGTGAACTCTGCTGCTTACAAACTTCTTGTATTTCACAGGTATCTCTTCACCGATACAATTCTCCCTCACTCCGATGGTCGTTGCATACTGGACCTTCCATTTCAACATTGGCGCTGTCCAGAATCAAGAAAACTTCTGGAATCTCAGCCATCCTTCTCTCTGGAATGCCACTGTCAAATCTGCCTCGTAAGTCGAATTGTTATTTATTCAGGACATCCACCGGACGTCCAAATATTATCCATTTTAGTAGCAAACTCATTAGTTTTCAGAAAATATGAAAGAGACTTCAAACTTTCAATTCATCGTTATGAATTCTATCATGAAGGATTGCCTAGATGTATTTGAATCAACGAAAAATTAACAGATTAACCTAATTTCAGATATGTGAGGAAACGTTGAACTTTAATGGTGCAAACATCCTATGGATGTCCAAAAGAACGCTGATCGAAACCTTATTGGATTTGAGTTTGAATGAATATGAATTGATCTGATTCACATAGTTCTGACTTCTACATTTCTTTATCCACCTTTGGGTAATTTTGGGATATCCAAAAATAGTTCAAGGATATTGCGACATGAAGTGGACATGATTTGGATGTCCATAGGATATCCGGTGTTGCATGGGTATAATATGTCTAATATGCTATTCCGTTTTTTAGATTCAATTCATCAAGTCTCACCCTAAAGTACACCACGTTCTTGCCTGATTATTCTTTGTATGCGAGTGACTGCCATATTTGGGGTATTTTGAAATACAACAATGATTCTACTCCAGGATACGTTGAAGGATCAGGGAAGGTGAACAAACACGTTTGTGAGTATACAAGCAATCAGTGAGTGAGTAATTTCTTCCGATTCTCATCTGGACAAAATCATCTCGTGTTTATAAGGGTGGCCCAATGAAAACGAAACAAGGTATGCATTTTATTGAGAGATCAAAGAACTGACATTGAAATGAATGATTCTTTATGTAAAGTTGGATAGGACAGGATTCAAGGAAAAACACATAAAGCACTTCTTAGATGAACATCGTTCAAACTACAACACGCGAAGAAGTGATGATCACTAGCCGATTATTTTCATAAACCTGTTTTCTCGAGAACTACTGCATTGAATTCCAAAAACAAGGAAGCTTTGGTAAGAGATTTCGGTTAACTTCAAAATGATGTATCACTTGACCCCTTATCCCATTTAAGATTCAAGGGTTGCAGCTCACCCCTCCGAGGAGTTTGAAGTGAAAGAGTTGAAAACATGCGGAAAATATTTCCCCGTTGAAATGAAAATCGAGCGGTTCGAGCGTTTTTTTTTTTTTTTTGAGAACGATAACTATGTCAAATCGGCCTTGTTTCGTTTCCTTTGGGCCACCCAGTATACAAATTCTACATCGAGGAGGACCTATATTGATTTTTTACAGATTCTTGGGTATTTCTCTTCTCGTTTCGTAAAATAAAAATAGACATCATGATAATTATATCAATTTTGAGTAAGGGGAGATTTATGATGATGTAACTGCGTTTTGAAATTTATCCTTCAGATACCTGAAAGGGAAATTATCTATTTGTCAGCGTCACCTTGTCTTCCGAAAAATTTGGAGATACAAATATATTAGTGGACGTTTCGGGAATGAATCTGCCGTTATTTTCGTATAATTCAAAATTTTCCTTCGGAAAAATCAGACAGAGGAATTCCGATTACCAGGTGTTTTTTCATTAATTGATATTGAATTTGCCATTTTCATATTCGGTTTTGAGAAGTGGATGCCAAGTTCTATCTATATCAACTGAACAAGAAGCCATATTATTGTCTCTATTTAGAAGAATGCGAGTAGACTCTTCGATTATTTTTCTTCATTGTAATATTTTCCTATGATCTTAAAGTTACTCCAATCGGCCACAAGTTGTCCATTCTCAGTAAGGATAAGTTCAGCTAATTTTGATTTGTCAATATATCTTTTCTTTATATTGTTCTTATGCTCTTTCATCCTTACTGATAGAGGCCTGCTGGTTTCACCGGTATAATATTTTCGACAAACACATGGTATACTGTAAATACATTTTTTTTGTTTTCTTCTTAAAACTGTTTATGAAAATGATAAAGAAACTAAATGCTATTTACTTATGAAGCGGCAGAACGATTTCGAAGAAAAACTTCTTCCACATCCACTACTGAAATTAGAAGATATTTTCATATCTGTCAGATATATTTTTATTCCTAATTTTTTCAAAAAGTGTCACTGACAAATAGAGGATTTCTATTTTAGGTATCTGAAGGTTGAATTTTAAGGACAGTGACATATCGGGCAGATAATAAATCTGTCCTTGCTACAAATATACAGATATAATTTTATCATTTTCATTTTAAGGAATTGTGGAGCGAAAATCACAAGAGTCAAAAGACATAGACTAAACGCTATTCTTATTTTCCTTTCAGATAATGTTACTATGGAACACACTATCACGTTCTTCACAGCATCCATCAATTCAACTGACTACTACTTCATAAAAACCTACGACTTGTCGGTGACCAACTTTACAGGCGCCGTATTCAACTACGATAACTTGTATGGAGGAGATGCTCTTCTGGCCAAGAAAGGTGGAGATCTGATGAACGAATATGCAGCGGAAATTATCAGCAATCAAGTCACCGAATTAGAGGCTATGATAGTCAGCATGTTCAAATTGTACATGCAAAGATTGATCAGCAGTGTCCCAGCTAGTGAAATTCTAGCACATTTGGCCGGATAATGAATGACTGAATGAAATATGTTTACAGTACGAATGTTACAATGTCTTGATTTATATTCAACCAACATTCCTTTCACTGCTAATATAATACTATGACTCCATACTTGTCCTCTACTTGTCCTCTACGTGTCACACCGCACTCTAGATTTCCAGTTATCTGACTAAACATCTCTTCATTTGGATATTCTTCTGGTTTCGAAAAGAGTATTTGCTCCACAAAATAACCGTAAGAGCCGACAACTTCTGCATTTTCCTAGGTATACGACCACAAAAATGTAGATCAATAAATCTATACCGGCTAGAGACGATCAATATTCATCTACAACAACACAGGAACAGGTCGAAATAACACTTATTACATGAATTACTTTTTCAGAATCGGATACGAAGTGTATCATTATTATTTATGCGGAAACAATGATATGATATTATACAGGGTGTAACTTCAATGATGTCATTGATTTCAGGGGGTGATTCCTTGTCATATTTCAGGGAACAAAGTTCATATAAACGCTTGTCTTAACTTGTGTCGTTTTTGAGTAACGAGGCGTCAAAGTGTTACTATAAAATAGTTTTTTCATTATTAAATCAAGAGTGTTCTCGCCGATTTTGATTTTTGTAACACCTCATTTCTAAGTCACTGATTAGCCATTATAACCTTAAAGTGTTCGAGTTGTTAAACTATGGTTATAGCTTGCTAACGGTCAGCTCATGTAGGTAGTCGGGGCAAAAAGCCATGGGTCGATTAGCTTACCTTTTCTCATGTAACTCTATCAAAAAAAATAATACAATTGGCTAATGAATGAAGTTTCATCAAAAGGATCTTATGTGTACAGTAAAAATAAAGTTCAAAATAAACTTTCCTCAGGAGCCAATCTCTGTAGATAGATTTTTGTAGTGTGCTGAAGGATGGGAGAACATAAACGAATAAAATTAAATATGTTTGATTTACTGACGGATGTTGTAGACACACAAATTAGAAATATAAAAAAAATCAAGTATAGACCGAAAATCTCTCATCTGCTTCTTTTTCTTACCGAAGAAACTCACTCAAATAATGATTACAAGGAATCATGAAATCCTATGATGTTGTTAAACCTTCAAATATTTCTCAGATTAAATGCATTTAACCTTTACAAGAAAAGAAACATTTCGTTGTACTTCAAAATGATCATGGTCATTAATACGTTATATAGCAGAGAGAATACCTTGAACATGAGTACCTATGTCAATTTACTCAAAATACTTAAACAGCTTCCAAGCGACATCCTTCCGGTTTCAGCCTCCTCAGAATAGGCCTTATTCGTGGTTGAGTGGTATCAGGACATCAGGCTTCAGATTCCATGTAACTACGAGTCAGGTGGGATGATATACAGGAACCTGAATATGTGTTTAATCCAGTCAGTGTATTGATTATGTCACATTCAAAATGATCTTGAATTCTAGTTGGAAATAATTCTTCACGAATTGATGAACTTCAAAAGAATCAGGAACAAAACATCAAAATGGCTTTGAGCCAGGACAGTCTTACTCTGAAGACTGTGTCGGAAAGATATCCACGACAGTGATATCAAAATACAACTCCATAATTATCATAAAATGCAAAATGCCAATATGATAATATAAAAGTAGCCAAAAGAGTTGTCAAAAAAAAAAACATAATCTCGTTTTTTTTTTTCTGGCGGAACTATAACACATGGAAAATAGAAAATGCGTTGTTAAATCATAACCTTGAATTGATATATTTTGAGAATCAATTTTCTCGAAATTATAGACAAAATTCCACAAAAATATTTGTTTTAATAAATTGAGAATTAGGTACTCTATCAAATAGTTACCTCTTATTAGATGTTTATTCTGGAAAATGGTGGATGATCAAAATTGAATTTATCTCAGAATTCCACAACGAGTTCACTTCTTGATAGCCAGATTCAGAAAGAACGATCTAACGAGAAATTGTCAAGGATTTCCAGGATTCTCCCACTCTCTCTTGTATTTGTAAAAAATCATAGGATATTAAATTCAGTCACAGCAAATGTCATTGATATATTATTGATTTTTGAATCGGACAGTTGGTCAATTATCAATTATTAATCTGTATTTACATCCTGTGACGTCACGTACATGACCTTCCACAATGAAATGGATGCCCGAAGACACAAGTTACCACAAAAGAAAGAGAGAAGAAGGTTACCAGGCAACTTCTGTTAACTCTAATTCAGATGGACATAACCTTAGAAATTTGACGGTACTTTCATCAAAACAAATCGTTAATATAATCAATTTAATATCAATTCAAATTCATGCTCCGTTGAATTATCATCCAGGAGATCTCCAACGCGCCAGTGACTCACAGGTTCATGAAATCTGAAACAGAAATCTAAATATCTTCTACCAAAGGTAGGTCAAGATTCGAATGTGAAAATAATTTCAGTGAAAGTCTGAGTTAACTCCGTCATATTAACTGAAATAACTTGTTGCTATCCATATTTCGAGAAAAAGTAACATTTACTGAAAGTGGATGTTACATCACCCCTCTTGCTACAGAAAATTTAAATTCATAGCAATTTAAATTTTTCAAAAAAATTACAATATCAACATTGGTATAGAGAGTGATCAGTTCTTCAGTACACCTGAGACTATTATCGGCATCCAACTGCTGAAATTGTATTTAGAGTTCGTTAGCCAGTTGTCAACATTGAACTAGGAATGAAAACACTGTCCGGAATACCACTCGGAATCAGCATACTTTCCTGTCTGCTAGATGTCAGTGCTACACAGTCAAATACACCGTCCCCAAGCTGCACTCCACACAAATGAAAAGAAACCACAGAAAAAATGAAGGCAACTCACCAAAGATTCTCCATAGTGGACACAAAAAGGAAAATGTTAAATTTCAAATTTAGATTTTTTACCAGCCGTCCACTAAAGAACTGGGGTGGACTATAGAGCCACCAGCCTGAAACAGGGTAAACCTGAAAACAAAAAGTCTGACAAAAAACGTTCGGGAGTGTTCCCATCCAAGAAGGTCTGGTTTTCCCTAAGAGAATACTCAAGTGCCTTTATGCAAGTGAGCGGTACTATCAAGAGCTCTATCCATTGAACCTATCAAAGTTCTGAAGATGAGAATATTCTGCTAGTCCAACCTTGATCATTAGATAACTGATGTCCCCACCACATTACCTAACAATCAACCAAGCGCTATCAAGGTCCCTACAGACAAAAAAATATGTATTTGCATTAACCCAAAAGTCAAAATTATGCTGTGGGAGCTACTGTAATTTAATCAAGACAAAAAAAAAATTCCCCACAGCAAAGGCGAAGTATCAGCACAAAGTGATGCTGGAAACTTCGATGAATCGAAAACTGGAACAGTAAGTAGACCATCACTGGTTATGACCGTCCACATAACACAGTGGATAATGAAAAGGATGACAGCGATGTTACTGCCGTGAAATAATCACTAGTTGGGAACATGTCCAAGTTCAAGTGCCTTTAGGAAAAATCCAGGAATAACCAACTCTTACCCCAACAGAAAAATCTGTTTCGAGACAAGGAGATATAGAACAACAAAATGAATGTCAAAGTGTCCAGTGGTGGAACATTATAAAGAATTTCAATTCATTTCAGGTAAGTGTGTATTATTCTAGGTCTAAATTTGTTTCAATTATCTCTGAAAACTCCACAAAAATGTACAAAGTACCATCAAACAAATTGGAATCAAACAATACTGTATCAGATATTCAACATGGTTTTCAAAAAGGGAAATCTACTATTACTGCCATTTTTGCTTTCACAGAGAGAATATTACATTTCTTAGATAATGGATATGTTGCACATGGCGTCTTTCTAGACTTATCAAAGGCTTTTGACTGTGTGAACCATGACACACTTCTCAGTAAATTATTCAATATGGGTATCCGTGGAACAGCATACGATTGGTTTTCTTCTTATCTCACTAATAGATCGCAGAAAGTATGTATCAAAGATGGTGCAACAGATCATTTTTGGTGCACACAAACTATTTCTATAGGAGTGCCACAGGGCAGTGTGCTTGGTCCCTTATTGTTTATCCTATATGTGAATGATTTGGGCAATGTTGTCAATTGTCCTTCTATCACTTTAACAAACTATGCAGATGATACAAACATTCTAATTGCTGACAAGTGTTTTAATGAACTGAGTAGAAAAACTGTAGACGTTACCTCCCAAGTCTCCAACTGGTTTCATGAAAACTCTCTACTATTAAACATCACTAAAACTAACTGCATTCTCTTTAGACACAGCAGAAACTCACAGATTTTTCCAGAAAACATAAAATTGAGTAATATTGCTATTTCATATGCCAGCTCTATGAAATTTCTGGGCATTACCATCGATAAACATATGGGATGGGTAGATCATGTAACACTGCTCTGTGGTAGACTCAGTAAGGCTAGTTATGCTCTGAAAGCACTCAGGACAGTTGTAGATCAAGGCAGCTTACTTCGGACATTTTTACTCAATCATGTGTTATGGCATAATCTTTTGGGGTGGTTCACACAGCCAAGAAGTATTTGTCATTCAAAAAAGATCAATTCGTATTCTAGCCAATTTAAAAACTTCAGAATCTTGTCGCGGCTATTTCAAAAAACTTAATCTCTTGACATTGCCAGGTGCATATATTCTTGAATGTGTCAATTTTGTATACAAAAACAAACATATATTCAATGATTTCTTGCATACTCATTCTCACAATATGAGACGGAAAGAAACATTTTCATTTCCACTACATAAGACATCCCTTTTTGAGAAAGGTAGTTTTTATCAGTGCTTAAGGTTCTATAACATGCTTCCAAACGATATCAAACAAATCAAAACCTTCACTACTTTCAAAAAAGCATAAAATCAGTATTAGTTGCAATAGAACCTTATGAAATAGATGATATCAATGAAGCAAGTATATCCCTTTTCCACAATAAGGGAAGATAAGGAAATTCTGTATAACCTAATATTGTTTACCAGTATTACATCTCTCAGACGCCTCTTGATTTTATCATTATTTGTGTTTTACTGTATGTACTTGACTTGTATTAAACATAATGTCATGTTTTGTCCCTAATACTAAATAAAATTCTATTCTATTCTATTCATATTAAGTTCCAAAGTTCATAGTATCCTTCTGAAGGATAAGACATATGAAAATAACTACAAAAGAGAATGTGACATTTCATTCACATTTTGAAAATCATTTTACAGGTGAAACACAACCTAGGACACATAGTATACCAGAAATAAATACACTATCGAAAGAGATGACACGTAGCAGACTGTAAGCCGTAATAATCAGAGGTGTTACTGACATGGTTTGAAATTTGCAACTCAAAGCGTCCCTCAAGTACAAATTACCATTAGTTGGGAACTGTGTCGAGTTCAAGTTACTTTAAGCGCAATGCTAGGGACAGCCAACTTCTACCCCGATAAAAGAAATAGGTGAGTACCTAATTCACTATCCTATAATAATCTACAAAAAAATTATGTACTATATTTACATACTATCATTACAGACTAACTAATCAATTATGGTGCGCACCTAACTTAATTTTTACAAATTACCATCTCTGGATGATATATTTTTTTTAGAAGCACTCTTGGTGATACCATGAGGTGGCTTCAGTTTTGAATAATTTTCTTTATTCCTATCCTAACTATAATATTATTGTCAATAAAATGTGCGCCACTGATTTTTTTTAAATTTTTTATCTTCATATCCTATTGACCAACTGAAAATACAACATTTTGGTCTCTTGATTTGTTTTGATATTTTGCTTCGTTTTCTTCTTTCAAAAACTGTTCCCAAAGCATGCTTTGCTATTGTTGAGAATAGGTAATCGGAATTCAGAGTGGTCAAATTCAAAGTTTTAAAACAGTTTTTCTCGGAAACTGCTCATTTTATCGTGATGGAACAAAAGGACCTTTTTGAAATATTTCACAAACAAAATCATCCCCTAGATTTTTTGCGCACAGTTTCCGAACATTCATAGTTTCATATGGTGGCAAAACACTCGAAGTCGCGATCAAAATAAGGTCTTAGTTTTATTGGTGACTAATATAATACATAGATTGTGACATACAGTTTATATATCGCAACTTCAAATTGAGCACAAAAAAAATTGTGGGCGATATAACATGAAATAACATGATTTTTTAATTTGTATCTGTGTCCAGGAAAGCGTAGTTTTCAATAATACAAAGTGTGTCAAACATGTATCATAAAATTTATGAAGAAAATGAATCTTCATTCTTATTCTATGTCTATGGACATGGATCAGATCCTAGTTTTTGAAAGAATTTTTTGCACAAATTTATACAATATATTTGTATTAATTTTTTTTCCACTGAAGCGATGCAAAATATCAGAACGATTCAAGAGACCAAAATGTTGTATTTTCAATTGGTCAATAGGATATGGAGATAAAAAATAACAATGCCAAATTTCAAGAAAATCGGTGAAAGGATATTTGAGATAATCATAAAAAACCGTTTTTTTTAGTTTTTAGTATGTTGAAAACCATGCATTTCCCGACCCACGTACATGTGAAATAAATTTGTTATTTTATCATGCAGACTCACCCCCATGATTTTTTGCGCATTATACACCCTGTATAATGAAGGAAGATGACTAGTTCAAAATTCGAAGATTGGTTGACAGAGGTCCGTTTGTCCTTGAAACCAGTACCTGATATACGAGTGGAAAAGAGAAAAGTAGCATGTTCTGATAATCCCATTATGGGACAGTTACAGGACGATCAATTTTCTGAATTCTGCACCACCCTATATTTGTTTCAATCAAATGACAGTAGGTAGTAAATCAAAAGTTAAGACAGGGACATGTAAGCCGTCGGAAAATCTCGATTTTTCACACCCCATATCCCTGTAATCATTTCCGCTAGACCCCAAGTGTATCGATGAAATCAGCTCTTCAGTGAGAATTCAAAAATGTAATGAAATACAGGGTGTTCCATTTGGAATAAGAAAGTTGGTATTGGCCACTGTCTCACGACACACTCGAAATAATTTAATTTTTTTGAAAAAAATGCGTATTCAAAAATACAAATCGACGTATCCAAGCGTTTTCCCCAACACACCCTTATTCATTTGTTGTCGAATTTATTCCATTTGGCTGTTCCGCACTGTATATTTTTTTGCATTCATACATGATAAAGTTTCTCGTTAGGCCAGATTTAGGTTTAGGTAAGGAAAAACAACTTTTGTTTCTTGTCTCATAATTTCTGATTCCATTTACAAATGAGGATGAGTGGCACATTTCTTCTGAGATGAAAATTTTCCTCAGGCCTGGATTGGAAGTAGGGGACATATTGAGTGGCCACCCAGATCACCTGATCTGGCTCCACTGGACTTTTTCCTATGGGGTCACTGAATTCTGAAATCTGAAAGAATTACGCTTCCCAGCCTGAGTCCCTGGATAATTTGTGAATTCGGATCATTTATCAATGCCATAAATTTACACCAGAAATGTTGAGTAGTGCACGTGTACGTTTTGAACAAAACTCATTTGACTGCATGGAACTGAATGATGAACTATTTCAGTTGTCATTTTGTTATAGATGAAAATTTGGAAGCGTCAGATAGTAATCGATAAGATCTTCAAAATGAGGTATGTATTGCAACACCCCTACTCAAAATCAGGGGGTTTTGCTCACCCCCGTTAGGGGGTTGAAGTTACGGGGATGAAATAATCGGAAAATTTGTCCCCCTCGAATCAGAAATTGAAGGGTCCCAGCGATTTTCCACATTTTCATCTTAAAGCCGGAAAATCGAGTTGTTGAGTTTTAGTCGGACCACCCTTTATATACAACAACACACCTAGACAAATAGAGAAATACAATCAAAATTCAAAATCGTAACACTTTATCATTGTTGGCAAAAATACAGCCATTAATAGATCATCGTTCAAAAAATATGGCCATCTCGAGTGTTCATTCATTCGGAAAGCACTCCACTCGAAATTCACTGAGATACATTGTTATCACTGAATCGTTATCACTGTGTATATATTATTCATTCGAACTCAGATACAAAGGTCGTTACAATATCACCTCATAATTTTCCAGCTTCTTGTGGGATTTTCTCTCCTCGTTTCTAAAAAATAAAGTAGAAGTTATTAAAAATTACTTCAATATATTTGTAGTAATAACAGATTTTGTGATCTGCCACAAAATGTCACTGCGCTTGAAATTGAACCTTTAGATACCCAAAAGAGAATTTCTCTATTTGTCCGTGACACCTTGTTTTCGAAAAATTCGGAAATACAAATATATTTAATAAGAATAAAACCTCTACTTATCTTGGTCGACGTTTCAGGAACGAATCTGCTCCCGTTCACAACACAATTGAAATATTTTTCTTTGCAAAATTTTTTGAATGTGTAGTCGGTTTTCGACACTGAAAAGTGACAATTCGGTAGACGGAGGAATTCTGGTTACAAGGTGTTTTCATCAATTGATATTGAATTTTCCATTTTCATATTCAATTTTCAGAAGTGGGTGCAAAGTTCTATCTATATCAACTGAACAAGAAGCAATATTATTGTCTACATTCAGGAGAATGCAAGCAGACTCTCTGATTTTCCGTTTTTGGTTGTTGTCTTCTTTTCCTATGATCTTAATAATACCCCAATCGGCCATATGTTGTCCATTTCCATCAAGGATATGTTCAGCTAATTTTGATTCTTCAGTATATCTTTTCTTTATATTCTTCTTATGCTCTTTCATCCTTACTGATATTAGAGGCCTGCACATTGAAAAAAATTTGCGAAGAGAAAAGTATTTTCTCAGAGGAATTCTTCGTGTAGTAATATCGATCAACACACTGTTTTGATGTTCGTGGATTGGAGACAATGTCACATGGTTTGTAGAATGTATTTTTCCATTTGCAGGTGGAACAGTGGTATTTGCTGACTTATTAGAATCGAACAGACTTTCACAGGGCTCTTTAGAAGGATTGGACACGTACATTTTGGAATCGTAATTTTGAACCACAGCGAGAGTTGTGACTGTAGGGGATACAGTCCCATTTTAAATAACTTCTGTTGTAGATATAGAGAAACTGTTTCTAATTTTTCGGAATTGAAATTTTCATCAGTGGTGAGTTGTGAAGCTTCGATAGGATGAGACAAAAGGATCAGAATTCTTATTGAAGTTTGAATCCAGAGAAAAAAGTCTGAGTTTCGAAAATAAAAAATCCTACACAAAATAGTGGCCTGCACGCTTTCGTATTTCTACTATACATAACAAATTATATCAGCATGAAATACTGTGATTGAAAATTGTGCTGTTAATTGAATCGCCGGTTGTAATATCTCACAGGATCACCAAGTGGAAAAGATTTCTTGAGTTAACGTTTGAAAACGAGAAAAACTAATATCGGTGTATGTAGTAAGTTTCACTTACATCAATTTATTTTGAATAATATTCATATGAAAACAACTAATTCATCTCATCAGTCATCGAGCGTCATCATCTGTGATTGGCCAAGGCACATATGACGTATATTTCTTTGGGATTTGTGGAGAGCTCTTAAGGAGAATCGAGCCGAAGAATCTGATGACACATGGAATGATATACGATGAATCAAAATTCTTCGTGTCCTGGTATCTTGCGAGTTAGTATGAGTGAATAAATTGTTTTGTTATTATATTGTATAGCAGCATATATTGTGAGGCAGCACAGGATATCATTCTGCTACTACGAATGAAAAAAAAAAAGTGTTTGCGACTTTACTCATTGTCGTGTTATTTTTCTTTCAGAAGTTTATGCTCTTGAGTATTTTCCAATGACATATTACCCCATTTCGATCAGTCGATGAATTCGTGATATTACTATGCATAAATTATGTATAAGTACCTACTTCTGTTTTTTTTTTCTGTCATATGATGTTATCTTAAGATCTACGATACCATATCTCACTCATCCTGCTATATTTTTTTGGTATAAATATAGGATGATATCCCATCGTTCTATATCATTGAGTGAGTGTTCAAAGGTGAGTCGCTGAAAATATCATCGAATATCAATTTAGTCAAGAAAATTCGTTCGAGGTGAACTCTGCTGCTTACAAACTTCTTGTATTTCACAGGTATCTCTTCACCGATACAATTCTCCCTCACTCCGATGGTCGTTGCATACTGGACCTTCCATTTCAACATTGGCGCTGGCGCTTCGATTGTAAAAACGAAAAAAGAAAATTCGTTCGAGGTGAACTCTGCTGCTTACAAACTTCTTGTATTTCACAGGTATCTCTTCACCGATACAATTCTCCCTCACTCCGATGGTCGTTGCATACTGGACCTTCCATTTCAACATTGGCGCTGTCCAGAATCAAGAAAACTTCTGGAATCTCAGCCATCCATCTCTCTGGAATGCCACTGTCAAATCTGCCTCGTAAGTCGAATTGTTATTTATTCAGGACGTCCGGTGGATGTCCTGAATAAATAACAATTCGACTTACGAGGCAGATTTGACAGTGGCATTCCAGAGAGATGGATGGCTGAGATTCCAGAAGTTTTCTTGATTCTGGACAGCGCCAATGTTGAAATGGAAGGTCCAGTATGCAACGACCATCGGAGTGAGGGAGAATTGTATCGGTGAAGAGATACCTGTGAAATACAAGAAGTTTGTAAGCAGCAGAGTTCACCTCGAACGAATTTTCTTTTTTCGTTTTTACAATCGAATCACTGAACGGTATGTACTCACCTTTTGTTCCAAGTTTCCTGAGAGCATCTTGGATCAAATCAACAAGACACGATGATTCAGAAGTAGCGTTGCATGATTTGAAATCGGTTGCTGTAATATATCGATAGTCGATCAGAATAATTATAATACGCATACCAAAATCAGTTTATGTGAGATATTTGATAGGTACCGACCTACCTAAATTTTATGCAGTTTTTACCGAATGTTCTTTGAGACTTATTTCTTCCACATCTGAAGATGAATGCATAATAATATACCTGTGTGTCGGTTCCGATTTTTCGGGTTTTTCCAACATCCATTTCTCAGTACGCCAATGGTATTTGAAGAGCTACTTGACAACGCATCTTGCAAAATAGAGTCTGGCCGCCATTTTGGGAAATTTTATGAAATATCAAATGGAATGGGGGTCGAGTGATCACTCATTCGGAACGTTTTTCGATTCTCTATACGATGCCAGAATTTTAGACAAAAATATTCATCCAAGACAAGATGGCGAATGATAATGTTAGATGAACGCCATCTTGAGAAAAACTAAAATGACACGATAGTCATACTGATATACTTATTTATGAAATGGCGTATATCTGCCATCTTGTCGGTTTGAGAACTTTCGGAAAAGTGGTTTTTGTGCGATATCAAAATGTAACTCGTGAAGTTACTTAGAAGAAAGAAAATTTGAAGAAAATCAAAGCCGTTGATAAGTTAACCTGGGGGAGGAAGTTGCTCCATGGACACACGGTATGCTAA
Source organism: Gastrophysa polygoni (assembly GCA_963576655.1). Lineage (NCBI taxonomy): Eukaryota > Metazoa > Arthropoda > Insecta > Coleoptera > Chrysomelidae > Gastrophysa > Gastrophysa polygoni. The sequence goes on along the minus strand of OY755088.1, from coordinate 19,087,123 downwards.
TTTCTAAAGTTCATTGATTCAACGAAAAAACTGCGAGATAATAAACTTATATACTCATAGTCCATGTCTAGAAATATTCTGTAATTTCCATTGTCTCAAGTCATCTTCAGTGCGATACCTGCAAGTGAGTAATAATTGTCGAAAAAAGTTATTCAAATCAGCCATTAAAAGTATTTACAAGAAAATCTCAGTAAATTTCGAAAAATCACCTATATGGTACGAACGTTGATATAAACAAACATACATACAACATATAAAAATGTCTAAAAGGACCACAATTATTGTATAATTAACATTTGTGTGAATTTTGATAATCCACTCCAACACACATATGGGATAGAAGTGATTTCTGACAATGAAGTGAAAATTTAGAAATGAGATGGAATAAATTCTGGAAAAAATGGAAGATGGGAAATTATTGGAAAAATTTATTGTTTCAGCTACATCTTTGAAATTCACCGAAGCAGCTATTCCTCTTTCCATTCTGTACATTTAGTTTGCTGAATGATTTTTCACAAGAAGCAGCACAGATCAATATTCGTATCGCTTTATCAATATTCATGTCAGATATTAATATCAAAGAGATTCAATAGTTTTATACTATATTCATAAGTAGGAAATCAATAATTTTTAGGAAATTATTACCGGCATCCTGCTAGTAAAATGTATTTTCATCGAATCTTCTGGCGCTTACTTACGGTCTGTCCACGCATATCTCAACCGAATGACCACGAGACTAATTTTCAACCTAGAGATCTTTAGGAAAATGACAAAGTTGACGTCATTTTGATTTATACTTACGGAAAGTGTATCCATCACTGGTACTGACGGATTTTGCAGAAGCAACAGCTACTATCGCCAGGACTAATACAACTTTGGACATCATTTTGCCTATTAAAAAATATTAAACTTTCATCATACTTATTATTTGAAAACAAAACAGAAGCTATTATATTAGCTATGGCATTTTTGTACATGGATTATTCAAGACAAACTTTTTTTTTCCATACGGCGCATCCATAAAAATACCAAGTGAGTTCGTTCGAAACTAAAAATCACTAATTGAATGTGCGTTGGATTGATATATAACTATGCAATGACAAGAAAGTGAAATCCATTGATCAAGTTACCATGTAATATTTTGACAAACTTGAGTGGAACTTCTGGTAATTGCCTATGTCAGCATTGCCAGTTGTGATATTTTACAGAATTACCAAGTAAATGACGTTTCTTGAGTTTACGTTTGAGAACAATTTTCGAAATGTCAACATACTTCATGAAATCATCGGTTCATGTAGTAAGTTTCACTTACAAGGACGTATATGTTTGGGATGAAAGTAGGACTTTTTCTTGAAATTTCTTTTGGATTTTCCTCCGTACAGAAAAACATTTTTTTCAATAGTGCCTGTATCAAAAAGAAATGAAAAATGACAGAAATAGTACATGAATATTCAATCTTCTGTTTACCGAAGGCGGGTTCAAATACAACTTTCCCAATGGACAAATTTCAGTGTAAGACAGAATACTATAACGAGAATTGTTCTATCCGAAATATGTCATGTGAAAATTTCGAATTACCATGATTGTCAGTTCGATAAGGATCAATTCTTATGATCTTTTGCACCGAACTTCGTTCTTCTGAAACAACTATTTATATGTTTCATACTTTCGAATTTCATATCGATTAGGGCTTTGATAGTATAGATAGATCGTGAGTAGTATAATGCAAAGTTTTTCAAAACTGAAATACAATTTTTCCTTACATTTTGGGTTTATTTCAAATTGATATCACATTGCCACCACGCTCCTCCTTATTTCAATAATAAGCACTTAGTTTCTCTAGATTTGTGTGAGGCTATGTGTCCAAGATAAGGAGGGCCAGTAAGGACATGTTGGAACTATGAGACTATGAGAGATTTTTTTGTTTTTGTTTTCACAAGTTTTTGAGCTATGCATCTATTTATTCATGTACTACTATTTATTATATGATATTAAATTGTTAATTATTCACGGAATTTCATATTGATGTTGATGTAGCATTCTCAAATGTTCAATTTGATAAATCTACCCTTTTCCACAGAATTATGAAAAATTCAGGTCCGTCTTCCAACAATTACGTGATGATTGTTGAAATAAACTCGTCAAAACCATATAATTTATATAAGTATGGTATTTGAAAATATGAAGTCTATGATGGTTGCTCAAAGACGAAACGTTGGATCGGAAAATCGATAATGCCTAATAAATTGCTTAATAAATTGGGTATAACATAATATTATATCGAAGATTTCCGAAAGTCGTTCTGATGGCTCTTCAATCGCGCAGTTTTTCTCCGATCTGTGTATCTCGTAGCTTCCGAGATGCCCATATACTTGGCCCCCTCATTTCGGACACAAAATGAAAACTATATTTTCTACGAAAGATTAAAAAAAAAATTTCCATTAAGAATTATTCGATTCGGAGCACAGAATACGAGAACAAGGATTTGTTAGTATGTGTATATGCCTTATAAGTATAAGTGTGGATTAATGCAGCCACATTTAACAGTTATCAAGTAACATTAATCAATTAGGAATTAACAATTACAAAGTAAACTTCTTGTTGTCAATGGCCGTGTTTATACAGAAAATTAACAATTATCAATTAACAAGTAAGAAGATGGCCAACTTTTAACTTTCTACTTCAATTGAACCAGGTTTTCTTCTAGAATAAGCAACTAGTACCTCAGGTGACCGCCAATTGGTTCTAAGACTGGTAGAGAAACCTTGTGATTGGTCAGACCTTTTCTGAGAGATGATGAATCTAACATTACTTTTCATAGGTTTATCTTAGAGTAGAAATTCATTTTATTAAGCATATCTGGATGATGATATGCTGAGTCCATCTCGTTCGTAATATCCAGTGATTTACGTTAAAGAAAACAAGGAATTCGAAGGCTTGAGACTGACTAGTGCGTCTATACGTATCATTTATTTCTACTCCTTAATTTGATCTGCATAAACGGTAATGTTTTCGCTACTCTTCACATGCTTATTCTTAATTAATAAATGTTACTTGATAATTGTTAAATGTGGCTGCATAAACCCACACTAAGTACAATATTCTTCCTCAAAACTAAATTGATATTCAATGATATTTTCAGCGACTCACCTTGAAACACTCACGCAATGATATTGAACGATGGGATATCATCCTATATTTATACCGAAAAAATATATCAGGATGCGTGAGATGAATGCGTAGATCTTAAGATAACATCATAAGACAGAAAGAAACATAAGTAGGTACTTATACATAATTTATGTATAGTGATTAGGACTACGTATACCACGAATTTATCGACTGATCGAAACGGGGTAATATGTCATTGGAAAATACTCAAGAGCATAAACTTCGTTCACGATTCTTGAGCTCTCTAGATATCGGATGAGCTCGATGTTGATTGCTTTTTCCTTAGTTGTTAGGGAGGGTTTTCTCGCCCTTTTTTGAAATCGGTTGAACTCCAGCATTCTTCCAGTTTAAAGGAAATATGCCGAGTTTGTATGTATGCAGAGTTCAATGCTACAAAAACCCAAGCTTGTATCTTCACCATGAAGGCAGACAACACAATGTCCAATTTGATGATGTCGGGTACCACACTGTTCCCACGTGAATAGCCGTGCTCGGTGTCACCTCCAACAGCTCTCTCTCTCTCTCTCTCTCATGGGACGTTCATGTGAGGTCCATTGCGAGAACTGTTTCACAAAAACTTGGCCCTCATGCGAAATAGTATATTACGTAACAAGAACTCTATTGTAAATCGCATATTACGCACTAGTGCATAATTGCATTATAACTCGAGTTGTGTGCTATAGTTTTTCTACGACCACAAATACAGTGAGTCAAAATTTGTAAGAAAATTTTATTATTCATAAAAGTTGTTGAATTGTATGAGTCCCACACTGATATCATCAAATTTGGAAATTTCAGGAAGGTATACGAGGGATAAAAAAAAGAAATTTTGATCAATGGTAAACTAACATTTGAAAAAAATGGACCCACCCGTGTTATTTGATCCTTCGATGAGTTGGCCGTATCGTTATGGGGTCGAACGCGGACACGCTTCGCTAACAAGCAATTTATATCTGATTCACGTCATTAGATCTTGAGTAGGTACACGACTTACTATTGGCTTACACATTTTTATCAATGACAATATTACAATTAGGTAAACTACAGAATAGAAACTATAATTCAAACTATTATAGTTAGGTACATACACATCAGACTTGATGGATATTATGGTAGGAATGAAATATGTATATATAGCTGATGGTAGTTTGACCAATTAACCTCACTGTCAGATCAGTGTCATGTTACAAAAGATACCCATACACGAAAACATTTCACTGAAAGATATAAACGGCAAGAAAGCGTGAAAAGGTTGCAAGCAGAAATTAGAACGATCATAGTAACATAAGCGATTCACAACATATCAATCGAGCAAATATCGACACAAGAGGAGGAAACTTCAATGCGCCTTCCTCGAGGTCTCCATGTATGGGTACCTATATCGGATGATCATCTGAAAGACGAAATGCGCGTTTTTCAATGGCTCATGCCATGAAAATTCTCACGAATGTACCAGGAAAACACGAATTTTATACACAAAATACGAACAACATTTTTTTGTGCAACTATGAATGGAAATCTGCCTCAATAGCAGAAGCATATATAGAAGATAGTTTGAATATCAAAATTGGGATTTCTAACGAAATACTGAATCGTCCGACTTTTTCGTAACAAATTAAAATATCTGATGAAATTGTGGAATCAACTCTTCAAGAAAAATCTAACGTTTCTGATCAACACCAACATGGAACATCTTCGGGAATATCTGTTGGAAGTAATCGTTCAAACTATCAGTTATTATTCCAATCAATGAAATTTTTTCATGATGTTTGTTTTGTGAATTATCTTGGCAGTGAGAAAAAGTAAATATTTATGCATCAATAGAGATTCAATATTTTTTTCAATTTTGACAGCAGATGTTGTGAAATCCAGAATCCACAAGCTACTCTATTGGCCTCGTTTAGTGGACTGTTATTTTCCAATGTATCACAATGATGAACTGAATTGAATTCACATCATACAGAAAAATAAAAATAATGCGACTTGTAATGAAATATATTGTTTTCATGTAAATTTCGAGCATGTCATCACTGGAACTACATGTGTGTCAGTAAATGATTCACATAATATTCAGAATGAGAAATTTTTTTGGCAGCTGAATACACAAAGGTACCATTATTGCTATTGAATTACAATTACATGGAAAAATACAATACTATCAGAGAAATAATTATATTTCATGAGACAACATCACTGTAATTCAATCTCGAAGCAGTAGTGAGTGGTCATCAAAAACAAACATTTATATTTCAGTCAACTTCGATTCCATCAACATCAAAGGTGTTGAACAAACAGAGTCCATTTCAAATGGATATTGACTAGTTCTTAATTGGTGGCCCCATCGGCGGTCTAACAGGACCCATGGGACCCATAGGTCCCATTTGCATGTGCATTCCCATCATCGGAGGTCTCATTCCCATCATAGGTGGCATTGGTCCATGAGGACCCATCATCATCGGTGGCATTGGACCTCCTGGTCCCATCGCTGAAAATTCGAAGAATTAAAAGTGACACTGAGAATTTAGAAGGAAGTTCACATTTTTTTAACGAAAATCTTAGATCGATAAATATAGACACTTTATTAATCTCTTGCGGTCTTATTTACAAAAACATGACATAAGTCAACTAGAAATCAAGTACAAGTATGAAAATAGATGAAATGAATACAATCAGGTGATATGGCGAAAAGGTAACAATGAAAAAGCATGGAGAAAGTGGTATAAAATATGTATGTATGTGTGAACAGGTTATATAAATATATAAATCGGGAAACATACCGATATTCAAAAATATATGTAAATATGCAAAATAAAAAGATGTGAATATAAAAAAAAAAGAACATGCATGCACTGAATGTTCAGTTATAGTTTAGGGTGAGAAGTGAGCCATATAATAGCATTTCCACCCGAGGTATATATGATATTTTTTCCACTATTAACATCAACATATCAGCATGTTTATTGTTTAATGTTTAATTTAAGCACACACTAGAGGATACGTTTGTACACGTAGGTATGAGAGATTGGAATCTGAATATTGATTACTGATGAATATCAAAAATACACTGTTGTTACAATGATTTGAAATATCCAAACCACATGAACATCGCAAATGCTACCTCACGTCGATCTGATGTATGTAATAAATCGTATCAGTCTTCGAACATAGGTATTCTCTCAGCGTCCATCTCTAATTAGCACATGACAGTGACAGCTCAGCTCAGGTATGATTTGTGACATTTTCTAAATTGACAATTATTCATGATTCAGAACATTTTTCATAACTGCAGAAATCGCTTTGGGCTGTGGTGAATTTTGCAGTCTTATCTATATTTTATTTACATTTCTGTTATAATAAATGTTTCATTGGTTGCCGAGGCATCGGTTTATTGACGCTATTGACAGTTCACTATTTAGGTCAAAAATGTGTTACTTCTCATTAGAGGAATTCTTTGAATAATGGTGCTTTCTCAGGTTAGTAGTGGAAAAACATTCATTGTTTGACTTGACTTTCTCGACAAAATTTGTAATACAGGGAGTTTCAAGCAGATTTCTCCTTGTGTGTTTACAAATTGACCATATCAATGATGTTCATTCTTCAACATAACATTCTCAATTAAATTTGTTATACAGGGAGTTTCATTTCTTGTATAGAACATCTATGAACATCTATGAAGGCATACTGTTATTCCAAAGTGAGCAAAAACATAGTGAGTGAAACAGAAATTTACAATTTCACATAACATGGCAGATGCAGATAACCAGTTATTTTGTTTTGATTTTGACAAGCGAGTGTTTGTGGGGTTTCAGGGGAAGACAGCATGCTGTGGAGTTCCCCATATTCCATCTTGGGTTTTCTCAATCTAAGGTTGAAACACCAAAAATATTCTGTTTGACAAAGGTTTATCGGATTGAGAGCCCTTATCACTCAAAAGACATCATGAATAAAAATTCACAAAATATGCTGTAAATGAGATGGCTTTAGCTCATGGGGTCACTTTTATTACTATGTCTCCCCATTATCACTGTTAGTTGAACCTCATTGAGTTGATATGGGCCCAAGTGAAGGCATATGTTGCTGCTGAGAGATTTTCAAAATCTCTTACGAGAAGCCCTATCTACGATTGAACAATGTTTGATATTATCATTTTATCAATTTTGTGAATCAATGATCACTTTTGGAAACAACCATGGAAAGCCTGAAAGTGAAGGTATGTAGTATATTTATTATTTTTTCAATTTTGACAGCAAATGCTGTGAAATCCACAATCCACAAACTACTCTATTTGCCACTTATAGTAGATTGTTATATTTCAATGGATCACACTGATAAACTGAATTCAATTCACATCACACAGACACAAAAAATAAAAATGATGAGACTTGTAATGTAAATTTCGAGCATGTTATTACTGGAACTACATGTGTGTCAGTAAATGTTTCACATAAAATTTAGAATGGGGACCTATAATTGTATTGAAATTGAAAGAAATCTTACCTCCTGGGGGCATCATTTGTCCTCCAGGTGGTCCTCCTGGTCTTTGTCCCATTGTTAGTTGTGCAGGAGGTGGAATTGCTACACCACCTTTTCCGGGCTGAGCAAATGGATTATTTGCGATTTTGCCAGCTTTGAAAGCTGCTGTTGTAGCATCTATCAAGTGCTGTGCTTGTTCTTCCATCCATTTTTGGTAATAAAACTTGACGTTGTCTTTGTGTTTTCGACCTGTACAATGCGTTTTCCTCACACTGGGGGAATCGTGGGTCAAGTAGGTGTCACAGTAGTCACAATAGTATTTCGGCATGACGAACAACTTCCTCGATGACTGACTTTCACGACTGAATGTTTCAGAATGTTGATGACTCCCAATTTATACAGAATTTCAGGAGAACACAAACTGCAAATATCAACTCAATACCCAATGCGAAATAAAATGCAATAACATTACACTTAACCAATACTTTTCTTCTTCTTTTTATTTTCACAGATAATTTCAACGATTCTTCTGTATTATGGTTCTTTAATGCCTTCGAGACTTTGTCGTAGAGTTCTGGAACTTGATGGAGAAGAAATAAGTAGCATACAGTACTTACTTATCTCCGTGGCACACGAAACAAGGCAGTCAGGCTTTTGATCAATAGATGGCGAGTCGCACCGATCAAGTCAGAATACATTCTGAATGTGGGTTTCTGCAGATTATCATGACGAGTTCATGACATAGTTTGCTCAATCATCAAAGATGATATAATATCTCCATCAATAGAATATATGAGTTATCCACTAACTTATCTTTGATCAAAAAGAAACATCTGGGGTTGGTCGTACTGATCGTTAGTGATACCTGGTAGTGATGTGTGTAGATTTCTGCAGTTTCTCCTATTTTAGTTCTTCCATTCATAAATAGAGGCAAGGTAGTTGTGGATTTCTGTAAAATCTGGGTGTTTCTTAAAGATTTTCTAGCAAATGACTCTTCTGGTGTAGGACCCTTGACTATAATAAGACTGGTGCGCGCATTGCTATTTACTGCAGTTTTGAAAAATTAAACCAAATCGCTGTAGGTGTCAGTGGTTTACCTGAATTTAGGGTGGCAGATCTGAAAATAGTCAGAAATGCAGGTCTACCAAACTTGCAATGAAACAAAATTGAAACAAATCAATTTTTGTGCATTCAAAAGAATTTAATTGATATATATTCGATGAAATCATGATAGGATGATCCGATGAGTGGAATCGAAACATTTTTTAAACACCATAGAATTCTGAACGCAAAACAGTTGACGTCAATATATTTGTAGTAATAATTTTTAATAACTTCTACTTTATTTTTTTGAAACGAGAAGAGAAAATCCCACAAGAAAGCTAAAAAATGAATGTACCACCTCCTCGAATATTTTACAGGCAGTATCTGATATATTTCTTTAACAATTCGAAATAAAGGAAGAATGAAACGTTGCATAATCAGTTCCCATGTGCAAGTTGTTTCCTATATGCATGTCAATATATGAGTAGGTGATTTTTGTGCTCATTTTGAAAAGAAAATTTGAACGTATGATCTAAACGTCTCAACTTTTGAGATACAAGGTGGCAAAGTTTTCAAAAATAAATAGTTTTTTCCATATCTGCAATACCACTGTTGAAATATCATGAATATGACAATAACACAACTCAGAGAGATAGATTTCAATATCTAGATCAAATTTGCTCAGAAATCAATAAGTATTTCAAAAATACACTTTATAGTTTACGTACTTCGTATTCGTGCTTAATTTTTTTATAATAACTAGAGACATGTTTCAAAAACGAATGTGAGTCAGATAATAGGGTAATCATGAGAAATAAGTGCGGCATTTACTGGGCGCATCAAAAAAAAACAAGACAGTCGAGGACATTTTTTTAATGGAATGCCTTGTACATTAGCATATTTTTTTCAACGTTCCAGAGACCTCCATCCACTTCCCCAATATTATTGACTATGTCTCAATCAATGAAACATTACGATTTTCTTTGTCAAGATAATACGATTTGCAGATGCATACTTGAAAATTCCGTGACGTCGTGATTATCAATATTAGTAGCAAGTATTGCTAAAGCTGCTGGCTGGAGAGATAGGTGATTTTTCTGACCAATTCCGACACTTTATATTCGTACAGGGTGGTCAGAAATGATTTTTCAATTCGGAATATTTCGAATTGATTTTTCTCGTGTTTTTCAAATGGAACACACTGTATATTTTTCGACCAAGTGGTGTAAGTAGGGAAGTGGATGAAATAAATATACGAATATACAAGGCATTCCATTCAAAACAAATGTCCTCGACTCTCTAGATTTTTCTTGATGCGCCCTGTAAATGCCGCACTTATTTCTCATTATAACCCCATTGTCTTACTTACATTCGTTTTTGAAACTTGTCTCTAGTTATCATAGGTCTCGAGAAATCAGACTCTGACGCACTATTTATTGCCCAACTCTGTATAACATTAAATTGAAAGATCAATTTCTTGACTGCGGAGTACTGAAATTGAGCGAAATTCAACTCATCATGCATAACTGGATTCAGAACAACATCTCTATCAGGAATTATTCAAGAAAATAAAGGGTGGCCCAATGAAAACGAAACAAGGTATGCATTTTACTGAGACATCAAGGAACTGACATTAAAATAAATGATTCTTCATGTAATGTTGGATAGGACAGGTTTCAGAAAAAAAATCACATAGGGCACTTCTTAGATGAACATCGTTCTAACTACGAATTGAAAAATAGTGATTGAAGGGAGAGAAGCGTTACTTTCCATTACTAGCCGATTATTTTCATGAACGTGTTTTCTTGAGAACTACTGCATCGAATTCCAAAAACAAGGAAGCGTTGGTAAGAGATTTCTATTACCTTCAAAATGATGTATCACTTGAACCCTCATACCATTTGAGATTCAAGGGTTGGAGCTCACCCCTCCCAGGTGTTTGTAGTGAGAGAGTTGAAACATGCGCAATAAAAATCGACAGGTTTGAGCGTTTTTTTTTCTGAGAAAGATAACTCAATCGGCCTTGTTTCGGTTTCATTGGGCCACCCAGTATATGTTGCCATTTGAGAAAAAAATACAGTCATAGTCGTTAGAGTTGGAGATGAAAAAAAAAATGATAGCAAAAACGGCGTTATTTTGTCGATCATCATTTTCGACGTGCTTATTTGTTTTTCCTGGAAATTATCTCCTACCACCATCTATGAAAACAGAGAATTCCGCACTATTCTGTTGTTCAGAAAGCATCCCATATCATTATGGAAGCAAGAATGTTGAGAGTGAAATGCACACGTATCGTAAAATATCGGCTCGCAGTTATCGATGAATGTACCTGATATTTTACTCGGATTTTTTTTCTGCTGGTGTCATTACATGATGTAGTAGGAAAAACACACATTTACTCTTATGGAATCGACTAGGTATTGCCTATCAAGCCATCTAACAGGTCACCGCTTGGGTGTTATCGTTCCTGACTGCTGTATTTGGATATTTATTGAGCGATATCGAGTAGAAACATTGATGATAGTATACCTTTTCAGCTTTCATGAACACTCATAATGCACATGATTCAAATATCAATGGTCGTATAGGAAAAAAATAGAATAGAATAGAATAGAATAGAATAGAATAGAATAGAATAGAATAGAATAGAATAGAATAGAATAGAATAGAATAGAATAGAATAGAATAGAATAGAATAGAATAGAATAGAATAGAATAGAATAGAATAGAATAGAATAGAAAAATATTCATTGTGATAATGAAATTATCTCTTCATCAGGTACATTGGTATAGAGAAAATCTAAAATCTAATTTACATAATACAGAAAATCTTAGAAAGTGAACATATATACACTGAATATCACAATTATCGTTCTGAGAAAAAAAAGTGTCGACGGAGAAATAATTTGAGCATGTTTTCAACTTTTTCACTTCAAAACCCTCGGAGGGGTGAGCTCCAACCCTTGAATCTCAAATCTCAAATCTCAAAATCTCTTACCAACGCTTCCTTGTTCTTGGAATTCAATGCAGTAGCTCTCGAGAAAACACGTTTATGAAAATGATCGGCTAGTGATGGAAAGTAAGGCTTTTTTTCGTTTCATCACTATTCCTCATTTTGTAGTTAGAACGATGTTCATCTAAGAAGTGCCTTATGTGTTTTTTTTTCAAATCCTGTCCTATCCAACATTACATATAAAATCATTCATTTATTTATCATTTTTTCGTTCTCATTGGGCCACCCTGTATAGTTTTTGGAAACTACCTACATGTGACATTCTTTGTAACATATTGAAATTATCGATATAAATCATAAAACTAACCGCAAAGGAATATTCAAATTACATAACATGCAAACTCAATGGAAAGTGTATTTTTCATGCAGACGTTAAACTTCCGCACTCGCTGTTACTACATTTGAGAAATATGTCACTTTCTAAACAATATTTCGAAAGTTATTCAAAGTGGATAGTTCTTTTCGGAATGCACCGTATATGAATCTCTATATAGGTTAGATGATACGAACTAGGCATCAACAGGGAGGTGACGACGCATGAAGCCATCTCAGTGAGATGCAGTAATCCTCCGGTTCCGGAAACCTTCGAGGTGACTCAGTGGGAAAATGACAGATGCCCTCTTTGGAAGGGCTCCACGCTCATATGTATAACTTCCTGATCACTGCTTGTAATGACGTAATTTGTGATAGATTAATACTTGGCTGGATGCCGTCAGGAGCGTAGAAAGCGCAACAGCGAAAGGGTGGTCTAATTATTTCATATCGAAGTTAAGGTAAGAAAGGGCGATACTGTCTGTAGGTTGATCGAAAACGGTCGATGTGATGATGACAGGTACCACCTTGCTCGGTATCACCACCAACAGCGCTCTCTCATGTGACGGATCATGTATAATAATAATAATAATAGAGTTTATTCAGATTCAGATCACAAAAAAAATGCTTTAGTAATATATGTGCTGTATTAAACGTGGTAGAAACCACAGAAGCATCAGATGTTGCTTGTGTGTGGTGAAAAGAAAAAGAAAATGAAATATGATATGGAGTTAATATAGGTATAGGTATTGCAATAGATTATGGAAGGAGGATTCGCATATGTAAATAAACTGCTTAATATATAAATTTAAAATCAAACAATGATAATATGAAATCACACGAATAAAATATCAGTAGATAAAGCAGGTGAGGGTTGAATTTATAAAAAACATTCAATTCAACTATGTACACATATAAAAAAGGTAGTTGAAAGTTTCAACATAGAATATCACTTCATATAAAATCATACAATATAAAATCATGCAACATAAAACTAAATTGATACAGAGTAAGTATAAAATCAATGATAAAAATACGTGTATACTAACAGTGCTTAAAAAAGGCAAAAGCGATATGGAAGTTGTTGAAAATGGTTGTGATACATATTTTAATGGAAAACGGTGATATAAATATACATTTCAGAATTGTAAGTGGACAATATAGCAAAGGTACGTATCTCATCTACTCAAATAGTCGTAGAAGTTCGAGTCTTTCGCTTTGAAAATATGCTGTTTCAACTCTTTTTTGAAGCGATTGATATTCGTAGTGGATTTTATTGTTTCAGAAATGCAGTTGTAGAGTTTAGGTGCGAAGTAAATATATGATCTTTGAGCAACGATCTTGACCATTGAGGGTGTAGTATACTGATCCCTTTGGCGAGTGTGGTACTGATGTGAAGGAAGCAATGCTGTATGTTTATTCGTATGATATCTAATGCTAGTGCATAAAAAATACAACTGTCTTATGTCCAGACTATCAGAAGGATACCTACTATTTTTGAAGAAAATGAACTTGAGAAAACGCCTTTGCATGATTTCTATTTGATGAATATGAGTATTCAAGGCTCCTCCCCACACTGCTATTCCATAGCGTATATGTCTTTCCACAAGCGAGTAATATAAGGTTTCGAGATATTTTTGAGGTAGTAGTTCTTTGAGTTTCCTGAATTTGAATAAAATGGCTCTCAATTAATTGACGGTGGATTTAATATGGAGGTCCCATTTCAAATGAGTGTCTAGAATTATTCTCAAGTATTTTATTTTCTTTTCGGGAAAAATGTGGAAGGGTGTATCAGTTTTTATTATTAGTTGATCAAATGAGGGTGCTCCAGCTGCATTACAACAGAACGGTAGGTAATGCGTTTTATCAATATTCACTGTTAGTAACTTCTTATCCAGCCAACATTTTATGCGGGAAAATTCTGTCCCAACTTCAATTTCCAGGGAATTCCAGTCATCTGCTTTATAAAAAATGGCAGTGTCATCTGCAAACCCAACTATGTTTCCGTTGCCTAATGCAAAAAGTCCATTGATATAAATATTAAATGATGTTGGCCCCAGTACGGAACCTTGAGGTACTCTGCTCAATATATCATCTATTCTTCCTGTTAGATACCTTTCGAATAATTTCAATGTGTTACCCCCGTATCCCGATATCTGAGCTCCATTGCGAGAACTTTTCCAAAAGAACGCCAAAAAGATCATACCTACCAATACGATTTCGATTGGATAAAGATTTTCATTTGTAGACTTACATGAAGTTTGATGTACGCCAATCTATGACATCGTAACTCATGTGCATTGCCTATATAATAATCAGAAGATCTTCTGTTTTCTCCTTTTGTCAGTATTTCATTTCAATTTCACTTGGCTCACACTTCATTTGTCGAGGACACCCAACTGAATAAATCTTTGCGATCTTAGAACCCTGTGTAAGGATTTTCAAAAACAACCATGTGATGAATCGTTCAAAATCGTTCAAAAGTGAAATTATTATCGAACGGTGAAATGATTTACATGGTTTTCCATTGGAAAAAATTAGGATGATTTCAAAAAATGCCTCGGGTAATCGATAAAATAAAATAGACAACCGCCGTTCGATCTATCGTTTTTCTCACGAAAATCGAGCCCAGAACTCATCGGTCGGTTCTCCTCTAACACTGATTGACAGTATCAGAGGAAACCCTAAATTCCATCGAATTGGACTCGCCATCGTCCATCCTGTACAACTCCTGAGAAGTTTCCCTACACCACTGACGAGGTTCTGCCACCATATATACAACACGTCAGTTGAGTGAGAGAGCACGCTATTTGGTTACAGCTGCTGCATTCCCATGATCTCGACCTGACAGTGGCAATAGGTGAGGTGAGATGAGCACGAAACATCCTGAAAGATGATGTTTCTCTATTAATAATGGAAAATGCGATTCACCCCTCGCCCATTATCTGCTTTTCGCTTTTTCAGAGCCTATAAACTCTCTCCATCTATATATATATGTATATATATATTTATATAGATAGATATATGGATAGATATATCTTAGCTTTATTCAGGTGGTAATAGTGTAACGTGTCGATTATAACTTGAATCATTACTATTGAAATTTTAGTGATGATAGGTAATGAGTAATTAATTTGACAGCCTCATATAGATAAATGAAGCACAGGATACCCTTCAAGATACTTATTCAGAACAAAAACACTGGTAGACAATAAACGACACTTCACTTTCCACTAGTCGTTGATCCTTGCTGAATTCGAGCTACTGGTGACACTGTTGTTACTTTGCAGGAGAGATCTGATCTGAAACGAATTAAAATACATATTGTAGTAAAGCAATTTTTCGTCTGCTTCTCGAATTTGGTTTAATAGTCTACCTCTTTTCAGCTCAGCAGCCACTTTGCTGGCTTCGAATATACAGGTTAGTTCAGATATCTCTGTCTAGACTATGAGTATTGGTGAGATGAATATATCTCCTGAATAAATCTCCTTCGCATCCGTTGTTCACCAACATGGTAGAGACGCGAGAGATGGGAAGGGTAGAGGGAGATCTTTCATGAAATAGGATGGTCTTGAGATCGAGGTGGAGAACAGACTCATTTTCTATAAGGTTGCCTAAAGAGGTGTCTTGATTTTATAAAAAGTTTCTGTTGGATTTCGGAAATTTACACATTATTGTGGATTCATCAATACCATCTTACTTACGATCATCCTGGGATGATTGAGTGATGATTGTATCTTTTTTGTGAAGGATACTGGCAATCGGACATGTTCCTAATACTCGAGCCTCCATTTTCTTTTGTGAGGATTTCAAATACCCTCAACCATCCGAAGAGGTAAATTGTGAAGGCTTGGTGAGTTGAACTGTGCTGACCTGCTGGAGTCACGGAAATCAGATAGGCTGCATGATTTTTTTTTATCAACTGCTCATTTTTCTATCTACAATTTATTCGGGTTCATTCTGTGACTGAAACCTTACCTGATCGATATATTATTATTTTATACCACTGAGACAGGCATTGTAGTTGTTATTGACTTCTCAACCCCTTGTACACTCAACGTGATCACGTCGGGGTAATTTTAATTCATAAATGTATTTCTATATGTCACCTATACTCGGTGTCGTCTTGAATTACTACAGTATGTCCATATGAAATTGAACAGTACTCTCAGTCAGAATAAAACTTCGTGTTGGGAAAGCTGAGCTTTTTTTTAGTCACTCATATATTTCATTCCATAAGGATAAGTGCATGCAGGTGAATGTGAATCCATGAATAATGTAAGGTTTTAACTGATTTTTATTTTGTTTTGCATCTTATGACTGGAAAACGAAACCTAAGAGAACTTTAGGAGTTTTCCAACTTAAACTCGCGAAATTATAAGTTGGTGGCTCCCTTTTCAATTCATTTTTATTAGTATATAGTGTGTTCTGGTTTGAACCCCCCTATACCCGACCGAGCTTCAAGGCAATCTTGCTCGTGCTATTTCGCCTTCGTTTTCCAGGTAATTATTTTTAGT
Source organism: Gastrophysa polygoni (assembly GCA_963576655.1). NCBI lineage: Eukaryota > Metazoa > Arthropoda > Insecta > Coleoptera > Chrysomelidae > Gastrophysa > Gastrophysa polygoni. The sequence goes on along the minus strand of OY755088.1, from coordinate 19,070,593 downwards.
TGTTTGTAAGAAAGCAAGTAGCAATAGTTCTGAAATAATATGATTTTTTCACTACGAAGCTGAGAAATCACGATTATTCAAGGAATTCCTCTAATGAGAAGTAACACTTTTTTGACCTAGGTAAATAATGATAAAAAAAAAATTCTACTCAGGCAAACAATGAATTGTCAATAGCTTGGATGATATTTAGTATACACATACGTAGATAACGATGCCTATGCAACCACTGAAACATTCATCATTAAGTGAAACCTTAAGGAAATATAGATGACACTGCGGAATTCACTACAGCCTCATACATTGTCGTATTCACGCAAATGTTCCTAGTATATTTCTCATTGTATTTGAATAAACTACTGACTTAAGAAAACTCCGAATGCAAAAATCTACAGGATTTAAATCTGGCGATCGAGCAGGCCAGATGCAGATATGACAGATGTTTCATTGTTTCTGCACTAGAGATTATTTGTCACAAATTGAATGAGGAATTCGAAATTGAATTTCAATCTGAAATATCTCAGCGGCGTATTGTTCTTCGAAAAAATTGAGATCATTACCCGTATGCCTTAGCAATAAATGAATAGCCAGTTCTTCAGAAAAACTTCAGCATCCCGTATATCGGAAAACGAAGCATTTCCGGGCGAAAATTATGGAGCAAACTGTCATTACTTTTTTCATGCAGAATCGCACCTTGAAGTTTGTCGCAGCTATTCACTTACACCCTGTATAATAATCATCGAGTTTTGCATGATCATGGTCCGGTATGCTACCAGCTGGATCATTTATTTTTTCTACTATTTGAATTTGCGTTCTCAGAAGTTGATGAAAATGCCAGCCAAAAAGTCAACTATCTTAGGAGATAAGATAAGTATACAAGAACATGAGAAAAACTGACATTTCCTTTTTGATCACTCGTGTATTCAGTCGGTCCGAAACACAAATTCTTGATAATTCATTCAAATTTTAATAAGTCATCGTATTTGGGGACTGACAGCTTTCGAAAAATGCAATGAAAAAATCAGGTCCGTATCTAAAACGTCAGATCATGAATTTGAGATGATCTGGAAAGTGCCATTAACAAAGTAAAATAAGTGAAAATCAGAAACGAAATCACATTTTTTCGCACAACTTTGTTGTATTTCAAGATCCTCATCCATGAATATAATCGAATATATATATATATATATATATAAATATAAATATATAAACATATAAATATATAAATATATATATATATATATATATATATATATATATATATATAAACTATAGGGACTTGAATTATTATGACTATATCAATTTGTAAGAACCTGTATATTTGGAGACTAATTATATTGGGATATACATTGCCAACGATTCATTTTTCCACCATCATCACCAAGTTTGTTTTTTCTTGTAGACGCCGTATTGACTTAAGCTATTTTGAATAGACCTCCGGATTGTCATTTTATGATGTGTCACAGGTTACCCTTCAAATCCCTAAATTCTGAAATGTTTGAAAATCTTTCTCATTAGGGTTTTTTTGGAGTTGGTTCTCCTTCATAGGTCTGGCTCGGAAATTTAATGTGCGAAGTACTAGAATTCGAAAAAACAAAGTTCATGACCGGGCAGAGAATATACAATCAACTATGTAGATTGCCTCATGCAACATATTTGTCCTGGGCTTTAATTTTTCATTCTGTTCATTTTTATTTCGTCCCATAAACATAAATATTTGAATATATTTCAAATGTCATTTCTGTTTCCATTCCTTGTATGATCTGGTTTTGCCAATATGATTCATAAAATCATGACATCCCAATTTCGAATTGACAGATCGCTTTTGTTGGCTGCCAACAAAGCTATCCAGATCGATATATCTTCCTACTGATGATATACTCTTTTGCCAAAAAAACGTATAAGATATCTTGAATATTCTTGAATTTTTCGGTATTTCAATTCAGAGCAAGGAAGTGAAGAGAAAATGCGATAATTACATTCATTCACAACCATATGTGTAATGCTGTCATTATTAACGTCATTGAAGGTTGGGAAGTGTCACGTTACACACCTCAACTTCCCAACCTCACTTCCCGCCCTCATCTCCCGCGAATTCAATATCCGACTTCATCTGACATTTATTGACTTCATATGACATTTATTTATATTGGTGACAATTTGGTAATTTGTCGTTGAATGTAATATTTCAGGTATGTTCAGAACGAAACAGAAATTCATTAATTTTAATTGAAATATGATGGTTGTGAATGAAATAGTATACAAACCTCGGTAGGAAGTTTCATTCCTGTCTCGAGATCATAGCTACTAATCTCTTACTAATCTCACAACAGGAATGAATCTCTTCCCATCTCGGTGTGTAATATACTATTTCAGACCTACATACTGCATACTGGTCATTAGACTAATTATCCGATTCCCAACAGATTCAAACACTTAGAGTTTGTTCGGTTTCGAAGGAACGAGTTGACGGTTACTAATGGTTACCGACTGCTGACATTTTACGTTCATCGATCAAACGATTCGACTTATTGAACAGTTTGTGAAGAAAAGCTCGAAGATCAAGTGTTTATTTATACTAGTAAAATGGAGGAAGACACCGACGACAACATGAATATCAAAAAAGGTGTTTTATGCCCCGATCATCCACTTTTGGAGAAGTTCCAACAAGCATTGAAAGAACATCTGCTCTTGCAAATCAATCGCATGAAAGATGAAATCTTCGAAATCGAGACCGACACCAAGAGAAAAGATGCCGAACGAGAACAACTGGGCGTACAAACCTACGAAGCTCAACAAATGGTCTGCAATCAGCAGAAAACATTAGAAACTATCATAGCTAATCTACAAAGTGTAACTGCTGCGAAAGAACAAGTACAGAATGAACTGGAACAAGAGAAGATGAGTCATAAGGAGCTGATGGAGAAATATCACCAGTCTGAAAAAACCAACAGGGAACTACAAAACGAAATAGAATCTGTGAACCTCATCATAAAACAGATGTCTCAGTGGGAAAGCAGAATCGAGTCCCACATATCAGTGAACAAACGTATAGCAGAGAAAACTAGAAGAGACAACCTGCAGATAGCTCAAGAGAACAAGCAACAAGACATCCTGATATACAAGTTGCTGGTTGAAATATGGAAGCTCGAATCAGAGATAGAAACCATCAATACGCAGATCAAAGTGAAAGAAAGTGAAATAGAGCACTTGGAGCAAAACGTCGCACTTGGTAACACCAACGTTGAAGCTCTACAAAGCGAATACAGATGCCTGATGCATTCCTGGAATTCCGTAGTCGTGGCTATCGGTAACAGGGATAAGGGTCTGGAGTGCATCCATGATGAACTGAACAAATTGCGAGAGAAACATAAAAGTACGGTTTCCGAAACGGAGCAAGTGAAGAAACTGATAAAAAAAGAACTGCTCGAGAACGAGAGGTACACCATGATAAAGAGCAGATTCGAGATGGATATTAAAAATTGTTCCTCTCAAATCGAAGAAGAAATGAAAAAGAAAGTAATGATCGAAAAGGAAATGCTAGAGCTGCAAGCTATCCTAGATGGAACAGATAAGGAAATCGATGCCCTCCAGAACGACAACCAGTTGAGAGAAAACGCGCTGACTGTCTTATCCAAAGATTTCGACAAGGTTTTCACGAAGAAAGCAGATCTGGAAGAAGCTTTACTCAAACACTTGGAGGCGCAACTAGTCAATAACAAAATCTCTAAGAACCTTACCAAATTCTACAGCATGGCGAGAGGTAAGAAACGTGAGGTGGAAGTTATAATGACCGAAGCAGAAAACAAAAGTAGCCTCATTAGATCCGAAACAGAGTCCCAAAAATACAAAAATAACGACAACAACCGCTTGCTCAAAGAAGTTATTGATCAGCAAGCTGCTCTGGCAAAAGAAGCTGATGATCTACAAGCCGAGAAGGATAACCTAGACCTGTTATTCAGGAAGAAAGAAAGAGAAGTTGAAGTGTTGAACAATAAATTGGAGAAAGTGAGTGTGAAACCTGACGACCTAACTTCCCCTCAAGACTTGCAAATATTAGAGCTGGAGAAGTATATCGAGGAAACCCAAACCAACATCAAAAACCTGCAAACTTACTGGTTGAGGGAGCAAAATAATATCTTAGCGGTTTCCAACGAACGCCAACAACAGATCCATGAAATCAATTTGCTGAAGAAACAAACGCTCATCCTGGAGCAGAAGAATTTAAAGATCAACGACGACTTGGACACGTACAAAAAGTACGAAGACAAGGTTTCGCACAACATCAACAGTCTCCAGAACAAAGGAGTGGCTTTGTGCGAGAACCTGTTCAAAAAACGCAATAAGAAAGTGGATTTAGACCGGAACAACTCCTTGCTCCAGTCCCATTACGATACAAAATTGAAGGAGGCCGAGCTGTCGTTGCTGCAAATCGAAGCGGAAATTGCTGAGATCGAAGAAGATAAGGTGGCCCTGAGCAAAGAGTTGATGGACACGAACAGGGAGGCTTTGGAATGGGAGAAAAAGCTGGTGATGGCCAGGGAAGCGTTGGGCAGTATGAAGCAGGAGAGAAGTAGCGGAGGCGACATCGATAATATGAAATTGGAGATACATCGAATGGAGGTGATCTATGGGCAAATGAAGAAGGCACAAGAAAAGTTGTTGAAGGACTTGGAATTCTGTTTATCCCGAAGGAATTCCATTTATATGACGTCTGAGGCGAGACAGAAGAGAAACGTGTCGAAGGTTCGTTTGAATTTCAGATTTCACTAAACTCAAGTGATTCTACTGTTCGCGACATGCTGTTTTCACTTGTTTTATTCAAATTGTGAAATTTGGATTGCCAAAATGGTCAGTCAGTCTTGTTTCATTGAATACAGTGTCCATCTAGAGTCCGTTCTCCCTACTAATTTTTTAACCATCTGGTATATCGCAACGACATTTGGTGCTGGAATAGGACACGAAAACCTACTTTTTGAGAGCGAAGTACCGGTGAGCGTTGATACTATCTGTCCTCAAAAACTCTCTTCTAGCCTTTTATCAGTCGAATTCATCAATAGACTCAACAACCGATTCGAATTCACAAAGAAAATTGATTAGCAAAATGCTTTATCCGGAAGTGACCACTTTTGAAACGTTAACATTTCGAAAACAATTAAATTCATCTATCTAGCTCGAAAATAGGACTTTCCCTTTGGAAGTGTCCGATTTGGCCGATTTGCCTTGATAAAAGAAACACAGAATCAGGATCATGAATGTTGAATACATTTTGTGACTCACGAAAGTTTGGAATCATTGCGATAATTGTTTTTTGACACCGAATATGGTTATGCTCGGAAAGCTTCCTTCAAACTGTGAAAACTATTCAGAAAATAGCTCGGCTAAAGATAAATAAGAATGACAAATTCGATTGAAATATTTCTATCAACGAGTCACTTCCGGCTAAACCGGAAATATACATAAACTTCTTTATTCCAACTAGAAAAACTTGTATGTTTGATTATCTTTGGATTCCTCATTCAAATCTAACTGAAGTTTGTCAGATGTTCCCCAAGTTCAGCAGTTTTCCAAGGAAAATATATAATTTTCAGGTTTTGTAGCATGTCCATAGAAAACCAAATGGAGTTGAATCAAGTAATCGTAGCATCATTCAATCTTTTGAAGATGAAATGAACAAAATCCAATCGATTGAATGTCAATCAGTTATTGAATCGAATTTTGAACATCGATACGTTACATCGATAATATGATCAATAGTTTGTAATTGAAACTTGATTCATCCAAATGGATGATGTGAGATGAATCCATTAAGGCCCAAAAAATACATATTTTTTTTTTATATACTGTCGGTGAATTATTGAAGGTGGTGGTATATAATTCTTTCTAGATTCCGGTGATTTTTTTTTAGAAACGAGAAGATGAAATCCCAGAAAATCTAGGAAAATGTAAGCTTTTTTCTTCAATACAAAATTGCTTGACTTCAGTTTACGAAACATCAAACTTCACTTAGAATTCAATGAGGAATCAAAAAATAATGGAACATATAAGGTATTCTTTTTGAAATAACAAAGCTGACGTCTACTTCCGTTCCAACAAGAAATGACACCTCGACAAAAATATTCCAATCGACATTTCTTGAGTAAGTTCATTCGTTCACTCACGAAAATGAAATTACAATTCGTAGATTTCGTTCTGAAAATCTTGTACGTGTAAAGAATGAGGATTGTTAGTATAATGATAATTATAATAAAAATAATGACAATTTGCGTTGATTTCGCCTAGCGGAGTTTAGCAGAGAGAGGTACTATTCAAATGAAAATCATAGAAATGGGGAAAAATTAACATTTCAAAAGATGAAAACCATCTTTTCTTCTGAATGCAGCCGAATGAACGAACGTCATGAGAGTTTTTCTCAATTATACAGGATATTCGACAGTTAGTCATTGATAATGATAATTTTCAGCAAATACGAACATGTCCTTTCGATTTTCAATATTTTTTGAATACATAAATTTCGAGAAGAATGAAATAATGACGATTTTATGGATTGAGGCTGGAAAAGTACCATTTCGGAAAAAAGAATGTTTTTTTTTTTTAATTTTGTGCCACCTCATTATAGAAACATCTCGAATTAATTCAAGTTAATAACTGAAAGAGTTGTTTGAGGAAACACTAAATACTGAATTTTTTCTGATTTTTCCGGATTTATGAATGAAATTTCAAAATATTGATATACAGGTTGTTGTTTCGACTCGAAACTCACTAATTAATTTATTGAGGCAGGACCTGGAATGAGACTTCTTTTCATTACGCTAATCGATACCACAGTGGACAAAGAACATACGACCCAAATATTACTAAAGTTATGATCGATTGGAAAAATAGGAAAAATGAATGAATCACCTTATATCTTAGTTATAAAGAACGATAGACTCATCAAATATTCTCATCTCGGTGTCCTCCATCTACCTTCACTCACTGTATGCGCATTTCCCAATGGAACACCCTGTAGAAACATACTTGGTGTAGTTATGTGTGTAATGCATTTTGGGTCATTTAATTTCTGTAATGAAAGTAGTTGACACCGAATATTGGACGTACACAAGATTTTTGACCTTTTCGTAGTCGTGTTGATGTTGCTAAATCGAGACAAGGGCGATAGACAATTTCGCATTCGTTTAAAATTCAAAGAATAAGAGTGTCACACGAAGTGATTTTCGATTTCCAAGTGAGGTATTGTCTGTTTGTGCATAAATTTTCGAGCAAGCCGTACGATCTTTGCACTAGTTGGTTCACTTGTTTTACAAATCTCAAATTTCAACCCCAAGCATTCTATCTTCTCTGTAAAAGCAATGCAGTAACCATTTCTACTCGTGATGTGATATTTTCTATGGCCCTCTGGCCGGTCTTCAATATTGGCAAACAGGTAGAATGTCTGTGAAATTTTCAGGAAGACAGAACCAGAATCAATTACCAAAGAAAAATGGACAACCTCCGGAACAAAATAAAACAAACCGAGGACGAAATCAAAGAGCTGAAAACCCAATGCAAGAAAGCGACAGATTCGATCGAAACGACGAAGCGCCACATATACGACTCCAACCAAGAAGCGTCCACCCTCCGAGAGTATTCGGACGATCTACTGGACCAGCTGGAGACGTCCAAAAGTAACAAACAATTCAATTTGGAGCTACTGGTGATGCAGCAGAAGAAGCACTCCATGTATCACTATCTGTCCATGGGAAGGAACACTTATACGGTGTACAAAACGGCTGAACAGCTCACTTCGGAGTATAGCAAGCAGAAGGACCTCAACGGGAGGCTCAACACGATTGTGGAGAATTTGCGCAGCGATTTCCCAAACTACGAACATCAGTTGAACAGAATCAATAATACGTTGAAGATTGCTGCTTTGACGATGTATACATAATTTCGATGGATTAAATGTACTAATTGTTCTGGCAAAGAGTTTGCTATTATTATTGATGGTACCTATAACGATATTGTTACAAATGAACTGATTTCAGATCGAGGGACAGGGTAAGATCACACAGTGATGACATGGGATGCATTCTGCTGAGACGATTCTAGAATTACTAGAACTTCTTAGGTGCAACAAAGTGATAGGAGTGACGAATATTTGACATTTTCCCCACTGCAGTCCCTTCATTTTGGTGATTCCTCACGTATTGATGGAATAAAGTATGACCAGAAATATAACCGTGTTGCAACAACACGACACTTCTTCCAGAACCAGAATCAGATCAAATTCTAGCAGTTTTTCTAGATTTTCTGGGATTTCCTCTCTGAAAATTAATAATTTTTCCAATATATTTGTAGTGAGGACAGATTTATGATTTGCCCCAAGATGTCTCTACGCTTGAAATTCAACTTTCAGATACTCAAAAGAGAAATTCTCTATTTGTCAGTGACACCTTGTTTTTAAAAAAGATTAGAATACAATTATATTTTTAATGAAATCAAAACTTCTACTTATCTTAGTGGACGTTTCGGGAACGAATCTGCTCCCGTTTTTAACAATTTATGTATTTTTTCCTTCTTAATATTTTCGATTTCTTATCTATTTTCTGCACTGGAAAGTGACAAGTTGTCAGACATAAGGAATTCTGGTAAGCAGGTTATTCTTCATGAATTGATATTGAATTTACCATTTTCATATTCAGTTTTCAGAATTGGTGCCAAATTCTATCTTTATCAACTGAACAAGCAGACAAATGCTAGCAGATTCTGTAATTTTCCGTTTTTGGTTGTTGTCTTCTTTTTCTATGACCTCAATATTAATCCAATAGGCCATATATTGTCTATCTTCAGTAAGGATTAGTCGATCAAATTGTGATTTGTCGGTATATCTTGAACTCATTTATGTGGAAATAGTGTAGCGATGAGAAAAGCTACAAAACGTGTTTCTCTCGATCCAATTTTGTTGAAAAATGTTTTTTTATATTCATTTATTTATTCACAGGATACCCTTAATACAAAAAATAAATATGCTATACATGTGATTCATAGTGAATGTGCTTAAAACTAATGAAAAAAATGTGCGAGAATTTACAAAGAAATATTGAAACAATGATTTGACATGTGTTCTAGAACTGTATGGTAACCCATGAAAAATGTCTATGTCATTTTCATCAATAAATCTCAATGATTTTTCAATAGGTGAATGTAATCCATAATTTGTAGAATGGTGTGTTATTCGAGAGAGGTTTGTATTTCTCAGGGTTCTGTTTGGCACATTGAAATTAATTAACTTCAGTTAACTCGGGCACACAATAATTCCATTGATTGATTTGAAAACGAAACATGAGTCGTTGGTTATTCTACGATTTTCCGAAGTCTGCATTTTCAGTTTATCGAGTATTAAAGAAAAATCATGGTTCTCTACGGTAATATTAAGTGTATGTGCACAAAATCCTAAGAATTTGTTCTGAGTACGTTCTAATGTATAGTTATGGACTTGATAAAATGGTGACCAAACAATAGAAGCATAATCTAAGTGAGAAACTCCAAGTGACATGTACAACATCTTAATTGTATGGACAGAAACTATGTTACGGTTTCTAAGAATGCACCCCAAAATCTTCGAAGACTTTATTGCTACATCATCGAAGTGTTTTAAGAAACTCATATTTTGATCGAAAACCACGCCGAAGTCCTTCACTGATGACATAGATAATAATTCTTTATCATCAATGTAATGAGAAGGATCATTCTATTTTTCATTTTATAGAAGCTTATAAAGGAGCATTTTTTAATGTTGAGATGTAGTTTATTTTTATCGCACCATTCAATTAACCTGTTTGTCTTCTTGCAGACTTTTTTCATCCTTATGTGAGTTAACAGGTCCATACAGTTTCAAATCATCAGAAAATAGTAGATATTTACTTCAAGTGAAGCAACCTCAGATATCATTGATGAAGAGGTTGAATAGTAATGGAGAACAGTGTGAACCCTGCGGAACACCAGATGACACAACACTATCATTTAGTAGATAAGACCCCACTTTAACTTTCTGTTTGCGACTTGTTAAAAAGCTCTTCAGTCAATTCAATAGAGTTCCATTGAAACCGATATTTTTTAATTTGAATAATAATAAATTATGGTCTACCCTATCAACTGCGTTGCTGTTCCAAAGTTGATATATTGTCACAACCCCAGGTCATTGGGCTTCAAGACTGAGGGTTCTGGTAACCAATTACCAGTTTCCTCCTTTAGGGGTTCCACTCTTTGTTTTGTCCCATCTATTTGTTAACCCAGTTCATGAGGTAAGGTGGTAAGTAATTAAAAGAGTTGGATGAAATCAATACATCTATTCAAAGATAAAAATAACCCAATGTACTTACAAAGAAATCATGTCTTCTGGCCTGTGTCACACCTTGAGGACGTCCTGCGATCGAGTGTCGATCATCCGCGCAAAAATTCCTCTCTTTCGAATCAAAGTCATATCTCAATCATCAGCAATTTCAATTCTTCCCGTGAAAAGCGAACATTTGTCGATCTGCAGAAACTGCAGTCTTGGCAATTATTATTTATGTTAACAACATTACTTGGCCCGATGTGAATTGGATACTCCCTGATATGACGCCTAGGAGATTCGAGAGAAATACGAAGAAATAAATGTTTCTTAAAAGTGTTTTTGTTTATTGGTTTTCCCCAATAATGTGACAATATCATTGTTGTAACTTATCCGTTACTGTTGATCTTTTAGACATAAAACCATGTCATTGATGATCATTGATGGTCATCAATGATCTCTTTACATAAAAAACTGATTTGGTCAAACACTAAGATGTCAAACAACTTGGGTATTGCAGACTGTATTAGATATACCTCTATAGTTTTCAATATTTTCTTCTTCACCAGATCTTAATAAGGGTATTATTTAACTATTTTCCAGATTTCAAGGAAAATGCCAGTGTTCAAAGATAGATTAAAAATCATACAAAGTGGTTGCGCAAGAGAACAAATACTTTGTTTAAGAAATGAATTGGGTGTACCATCATGCCCACAAGAGATCTTAGGAGGAATTTTACTGATCTTGACGCACACTGCGGAAACCGAGACACACCTATATCATGATTTCTTATAATTGTTCGCATATATCGTAGAGAAGTAGTCTGCAAACAGCTGTGAAATTGCTTCACCATCGCTAGCGACCCTGTTTTCCAGAAATGAGTTCTTAGGAATACTAAATGAGTTTTTATTATTTACGAATTTCCAGAATGATCTTGGATCTTCTGATAAGTTGTTTTCTATTTTGACCGATTCTTACACTGTACTCTAAGATCAATGAATTTCTCATGATATAACATATTACCTGTTTGTTTGTACTTTTTATGAATTTCCCTCTTTTGTATAACCAAACGCCTCAAATTGGCATCAAAACCATTTCGGAAAAGATGATGTCTTGTATTTTTTCAGCGGAAGAAATTGTTTTATTGCCATGTTCAAAATGTGATGAAATGTTTCAATCAATGATCAAACGTGTTTACATTGTTGATATCTGAGCATTCTGCCAGATTTATTGGTGATGAATAATTGCTTAGTCTACTTGCATCAGCATTGATGAAATCATAGTAATACTCCACATATTTTAGTTTTTTGTCGCTCATATTATGAATATAAATACTGAAAGAATATGCTTCGTGATGAGCTGGGAAGTAAAGGATCAATACTGGCTAAGCTAATAAGTTGTTTACTGTTTCCTAAGGTTTTCCAACGAGCTTCATAACAGATAATAAATAACAGATAATCAATAATATTCAATCATAGTATTATAGTAACATAAGGGATTCACGACATACCAATCGAACAAGTATCGACACAAGAAGAGGAAACTTCAATGTGTCTTCTTCGAGGTCTCCATGTATGGGTACCTATTTTGGAAGACGAAATAAACCAACATTTCTTCGGGAACCATGCTTTCGCTCATATTATATAACACTTTGGGCAAACTTTGTGTGAGGAGAAGCTTTCTGCAATTGTTTTTTTTTTTTTTCGTCATCACCAACTTATACTAGTGGTCGCATAAAAACATTATGGAAACGAGAGCAGATGCGTTCCGGAAACGTCTACTATGCGTGCGGAAAAGTACTACCTTGCGCACGCTCGTAGGAAATGATTATTTTCCCAACGAGTGCGCAAAGTGTTACTTTTCCGCACGCTTCGCGTCGTTCGACTAACTGTATTTGCGTGCACTCTGCACACGTGTTAGGAACAAAATTTTTTTTACGAGCTTCCTATCAGATAACGAAAATGGAAAAAAATATGATTTCCTCAATAATATTTGATTAGACATGAAAGAGAGAACTATTGAAATGGAAATTGAATATTAATAAAAAAATCAAAATTATTCATCAATAATATCTATAACAATAGAACAATTAAGGACAATACACACATTTTCATCATTTTTCAGTATCCAAAAGTAGTTTTCTTTTTTTGTCTTGAGCTGAAATACAAAAAGTTAAGAATTACAACTGTAAATGGAAATTCGCCTTCGTAGCAGAAGCATATACAGGGTGTTTCATTGGAAACGGTGAATATTTCAACAGTGGATAGGGGTCACTGAGGTGATTTCATTGAACCCATGTTCAATGGGTCGTCGACATCTTATATCCGAGATACGAGATGTTTTATCAATTTTGCCCATATATTTGTTGTCTCTTCACTGTCCAACTAACCTGTATATTTCTCTGGAAATTGGTACACTCACTCAATCTATCTTTCTGAATTTATAGAGGTATCAAAGAATCCAGCTTCACTTGAAATTTGCAAATTCTTTCTGCCCGAAAACAACACCCTGTACATTTGAATATCTCGATTTCTTCGCCCTATTTGGAAAGAACATCGAAATATCTATTCAATGATATACTTCTCATTCATGCACAGACGATTTTTGCTACTCATATCATCGACTTAATTTTTTTTTGCTTATGTTGTGATACAAAGAGGAATCAGATAAGATTTATGCATTTTTTTATTTCCTATTTAGCATAGGTGAGTATTACGTTCAGAAGGAGTGTTTCATATTAGTTCTTGTATTTACCTAGATCACCAGAAGAAGTTTCAGGTCCGTATTAAGAACTAAATAAATCAATAAATTTGCCAAATACTGTCTGTAAGTTTTTCCAGCTTTTTGTGGGACTTTCTCTCCTCGTTTCTATAAAAATAAAGTAGAAGTTATCGAAAGCTATTTCAATATATTTGTAGTAAGGACAGATTTTGGGGCGGATCACAAAATCTGTCCTTTACTGTACTTCATTTTTTTTGGAAACGAGGAGAGAAAATCCCACAAAAAGCTGGAAAATGAATAGATTTGCCCTTTGAACACTTTGTTGAATTGTTCATCAAATTGCCATGAGGCTAATAACCTACAGATATTGCTTTTTTTCTATTATTGGTTGTTAGCAAATGCTTTACATTTATGTCTTCTGTGATTTACTGCGATGAAGTATGTGCCATTTATTCTACATGAGAACAATATGGATATGAGTCAGTAATCATTCAATTTTTTGTATTATGCATCAACGAAATCAACTGATCACCTGACAATTTGACAAAGGTTTCAAAGGGCAAATCAACCTCAAAGACCCCCATCCTCATTTGAAATATTTACCTTTCCGAATGAAACACCCTATATGGAAGATAGTTTGAATAGGAAAATTGAGTTATCTATCAGAATATTGAATTGTCCATCTTCTTCCGAACAGATCAAAATATCTGATGAGGTTGTGGAATCAACTCTTCGAGAAATATCTAACGTTTCTGATCAGCAGCAACATGTAACATCTTCGGGACTTTATGTTGGAAGTGATTGTTCAAACTTTACTAATCAATTATCATTCAAATGAATGAAATTGTTTTATGGTGAATAATTGACTTTGTTAAAAATAAATCCTTCAAAAAGTAATGTTTCATGTTTATTTTGTGAATTATTTCAGCAGTGGAAAAGTCATTTTTCGACAGTGAGATGCAGACAGTCGTACAAAAATATGATTTTCGGCCGGGGCGGGGCGCGTCTAAACAGCTAGATCAATCAGGCCCTGGGCCCTCGTCTCCCTGATTCCGACCCTGGTTCCATCGCGACGTCGTCGTCAAATGAAGCGACACGGCACTCACATTTAAATAATGACGTTCTCGAGGCGTCACACTCACGCCTAATGGAAGACGCGTCTGTCACGATGTCTGGATGAGCACTTTTGGCCATTGTCTGCGGATTACTTAGCACCGCTCCGTGTCTTATTCCCGCCTGGTGACAAATGAACAGGTAGCTTTTCAATAGGTCTGGGAGTGTGCGAGATGTATCTTCATTCGAGGGGGTGGGAAAGGGGGGTAGAGAATGAGGGGATACGCCGAATTTGCGCCCACTGCAAGCGAATTGAGTTTGCGGCAGCAGATTAATTGTCGCTCATGTCTGAGTGATTATAGACGAGATCACAAACATCCAGATTTCCTACAGTAAAGTAACGCCATATAGTGAAAAAATTTGACAAGGGTTCTCGACAACGCCGAAATACATTATTTTGGAGACTCTTGCACGGTGGATGGAAAAATGATACAAGAAACGAACGAAGATACAACAGAAATTATCGACGAACACTTTATACTGACACCGTGCCAAGAAAAAAGTGAAACACTCACCAATAAGAGTACTCTAATCTAACTGAACAAGAAAAAAGAAGAAGACAGGTGACCCCAGAAGAGGATGAGCAAGAAAAATCAGAATTCTCACAGAAGGTGGAAATAAAATACAAGGCACTCAAAGATATAGCCAAGAAAATGGCAGATGAGCTATAAATGGCAAAAAAAAGTTATCACGGAGATCCCGAACACAACAAAGAAATGAAGAAAGCCATCAACAAATTCGGATGAATTCTTTGTTTCTGGCTCATGTTCGTTTGATATGGAAAACAATCGAATAAATCACAAAATACAAATGGATATTATATTTTCAGTGAAATTTCTAATAGAATCATTAAAATAATTTACTTTATCTGAGTGGAACACTTGAAAGAAAGCTATTTTATTGCCACGTACTAGCCAACCGGTTTCTGTGGAAAATTCTCCTTTCTTTTTATTTCCTCTGTACTCTTGAAAATGTATTACTGATGCTATTTTAGACTGGAAGTGAAAATGTATTATCATTATTATTAGTACAAAGTCACGTACATTGGACATGAAGTAATATATCAGCTTTTACCAATAAATGTCTCTGTCGGCACTTTAATAATCTGTTTAATGAACGATTTTTCGTGTATTAATATGGTCCATTATTACAAGATTTTTAGTTGTTTCATTTCATGCTGAATATGCTCATTATCCATGCATCACACATTTTCCACAGTAGGACGGATTGTTTTATTTCTGCCCCCGGAGCGACGCACTCGAAAAACCAATTGCAAGGGTTCTCGACAACGCCGAAATACTCTTATATTATTTTGGATAAATTCAATTCAGACTTGCACGGTGGATGGAAAAATGATACAAGAAACGAACAAAGATACAACAGAAATTATCGACGAACACTTTATACTGACACCGTTCCAAAGAAAAAGAGAAAAACTCACCAATAAGAGTACTCTAATCTAACTGAACAAGAAAAAAGAAGAAGACAGGTGACCCCAGAAGAGGATGAGCAAGAAGAAGGCATTCAAAGATATAGCCAAGAAAATGGCAGAGGAGCTATAAATGGCAAAAAAAAGTTATCACGGAGATCCCGAACACAACAAAAGAAATAAAGAAAGCCATCAACAAACTGGATGGGTATGTGAACAGAATGCTCAAAGCGATAGGTGTAATAGCGGATGTGATGGAAGAACTCAACGTGGGGATGAGGGCAGAGAAAAGACAAAAGCCGGAAGTACCACCGCAGGTACAAACTGCCAAGGAAACAAAGGAAGTAGGCACCCAAACAGTCGATAACAGTGAGGAGACGATAAACATGGCGAGCATAATAGAAAAGGAGCTAGAGAAAGATTTGAATGAAGAAGAGATAGAGGTACTCATTAACCTGCAATGGCCAGAGGAGAGGAATCTTTCCAGAGATGCAGAAGGAGCACAGATGTAAGGGTTGATAGGAGATGAAAGGGTAGTCATAATTATAGCGGAACAAGGAGACCAGGATATGAATAAAACTACAAAAAAGGCTATGGAAAGGAACCAACAACTCGCTAAGATCTTAGAACAGGAGACCTTGAAGCAGGAAAATTGGTTGAAGCAAAAACGGTTAGTGAAATTCTGGTGGAACGAGGCGAATTCAAGGAACCAGAAGAAAAGTACACATACATCATCACAACGGCGAAGGGACAAACAGGAAAGGACAGAAATAGCCTCTGAACAAATCTGAAGGAAGTCCTAGATATATCCAGAAGAAACGGTAGCAGAAAGTATCTAGAGTACACAGATAAAAAGGATTTCTTAAATCAATGCGAGACTGCATTGGTTCAAATTAATGGTGCTCTTGAATAGGTCCAACCAAATATTTATTTGATTTTCATGCAAAATTTTCTTGACTCATTCATAGAAGACAATCTTGGCTCGAATAAATATTTTTTTCAGGTTAACGTGTACTTTCTTTGGAATAATAATACGATAGTTTCAACCGAGAATTATTCATCTCGTGTGAAGTAAATCTTACACCATGGTTGAATAATTTTTTCTTGAGTCGAGAGATTTTGAACTTGTTACTAATACATATTATTTCATTATTATGATTATTTTTTTTCTTTAAGAACTTCATTTTCTTGTGGCAGAAGATTTCCTGTTTAAAGGAAATGATGCACAGGTCACTATGATATCCTCATCAATTTCAAAGAAACCCTCCATGTTCTTGCCTCAAGATTCACTGAATTTGATGCAAGTCTAGTAATTCTGTGAATGAATTAACCAACATTTTCTTGTATACCAACAATAATTTTCGTATTATTATTAGCGTCTGAGAAAATGTTATTTTATGATTTTTTTCCACTATTTCTGTACTTACTTCCGTTCTAAGTCTGGGTCACATCATCAAAAAAAGGAATAAAATAAATTCTCAATTGATAACACGTAACTTTATTACACAAAAATGAAACGAACATAAAAAATAGTAATAAAGAGGGTAACTTATACGCAATATACCTAAATATCTGCCTGTATGAAAATAATAAAACATCAATGGAACTATAAGGTAGGGTAGGTATTCGTAACAAAATCATTCAGTGTTGTAGGGACGCCATCGCCATTAGAAATGTTCGTTCCTGTTTGAAAATAATATACAGTTTCACTTACCCTCACAGATTGCCCACAAATGTGGAATGCCCCACTGATTTAGCAATAATTTCACATCATTCATGATTACACACACTTTAAAAACACTGTGTACCGGTATTCTTACAAAACAGCATCCAAGTCCGTATGTCTGTAATCCTGTAATCGAGAAGGTAGTGAATGAGTCGTAGTGTCGTAGATTGTTTTAGCGTTGCAGCTTCGTAGATCGTAGTTCGTAGTTCGTCTTCGTAGGGTATCTCAGTTGCAGGACACAGGGCATGCTCGTAGATATGTAATCGTCACGAGTCCCCACTTTTTGCAGCCAAGAACCGATTCTTTTGACTCAATATAATAATTCGAAACGGGAATCGCGGTTTTCTTGTATCGAGAAATATAATGATTACGTTGAGCAAATTCATGTCAAGAAAGTTCGTGAAACTATTCAAACATGCCAATTAATTTGTGACAAATACATATTGCTCACATGAAATCAAAAATTCTCGTCCGAAGAAATTTTATTTCGAGAAAATTAATTTCTTTGGTTGGAGAAATCCTTTTTATCTGTGTATGCTGGTAAAAAACACGAAGTGAATGTCGTACTATATGGAGAACACAACACAGTGCAGGATGGAGAGAAACCAGGAGAAAACAAGACGAAGAAGTCATAATCCTGATATAACTTTTAAAAAACATGAAGGAAAAAGTCGATACAGAAGGTATAATGATTGACAGTATCAATAAACTATACAACGGCAATGTACAGGTCAGAATGAAAGGGAAGGAAGAAAAGACCAGAGTTCTCTTTCGGGAAGCAATGACCAAAGAACTGAGCGGGGAGGCAGAGGTACATATGAAGCAGAGTTTTATGATATTCAACATTGACGAAACAGTGCCGGAAGTAGAGGTACAAGATGTGCTGGTGAAGAAAACAAATACCCTAGAGGCAGAAGGTATACGAATCAAATTGACGGAAATGATCGAGGACTCAAGTATGCCTTCATCACAATTAGCGAAAACGGGGCTGAAATACTCGAACACAAGACGAAAATAGGTAAGGGATGGTACAGGTGGCGTATCAGAAGAGTAAGGGAGGTCAGGAGATGCTATGAGTGCCATGGAATAGGTCACATAGCGAGAGATTGCAGCAAAAAAGAGGAAGAAGCAAGATGTCACAAATGCGGAGAGACAAGACACTTGAAAAAAGAATGCCAAGGGGTGCAAAGATGCTATAGGTGTGAAGTAGATGGACACAAAGCAATTTCAATTTTCTCAACTCCTGGTGTTTCCGGAAATAGCATCATCATGGAACACCCTGTATACTATAAATTTTTTGAAAACATCATAATGTGTATATGGAAAGCCCATCGATGATCCTTCCGATAGATACCCATATGAAAAAATGGAAAAATATCGTTTCGAGTAAAAACAAAACGTGGTAGTTTGTTTGAGTACTTTAGCCCTATTTTCAACCACGATACTTTCTTTACCATATTTTCGCTAGTGTAGCATAATTTCGATAATTTGGGATTAGTTTATGGGGTTCCCAATTATATAGATCGAAAATGAAATGTTTGTTCGAACAAATATATCAATCTGCTTCCTGAACTAATATATAATAACTTTTATTCAATTTTTCAGAAACGAGAAGAGGAAATCCCAAAAAGTGGATAATAAATTCGATAATACAATTAGAAATGTCATACAAATTTGTTCGTGAACATAGCAACATAGAATGTGCGTAAAGAACCCACTTATTGAAGTTAGAAAGTCTACAGAAAACATTAAAAAAAACATATTAAACAAAAACCATGCTTATTACAGTGACTTATTGCTCTTAAAATGCCGAATAATGGATGTCCAACAAACTTACTGTTACGAAGATTCTTGTCCTACAACATGAAAAAAATCAATCAATTAATCGATATAAATCATACCTATGATACTAGATACAAGAAAGATGAGAAAATAAATTTAATTGAACCAAAAAAAAAAACAGTGGATCAGAAAAGACACGACTATCTATCGAAACAATTGTATCAAAATATTCCGAACATTTTGAGGACCAGGACCATTATGTAGAGACTCACTCGACACATGACTACAACCATTTTCATTTTTATTTTCGTCTCTTTTTTTCATCAGAAGATTATTATTGTTATTACAACTATCATTATTATTATTATTATCATTATTATTACAATGATTATTATTATTATTTTTATTATTTCTATCATTTAAATCATTTTTACTCGAATGAATTCTTTGTTTCTGGCTCATGTTCGTTCGATATGGAAAAAAAAATCGAATAAATCACAAAATACAAATGGATATTATATTTTCAGTAAAATTTCTAATAGAATCATTAAAATAATTCACTTTATCTGAGTGGAACACTTGAAAGAAAGCTATTTTATTGCCACGTACTAGCCAACCGGTTTCTGTGGAAAATTCTCCTTTCTTTTTATTTCCTCTGTACTCTTGAAAATGTATTACTGATGCTATTTTAGACTGGAAGTGAAAATGTATTATCATTATTATTAGTACAAAGTCACGTACATTGGACATGAAGTAATATATCAGCTTTAACCAATGAATATCTGTGTCGGCACTTTGATAGTCTGTTTGATGAACGATTTTTCGTGTATTAATGTGGTCCATTAATACAAGATTTTTAGTTGTTTTATTTCATGCTGAGTATGCTCATTATATCCACGCATTACATTTTCCACAGCACGACGGATTGTTTTCCTTCTGCCCCCGGAGCGACGCACTCGAAAAACTAATTGCAATCTGGATGACAAAAAGCTCGAAGGTAAAAAGAAACGAGGAAATGCGAGGGAATCGGGACCTGCAGCACAGGACGTAAAGCGCGTACCTTTTATGAAAACACGGCGGCCCTTCGTGCGAGCGGGAAAAACCCGCCGGATCATAATTGAGTCGGCTAAAAATCACAAAAATCCACGTCTGGCGATACTCTCGACTCGCCTTATCACGTTTCCCGAAACCGATTCACCTGATTCTAGATTGCTATACCCTCTTCCCTTCCGGAGGTTGTTAGCGGATGGCATAAAAAATAGAGAGTCGATGAGAATCAAGGACTGGTGAATGAGAAGCTCGTAGAATTCGGAATACCTACATCTATCGAAAAAAGCTGAACTATATGATCACATCAAAATTTTGCGAAGCTGGTTTCAATATTCAACGTTTTTCATGTAGCAGTGTCATGCCACTTTTTTATAATATATAATAGTAATAAAAGCTTCATTCAGAGGAAATATTACGATTCAAATAACTACATGTCGTAGAGAATAAGTGAATTGGGGATAAGTGCTAAGCACTTGTTTCCCATGAAGATATACACAGAAAAGTTGAAGTGTTAAAAACGTGAAAATGCTAAATATGAAATGTAGAGCTGTGAAACTATGTGAATTCATGGATATTATAAATATGTGAGAATTAACTATAGAATAGAATAGAATAGAATAGAATAGAAAAGAATAGAATAGAAAAGAATAGAATAGAAAAGAATAGAATAGAATAGAATAGAATAGAATAGAATAGAATAGAATAGAATAGAATAGAATAGAATAGAATAGAATAGAATAGAATAGAATAGAATAGAATAGAATAGAATAGAATAGAATAGAATAGAATAGAATAGAATAGAATAGAATAGAATAGAATAGAATAGAATAGAATAGAATAGAATAGAATAGAATAGAATAGAATAGAATAGAATAGAATAGAATAGAATAGAATAGAATAGAATAGAATAGAATAGAATAGAATAGAATAGAATAGAATAGAATAGAATAGAATAGAATAGAATAGAATAGAATAGAATAGAATAGAATAGAATAGAATAGAATAGAATAGAATAGAATAGAATAGAATAGAATAGAATAGAATAGAATAGAATAGAATCATAGACTTATTATCCTGAGGAGACGGAACTATTTACATTTAAAGAAGATCAGACATTGCCAATATCTGGTCCACTGTAGGATACTAGTGTGACCGATTGGAGAGTGTCGTTGCCATATTTCCAGATTAAGAACGAGATTCGCAATAATTATTGACACGTTCATAGCATTTTTTCATTGTATTGCAAGTAATACAGTCTCAATGGAACATTTTTCTGAACGGTATTTTATATATCATGAAAACCTGAAATGTACACGTTGGAATTACCGAATATTCATTTTGTGAACTATCACATTGTAGCATCATAGGATTTGTTACCCACAAAGCGACATCGGCGCGTCCAGGCCACGCCTATTGTATGAATGATTTTTACTACGAAACTACGATCTGCCCATTTCTCATTGCGGTGTTGTAGACGAGTGATCTTGTGTTTTGAAGTGTTGTTTTTAGTGACTTTGAATAGATATTGTGGAATTCAGAGTGAATTTTTGGACAATATGGTTCGTCACTGCCAAGTGTGCAAAAAAGTTGACAATTCCAGCCCTGATGTTTCTTTTCACAAGTAAGTTGGAATACCTAACCTCCAAATTTGTTTGTTATTCCAGTGGCGTGAATATATGATGATTAGGTACTGTTTATTCATGATTGTTAATGATTTAGGTAGTGTTCATGTTTCCATGGCATAGACTTTCTTGTTCATTGCATCAAAAATTCTAAGCAATTTAGTATACCTATTTCTGTATTACTCCAGGTTTCCCGCTGATAGTGAAAAAAGAAAAATTTGGGCATCTCTTCTTGGCTGGCAGGAGAATCGTCTGAGCAAATATCTTTATGTATGTTCTGATCATCTCGATTCAAGGATGTCATAACAAAGAAAAGTGGTTCCAAATACTTGAGGCCAGATGCAAATCCACTACCATGCCATTCAGCGTTTCAGTTCGCATCTGATAGGTAATTTGCAGTTGATACTCCATTTTGTTTCAACATCACATTTTTCCAATACAGTACAGAAAAACAACAAACTATGTTCACGAGCGACTTCATTTATTTTCTTTGTGAATTATTGTCATTGTATTTAATGATCTATTGTTTTCTTTTGTATAAAAATCCAAAAATTATTTGCAGTTCAATTTGAACCAACACCTTTTTTCCAGTAATGAATCAAAATGTGTCATCATTTCATCATTATCCGAATAAATTTGTTGTATTATATGAATATTAAAAGTATGGAAGCTGTGTTTTTTGTTTTAATCAAAACAGAGAAATTTGTGTGCAAATTATAAGGAAATTCAATTTTATACAACTGTCTGAATGCATATGATATTGCACTTGTTTCAGTTGAACATAATATCGAGAATTACAGGTACTGACAAGAATCTGGTGTTATATTTCCAATGATGTTTCATTTTTCAGAATGTTGATTGACAAATACAGAGAGAAATTACATGTTTTCATTGAGAGTACATTCGTAGCTTATTCATAATCAAACGGAATTTGTTTATCTTCCTAACTAACAAACACGACGCTTCGACTCCGTTCAGAACAATATTTAATAATATAGTTATAGTTAAAATATATTTCCAAGTTATGGAACCATTAGAACGGTACGCCACTTGCTGAAATCAGGGAAACAAGACACATAAACATAACAGCGTTGCCAACAAGTTGGTGAAGACAAAGAGGTTCGATCGGTAGTCTTTCTCATACACGTGCTTTTCATTTTCAATCATTGCTTCAAAACAAAAGCAGTTTTATGAATGAGATGTTCCGTCTCCTCAGGATAATAAGTCTATGAATAGAATAGAATAGAATAGAATAGAATAGAATAGAATAGAATAGAATAGAATAGAATAGAATAGAATAGAATAGAATAGAATAGAATAGAATAGAATAGAATAGAATAGAATAGAATAGAATAGAATAGAATAGAATAGAATAGAATAGAATAGAATAGAATAGAATAGAATAGAATAGAATAGAATAGAATAGAATAGAATAGAATAGAATAGAATAGAATAGAATAGAATAGAATAGAATAGAATAGAATAGAATAGAATAGAATAGAATAGAATAGAATAGAATAGAATAGAATAGAATAGAATAGAATAGAATAGAATAGAATAGAATAGAATAGAATAGAATAGAATAGAATAGAATAGGATAGAATAGAATAGAATAGAATAGAATAGAATAGAATAGGATAGAATAGAATAGAATAGAATAGAATAGAATAGAATAGAAGTTCATTGATCAGAAACCAATTAACTTGGACTGACAAGTCAAAATACACAGTAACATTATGCGCAATGCCAAAATAAAATATAAAATATATTAAACTATCCAATAGAATCAAAACACATCGTGAATTCTTTTATATCATAAAATGCATTCAGGAATAGAAAAGGTTTCAGTTTAGACTAGAATCTGAACAAGTTTGATTGGTTTTTCACTTCATGATGTAGTAAATTGGAGAAATTGGCTCCTGCATATTTTGGGGATTTTTTTATAATACGAGTAGGCGGCTAGTTCTAGTCTATATTCGTTTTTTTTTTGCGAATTTGATAGTTTTGAAGATTTGAATTTAGCGTGAGACTGCTCTTGTTGCTGTAGGTGTGAATCAGAAGTTTGTACAAATAAATACTCTTGTATATATATATATATATATATATATATAAACCTTGAAAACAAGGGAATTCATAATTTTTTCAAGATATTTGTTGTGATTGGTTATCCCAAATGTGCAAATTGCAAATTCTAGCACAAGAATACTCTATTCATACATTGTACCAATTCTGATTTTCCAATTCTACTGCGTAGTGTGACAAATATTCTGAACCGATTCGATCAGCTTCAGTTGCCATCAGAGATAAACCGTGACATGGGTGATATCCTGGAAACGAATCGAAAATTGAAGTGGAAAACACGAAAGCCGCAGGCATCTGCTGAAATGTTACACGAATGCATGATGTAATATATCGGACAAAGGATAAAAGGGTAACAGTTTGAATTGATTGTGTTCATTCTTCAGCTAACTGAATATTTGTAAAATGATGCATTCCCGAGAAAATAATTCATTGTCAGTATCACTTGATACGAAGCTAATAATCAGAGGTAAGAATCAATCGGAAGTTTTGATTAGTGAAGATTTGATTTCAGTCGGCTGGCGGGAAAAATTGATCTTCTCGATAAGATAGGCATGAACTTCTGATATTGATGATAGCGAATTCAATTCGTTCAATTCAGAGAGCTGTCTGTGGTGTGAAAGAAGACGAGATGTCCTTCTGATTATCATCGAGAATCGAGTGTTTTACTACACACCGTAGAAAAAGCTTTGAGAATGTTCCAAGTTAAATCTTTAGTTGAATTTTCGATCGAAAGTTCTATCGAAATTCAATCATTCCACGATTTTTTTTATGACAATATCCAAAACAAATCTGAGCAATTTTACTCATCAGATGGAGATGAAAACAAATTGCGAATAATATCAAGAAGTTATTCTATTTTGAGGGCCTATGTCGAATATTTGAAAACGAAATAAATATAATCAATAGTTCAATAACACTCATTTCCAATGGAATTATGAATTGGGACATTATTGGGTAAAATTCGAGTGAAAGTTCAATATTTCTTCTGAGTACAGTCTAGTTCACGAAAGAAAAGAAATAGTTTTCCAAGCTGCTTTTGATTTATTTTCAATGACGCACGCACCCTGTATCTCATTCAAAATTCCGTTAGAGACTTTCATTGGAAATTCAACAATCTGTAAGACTTCATTCATTTATTCATTCATCTATTGATGAAGATTATACATGCAGGTTCATAAAAACCTGTCTTTTTGAATAACTTACTCATTTCTCCTTTTCCTCAAGAGCCCCTACGTCATCCAACGATGCCAGAGGTGCAAGACGAAGGTCGATGCTTTGAATGAGGATCTGACAAGACTTCTGAAATGGGGATCCGAAAATCTGATACAGTTCAATGCAACTAAAACTCAAGCTTGTATGTTCACCAAGAAGGCTGATCACACAATGCCCAATTTGATGATGTCGGGTAACACTGTTCCTATGAGGTCGTCAATATCCATGCTGGGTGTCACCACCAACAGTGCTCTCTCATGGGACGATCATGTGAGGTCCATTGCGAAAACTTCTTTACAAAAACTTGGTTTTCTATTCCGTGCGAAAAGGTACTTCACATCCCAGCAACTGCTCATGATCTACAAAGCACAAATTCGACCTGTCCTGGAGTATTGTTCACATGTCTGGAGCTCAGCCCACAAACCATACGCTGAAGCTCTTAGATTCAATTCAGAAGAGTGCTATTCGCCTAGTCGGTGATAGTATACCCACGTCTAATTACCAGTTTGAACTGAAAATTATTCCCTAATAGCCAGTTTAAAAAACTATACAGAAATACTTTTTTGAACTTTTGAACTAGATGATTATAAGTTTTTCTTCCATCTTTTGATATTGATGAATGATGCTTGATGATGAGAAGTTCTGCATGTTTCGAGCCTACGAAAGCTCTGAATCAAGTTTAGAGTGAAGAATTTGCCATCAAACATGTATTTCTGTGTATAGTAGTACTCTCACAATGAAATATTTTTTTTTCAGAATTCTTCGGGACCTTTGAAGAAATGAAAAAAAAAACATTAACATAATAAAATGAATGTGATGACAGTTCCTAGCCGAATTTTCATTGAAATACAGACAGTGCGCAGTTCACAAACAGCAATATTGGTTGCTTTGCATTCCTGGTCCACCCTGTATGATTTCGGAATGATTCAAAGAATATGCTTTTAGAAATTATGGGATCAGATGCAGTTTTCCGAAAAAATATTTGGTTTTGGTCTGTTTAGAATGTACTCCCAGTATAAACAGAAATCAACATATCAAAGTTTCTATTAAATGCAATGTCGTTTCAACCCGATGGATGAAGAAATAATCTATCAAGAGTCTATAGATTTTCTCACCGTCAATATGCTTGCAAGTTTAAAATGTTTCACACTGAAGGGTTGTCGACTATTAAATTATAAAAACATACAAAATAAACATGAGAAAGCCACCCCCTTCAAGTACAAATCACGTTTTCGTACTCAAGCACGGCCGTTTGTCGAACAAGAGGCTTTTGAAATAGAATATTGCTAAAACCAGTGCCGGACTTGAATACAATAGTGATCTTTCTACACGAGGCGCCCGATTGCGAAAGTCGTCGGACCCATTTCAAGTCGAAAGTGTAGCCACCCTATAATTGAACAAAAACAAATACTCCCTTCGAAATCTAGTACAGTTCGAGGGTGTCTCTTTCGGAAGAAACGAAATTTTTCAATCATGAGAATGATGTAATTGATCATTAAATTTTGGATAGCCTGTATGCGATGGATCAATTGGTTGTATGTATTTCGAAAGTAAAATTCCTGTGTTTCCGTCTATCTCAGAAAGGCTCACCACCAGTCGAAAATGGGAATATAAGATAATAGGAATCAGTTGAAAATAGGTATAGAGAAAAAACCATCACACAATTCAATATGCACTGATAATATCTCTCATCTGATAACTCAAAGCAGCGACGCTACATATTTATTTTGTCTCTCCAATGCAATGTCGAATTGGAACAGGAAAAAAATCTATCATTTTTTTTTCGGGGGAGGGCGGTGGGCAATTATACACAAACGAGTCTGAGGCTGCGAATTGCCAATACTAGTGTTTCACGAGAGTCTTGCATTTTTTTTGTCTATTGTCTTGTCTTGAAATACAAGACAAGAGTAAGTGAAACTCCTCATTTTGCATTGTAAGACAAGGCAAGAGTCGCTTGTATTTCCAAGTAGTCATATGGGTTTCAAAAAACATCATTTCAATTTAAAAATTGTTTGTTGACTGTCAAAATATAACCTTCGTTCTGAATGATTTACGGAAAGTATCAAAAAGTAACAATTCAATTCTTCAAAATATTCATTATCATTTTCAAATATTTGAGATTTATTTTTTGGAGTATCATTTATAGTTCGAAAAAATGCTGGCAAGAATTTTGAAGGTATAATATGTGACTAAGCTATTATGTAATATTCAATCACTCTGTAGTCACTACAAATACAGATTGTATGTAGTAGTATTAATACTAATGTAGATTGCTTGTGAAATAAAACTGATCTTCTGTAAAGTTCTGATACTGAATCGATAATTTTGAAATTAAAATGAAATTTTTTGAAATACGAATGACATGCTCTTTTGGAACAGAAATGATGCTTTCCAAAATCCAAATAACTATTCGAAAATACAAATGAACTACATTTGGAAATCATGTGGTTAATATTCGGGTAGTTTTGAACTTATCATGCGATGGGTTTTTTTTCGATTTTTTTTTTCGGTACTCACGTATTTCGACCTCCGAAACCCGAATTTCACAATAAAACCGTGCGTAAGCTTATATTTTTTGAGATATTCCAGAAAAAGTATGAAAATTACCCTTCTTGTTTCGGCCTGTTTTGGGTAGGCACCATAGCCATTCCAAGTTTCATTTCTCACACAAGATATTCTTTATATTTTCCTTGTCCATTCTGAAAGTTGAGAAGAAGGAGAAACATCCTCTAAGAAGTTTAATTCATCGTCTTAAGCATCTTTGATGAATCCTTCTTTCATATGGACGGCGCTGTCAAATGTGCATCTGTGATATTTTGACTCACAGAACTAGTGATTCTGACGTGGATTCTCATTTGACAGCGCCGTCTATATGAAAAATGCTGGATCCACCTTCCTTCATGATGCTAAAGAACGTTGATTCAATTAATTCGAGGATGTTTTCCCTTCTTTCTTGAATGTTCAAGGAAGGTATAAAAAGTATCCTGTGTGAGAAAATAAACTTCATCCCTACCCAAAACGAGCCGAAGAAAGAAGGTTAATTGTCATACTTTTTCCTGGAATATTTCGAAGAATATAAGTTTTCGCACGTTTTCATCGTGAAATTCGGGTTCCTGAGGTCGTGCTACGTAAGTACCAAAAAAAAAACGAAAAAAAAACCATCGCATGATAAGTACAAAATTACCAATATTCGTAAGGCAACAAAATGCAAGACTCTTGCAAGCAAGAGCGAGATTATGCATCGCAATAGAATTGCAAGACCAGAAATCATAGAGAATCTTGTCTTATTTGGCAAGACAAACAAGAATTAGCCAAGCGGGAAAAGACAAGAATTCTTGTCTACTGAAACACCAGCCAAAACACATACCGAGACACTCGTGAGAATCTTATTACATTATCACATCTTGTGAGGTGTAACCGTAACTTCAGAACACCGAAACAAAAATCCCAAGTCGTCGTGAAATCTCTCCTCAATCGAAATTAAAAATGTTCAATTCCCATATTGCATAACAATGGAACTCTTTCAGGAATACATTCGACTGATTATACTGTGTCAAACTTTTCGATCTGAATCACCCCCTAGTCCGGCTCACTGATAGAGCCACCACCTCCAAATGGACATTCAATGAGCTGGTCTCTAGTTGAAGTGTTGATTGAGAACACGTGCGATAGAGGACAGACAAAGCTCAAGGCGTAGGGTCGTTTGGAGTAGCACTGTGCAGCTTAATGCGGAGGTTTATCTTGAATTATCCACCGATTAACACTGACAAAGACGAATATCGAATTGTCAGAACTATGGTGAACATGAATTTCTATCAGAAATCGTGCTGATTTCTGATACGAGAGGCACAAGTTTGACAGAAGAAACGTGTCTTGTCATGTTGTCATATTGTCAAAGATCTAGACATGTCCTTCCACACTGGTGAATGGTATATGAGATTCTGTTTTCTAGTTCTTCTAGTTTTAGTTCTAAACGGGCCTGCAGTATCGACATCCATTTTATTGGAACATAACCAGACTTTGACCAGGCACAACTATAATTCCAAGAATATGTCAATGAAATATTATTCATCCTCTTGTCTCTGCCTGAAGTTTCTTCCTGCTAGCAGTGATTTTTGGCTCAAATATGGGGGGTTCCAGCCATCAGAACCTTGTGTATGAAGCAGAGCGAATGCAAGTCACGTGTCTTGTCTAACTGTAACCAACCGATTTCGTGAGTGTATATACATACTCTATCAAATTCACGCAATTCTGTGCAGAAAGGTACACAGGTATTTTGTACCTACAGGTTGAAGTTTTTTCACGTCAGAAGCAAATAAAGCAGGACCGTAAACAGAATCACAGTATGCAATCTTGGAAAAAATTAGAGTTTCACACAGTTTTTTTTTATCTGTGGACAACACGAGAGGGAAACCTATAATGTTCGAGGAACATCGTGTTAGCCAGCAGTGGGATTTTGGGAGAGTGGGAAGGTGTTGGAATTTTTCTTATTGAAAGTTTGGAGGTTGTAAGCATCGGGAAAGAATTCAATAGGCAAAGAATTCCATAACTTTGCCGTTCTATTGATGAATGATGTGACAGTGTAGGGGTGACCAGCCTGAGCTCGTCTGGTTTGTCTACTAGGAATCGCGCGTGGTGGCATAATAGATGATATTTCCGTTGAGCACCGACCGTGAAAGTACTTATAAAAAAGGCATAGATCGCCGACCTTTCTACGATGATCTAGAGAGGTCAATGATTTGGTGAGTGTGGTATCATCGACTAGGCAGATAGCTCTCTTCTGAATTGAATCTAAGAGCTTCAGCGTATGTTTGGGGGCTGAGCTCCAGACATGTGAGCAGTACTCTAGGACAGGTCGAATATGTGCTTATCAGCAGTTGTTTTTTAGTATGTTGAGGTGAGATATCACGCTGAGAAAATAGTATATTATATATCTAGGGTGAGAAGTTAGCTATTATATAGCAAGCGCTTCTATATCCTGAGGCGTAAGGCATCGGAGGATATAATGTGCGAGCTATATAATAGCATTTTCACCTGAGATATATTTATAATAATATTTTTTCCACTACTAACACTGAAATATCAGCATGTTTCAGTTATTCCGATTTTCATTTCCACTGGAGGAGAAATGCCGTTCATATATTGCTAAAACATAAACATAGACTAGAGTTGGGTTCGGAAAGTATAAGGGATCGGAATCATAGTATCGATACTGATAAATATCGTAAGTTTATATCAGTAGTACATTGTTTATTGAAATGATTTGAAATATCCTAACCTCATGAACATCGCAAATGCTAGCGTTACCGTAGTAAATCGTCCATAGGTATTCTGTCAGTTGATGACCATCTCTAATTAGCACATGACAGTGACAGATCCGCTCACGTATGATTCGTGACATTTTTAGAACTGATAATTTTTCATAATTCAATACAGTTTTTATAATTGCAGAAATCGCTTTGGGCTGTAGTGAATTTCGCAATCTTATCTATATTTATTTTACGTTACAATCAATAATGAAAATTTCGTTGGTTCTATAGTCATCGGTATCTACTTGTGTATACTACATAATATCATCGACACTATAGACAGTTCAATATTTACTTATGTCAAGAAAGTGTTACTCATAATTAAAGGAATTCCTTGAATGATGGTGATTTCTCAGGTTGATAGTAGAAAGAAGTTTTTTGAGAGTACTATATGAATTTTTGCATAAAATGTGAATCATCAAATTTTCTGCAAGGAACGCGTGTTGGCGATTGGGTTAGTATACAGTGTGAAACAGCCAAATGGAATAAATTCGACAACATATAAGTGAGGGTGTGTTGGAAAAAACGCTTGGACACGTCGATTTGTATTCTTGAATACGCATTTTTTTCAAAGAAATTAAATTCTATAGAGTGTGTCATGTTACAGTGGCCAATACCAACTTTCTTATTTCAAATGGAACACCCTGTTTTTCATTCCATTTTTGGATTCTCACTGAAGAGCTGATTTCATCGATACACCACACTTGGGGTCTAGCCGAAATGATTACAGAGATATAGGGTGTGAAAAATCGAGATTTTTCAACGTGTACGCTTCGCGATGTAGTCAATGTACGATTTGAAGGACCACCCTTTTAGGGACGTGAATAGCTTCGATATACGAGATTTTTCTACACAGCTCGTCTTCTTTATTTTCGTATCGATGTGACATGAAATAACATGCAATTATGAATATGTCAATTCTACTCAATTCTATGGAAACATATACTATGTCGCTAAGATACAAAGTCAGTGTTACTTACGGAAACGAAATGATTCAATCATGCCAAACCAAGTAGCATACCAGAATGCAATGAACACAACGTAATGAATTTTTTGTGTCGAAACTATTCATTATTGGTCGAAACGACTTACATGTCTATCTATCTATCTTAATTTTCAATATACTATCTACTGACATTTCTTTGGGACAGATACAGGATGATGAATTTTCTGAATTCTCCACCACCCTATATTTGTTTCAATCAAATGACAGTAGGTAGTAAATCAAAAGTTAAGACAAAGACATGTAAGTCGTTTAGACCAATAATGCATAGTTTCGACACAAAAAAGTTGAAAAATCTCGATTTTTCACACCCTATATTTCTGTAATTATTTCCGCTAGACCCCAAGTGTGTGGTGTATCGATGAAATCAGCTCTCCAGTGAGAATTTAAAAATGGAACGAAATAAAGGGTGTTCCATTTGAAATAAGGAAATTGGTATTGGCCACTGTCACATGACACACTCTATATAATTTGATTTTTTTCCACCTTCCTTCATGATGCTAAAGAACGTTGATTCAATTAATTCGAGGATGTTTTCCCTTCTTTCTTGAATGTTCAAGGAAGGTATAAAAAGTATCCTGTGTGAGAAAATAAACTTCATCCCTACCCAAAACGAGCCGAAGAAAGAAGGTTAATTGTCATACTTTTTCCTGGAATATTTCGAAGAATATAAGTTTTCGCACGTTTTCATCGTGAAATTCGGGTTCCTGAGGTCGTGCTACGTAAGTACCAAAAAAAAAACGAAAAAAAAACCATCGCATGATAAGTACAAAATTACCAATATTCGTAAGGCAACAAAATGCAAGACTCTTGCAAGCAAGAGCGAGATTATGCATCGCAATAGAATTGCAAGACCAGAAATCATAGAGAATCTTGTCTTATTTGGCAAGACAAACAAGAATTAGCCAAGCGGGAAAAGACAAGAATTCTTGTCTACTGAAACACCAGCCAAAACACATACCGAGACACTCGTGAGAATCTTATTACATTATCACATCTTGTGAGGTGTAACCGTAACTTCAGAACACCGAAACAAAAATCCCAAGTCGTCGTGAAATCTCTCCTCAATCGAAATTAAAAATGTTCAATTCCCATATTGCATAACAATGGAACTCTTTCAGGAATACATTCGACTGATTATACTGTGTCAAACTTTTCGATCTGAATCACCCCCTAGTCCGGCTCACTGATAGAGCCACCACCTCCAAATGGACATTCAATGAGCTGGTCTCTAGTTGAAGTGTTGATTGAGAACACGTGCGATAGAGGACAGACAAAGCTCAAGGCGTAGGGTCGTTTGGAGTAGCACTGTGCAGCTTAATGCGGAGGTTTATCTTGAATTATCCACCGATTAACACTGACAAAGACGAATATCGAATTGTCAGAACTATGGTGAACATGAATTTCTATCAGAAATCGTGCTGATTTCTGATACGAGAGGCACAAGTTTGACAGAAGAAACGTGTCTTGTCATGTTGTCATATTGTCAAAGATCTAGACATGTCCTTCCACACTGGTGAATGGTATATGAGATTCTGTTTTCTAGTTCTTCTAGTTTTAGTTCTAAACGGGCCTGCAGTATCGACATCCATTTTATTGGAACATAACCAGACTTTGACCAGGCACAACTATAATTCCAAGAATATGTCAATGAAATATTATTCATCCTCTTGTCTCTGCCTGAAGTTTCTTCCTGCTAGCAGTGATTTTTGGCTCAAATATGGGGGGTTCCAGCCATCAGAACCTTGTGTATGAAGCAGAGCGAATGCAAGTCACGTGTCTTGTCTAACTGTAACCAACCGATTTCGTGAGTGTATATACATACTCTATCAAATTCACGCAATTCTGTGCAGAAAGGTACACAGGTATTTTGTACCTACAGGTTGAAGTTTTTTCACGTCAGAAGCAAATAAAGCAGGACCGTAAACAGAATCACAGTATGCAATCTTGGAAAAAATTAGAGTTTCACACAGTTTTTTTTTATCTGTGGACAACACGAGAGGGAAACCTATAATGTTCGAGGAACATCGTGTTAGCCAGCAGTGGGATTTTGGGAGAGTGGGAAGGTGTTGGAATTTTTCTTATTGAAAGTTTGGAGGTTGTAAGCATCGGGAAAGAATTCAATAGGCAAAGAATTCCATAACTTTGCCGTTCTATTGATGAATGATGTGACAGTGTAGGGGTGACCAGCCTGAGCTCGTCTGGTTTGTCTACTAGGAATCGCGCGTGGTGGCATAATAGATGATATTTCCGTTGAGCACCGACCGTGAAAGTACTTATAAAAAAGGCATAGATCGCCGACCTTTCTACGATGATCTAGAGAGGTCAATGATTTGGTGAGTGTGGTATCATCGACTAGGCAGATAGCTCTCTTCTGAATTGAATCTAAGAGCTTCAGCGTATGTTTGGGGGCTGAGCTCCAGACATGTGAGCAGTACTCTAGGACAGGTCGAATATGTGCTTATCAGCAGTTGTTTTTTAGTATGTTGAGGTGAGATATCACGCTGAGAAAATAGTATATTATATATCTAGGGTGAGAAGTTAGCTATTATATAGCAAGCGCTTCTATATCCTGAGGCGTAAGGCATCGGAGGATATAATGTGCGAGCTATATAATAGCATTTTCACCTGAGATATATTTATAATAATATTTTTTCCACTACTAACACTGAAATATCAGCATGTTTCAGTTATTCCGATTTTCATTTCCACTGGAGGAGAAATGCCGTTCATATATTGCTAAAACATAAACATAGACTAGAGTTGGGTTCGGAAAGTATAAGGGATCGGAATCATAGTATCGATACTGATAAATATCGTAAGTTTATATCAGTAGTACATTGTTTATTGAAATGATTTGAAATATCCTAACCTCATGAACATCGCAAATGCTAGCGTTACCGTAGTAAATCGTCCATAGGTATTCTGTCAGTTGATGACCATCTCTAATTAGCACATGACAGTGACAGATCCGCTCACGTATGATTCGTGACATTTTTAGAACTGATAATTTTTCATAATTCAATACAGTTTTTATAATTGCAGAAATCGCTTTGGGCTGTAGTGAATTTCGCAATCTTATCTATATTTATTTTACGTTACAATCAATAATGAAAATTTCGTTGGTTCTATAGTCATCGGTATCTACTTGTGTATACTACATAATATCATCGACACTATAGACAGTTCAATATTTACTTATGTCAAGAAAGTGTTACTCATAATTAAAGGAATTCCTTGAATGATGGTGATTTCTCAGGTTGATAGTAGAAAGAAGTTTTTTGAGAGTACTATATGAATTTTTGCATAAAATGTGAATCATCAAATTTTCTGCAAGGAACGCGTGTTGGCGATTGGGTTAGTATACAGTGTGAAACAGCCAAATGGAATAAATTCGACAACATATAAGTGAGGGTGTGTTGGAAAAAACGCTTGGACACGTCGATTTGTATTCTTGAATACGCATTTTTTTCAAAGAAATTAAATTCTATAGAGTGTGTCATGTTACAGTGGCCAATACCAACTTTCTTATTTCAAATGGAACACCCTGTTTTTCATTCCATTTTTGGATTCTCACTGAAGAGCTGATTTCATCGATACACCACACTTGGGGTCTAGCCGAAATGATTACAGAGATATAGGGTGTGAAAAATCGAGATTTTTCAACGTGTACGCTTCGCGATGTAGTCAATGTACGATTTGAAGGACCACCCTTTTAGGGACGTGAATAGCTTCGATATACGAGATTTTTCTACACAGCTCGTCTTCTTTATTTTCGTATCGATGTGACATGAAATAACATGCAATTATGAATATGTCAATTCTACTCAATTCTATGGAAACATATACTATGTCGCTAAGATACAAAGTCAGTGTTACTTACGGAAACGAAATGATTCAATCATGCCAAACCAAGTAGCATACCAGAATGCAATGAACACAACGTAATGAATTTTTTGTGTCGAAACTATTCATTATTGGTCGAAACGACTTACATGTCTATCTATCTATCTTAATTTTCAATATACTATCTACTGACATTTCTTTGGGACAGATACAGGATGATGAATTTTCTGAATTCTCCACCACCCTATATTTGTTTCAATCAAATGACAGTAGGTAGTAAATCAAAAGTTAAGACAAAGACATGTAAGTCGTTTAGACCAATAATGCATAGTTTCGACACAAAAAAGTTGAAAAATCTCGATTTTTCACACCCTATATTTCTGTAATTATTTCCGCTAGACCCCAAGTGTGTGGTGTATCGATGAAATCAGCTCTCCAGTGAGAATTTAAAAATGGAACGAAATAAAGGGTGTTCCATTTGAAATAAGGAAATTGGTATTGGCCACTGTCACATGACACACTCTATATAATTTGATTTTTTTGAAAAAATGCGTATTCAAAAATACAAATCGACGTGTCCGAGCGTTTTTCCCAGCACACCATCATTTATTTGTTGTCGAATTTATTCCATTTGGCTGTTCCACCCTGTATAAATAGTTCTATTATTTATTGATATAATCATTTAATTGAATAGTAAATAATCGGTTTTTCGTGCATCATCCCTTCTCGACACGTCCCACCACCCAATGAGCGACGAAACAAAACAAGGCGCAAACAAAACGAAACCCACGACGACGACGACGTCGATCGCCCGATTATCGATTATCCCCCCACAATAATGCCGCCCGAATCCGGGCGGGAAATGTGACATGGTGGCGATGGTGTGTGTGTGTGTGTGTGTGTGTTGACATGCCCGTGTCGAGTCCGGGGGTCATCCCGGAGGACACGTCCGGAGGATTACGGCGATAACGGTCGCTGCGCTCCGACAGTCGCGTGTCAACATGCCTAACAATTTTTCGTTTTTGACCCTCCTGTCGCTGTACAGGGCGTCCCCAATTCGAGGGGCATCATTGGGATCTCGGTAACCATAACAGGTGCAAAGTCGGTTGAATTAGGGCAAGGTCGCGCAATTTGACGCTAATCGAAATGATATTTGATAAAAACCGCTATCCGCTATTTCGTTTTTATTTTTTCCTGACTTTATTTGAGGTGATATGACAAAAAAATACTGTCTGTGAGTTCTTCGAGGAGGTGGTACATTCATTTTTCAGCTTTTCATTGGATTTTCTCTCCTCGTTTCTGGAAAATAGAGTATAAGTTATTAAAAATTATTTCAATATATTTGTAGTAAGGACAGATTTTGTGATCTGTCCCAAAACGACACTGCGCTTGAAGATACCTAAAAGAGAAATCTTCTATTTGTCAGTGACACCTTGTTTTTGAAAAATTTGGAAATACAAATATATTTAATAAGAATAAAACCTCTACTTATCTTGGTGGACGTTCCGAGAACGAATCTGCTCCCGTTCTCAACACAATTAAAATATTTTTCTCTCCGCAAAATTTTTCAATGTTTTCGGTTTTGACACTGTCACTTTACACTTTACACTTTACACTGTCACTTTACAGTGATCAGTTTACAGGCTGATCACACAATGCCCAATCTGATGATGTCAGGCACCACTGTTCCTATGAGGTCGTCAATATTCATGCTGGGTGTCACCACCAACAGTGCTCTCTCATGGGACGATCATGTGAGGTCCATTGCGAAAACTGCTTCACAAAAACTTGACTTTGAAGAAGTACTTCACTGTTTAGCAGCTGCATGATCTACAAAGAACGAATTTGACCTGTCCTGGAATACTGAAAAAAAAACGTATTGTTTTATTTTTATGAGAGTCGGAAACAAAATGTATTATCCATCCAATGTATTTCCATTCGCCCCCAAACGAAACGCTCACACTGAAACACGAAAATCGTACACAAGCGACCGTCTTAAATGCAGGAATTCGTGGGTGAGTTCCAGTACATATTTATCCATGTTCGGAGTCACAGAACAGAGAATTATGTTGAATTTGAGATAAATATAGGTAGACAGACAGATAGAAAAAATGGAATGGTAGAATTCACATAGGATGCTCAAAGTTCAACTCATTTGTGATGCTGCTCATGATGATAATAAATTATGAAAAAATAGTGCACAAAGCAACTGATTTTCAACGTATTGAAATGAATCCTAATAGATCAGTTGCAACAACGTTGGAGAATGAGCTATCGAGAACGCTGATCTTTGGTTACATTTCTATGATCTTGTTATTGATAATATTTCTCAACTGAGGTAGAGTGGAATATTCTCTGAAATTTGGTGAATGAAAAATCAACGATATCTGAACATAAAATATTCGCGACGATAAGAACCCCTTTCCAAAATAGTGATGAAAAAGTCGCATACATAACGTTTTTAATAAGATGATGTCAATAAGATAAGGAAGATAATGTTGACAACGAAACAAAATTTCAACGTATTTCATACTTTTTTCGTATAGGTTGAAACAACTTTGAATAATTACGAAACAAAAACGTTTTCCCATCTGGTTGTTTTTGATTACTTCATTCAACGCTAGCTGAATCAACGTAGAGAATAAACGATGATAGAAAGTGGACTGTAGGTTTGCCAGTGAATTGAGATTTCAAGTAGTATTTCATTCAACTTATTTGTGATGTTGCTTGAATTTGAAATCGATTATATATAATTCATTTTCAGCTTCTTGTGGGATTGCCTCTCCTCGTTTCTAAAAATTTAAATAGAATGAGTTATAAAATGATTTCAATATATTTGTAGTATGGACAGATTTTGTGATCTGCCCCAAAATGTCACAGCGCTCGAAATTTAACCTTTAGGAACCTGAAAGAGAAATTCTCTGTGACAATTCAGTGACAGCTTGTTTTTCGAAAAATTTGGAAATATAAATATATTCAATAAGAATAAAACCTCTACACTTATCTTAGTGGACGTTTCGGAAACGAATCTGCTCCCGTTCTCAACACTATTAATAGATATAATTAGAACACTAACATGAAAAATGATGTTGACAACGGAACAGATTTTCGACGTATTTGATAATTCTCTCATATCGGTTAAATTAACGTTGAGATATCAGCAATGAACAACGTTCTTACATGGTTGTGAGAACAAATCTAGATGTTTTTGGTTACTTAACAAGAACAAAAAAAATAAAAAAATCTATTTTGCGCTCGCATATTGCTCAGGTTCTTTCATTCATATGAACCTGATGCCTATTTCGAACTCGATTTATTAACATTATTCACAGTGACAATCAAATGATCGAAGTGGATGAATCAATCAAGTTCCGACTTTCCCTTTTTTAGGGATTTTCTCTCTCATCCAGTGTACGATAAACGCAAAAATATTGATTTCGACTCGGTGTATTTCCACGACCATTGATGTTTTTCAACTTTGTCACTCTTGAAAACATTATATCGCGAATTGTGTCAGTTCAAAAACTGTCTTACGTCCAAGGGAGAAAAACGTGCAGCATCATCATTGGTGACAGCCTGTAAATCCCAAAAATTTTAAGTTTACGATTGGTCGTCTGAAGCATTGAATGGAATTTTCTGATCCCCAGAGTCTGACTATGAATTTGATTCCTGGATGAATAACCTGCATGTTACAAATGCAGAATTTCCATAGCCGAATAGAACTTCATAGTCGGGAAATATTTCCAGACCACGATAGTAATACATATTATATCAGAGGGCATACTCAGCGGGCGTAATAGCTCACAACGAACGCCCTAGGACATTTTGAATGCGTTTAAAGTCACCATATGAAGGAATGATATACGTACAGGTTGTAAATGAAGGAAAGCTGCTCGAAGCGTTTGTGTAATGACTACAAGAAAATGTGCTGGAGCCAAAATAATCAAAAATACCTCAACTTCGCAAGAGCGAGAGGAAGTGGTGAACGAGCGAATCCATTTGTAAACTTGGGCCAGCAACCCTTTTCCGCAGCATCCTCGGGGATTAATAACTTAATGAAAGGGGATGAAAGTTATACGCTTCTCGGAAATCGTCTTAATTGACTCCGAAGAAAACCTAAAAGAGCAGGAACAATTCCGAACTTGTGTTCAAGAAGAGCGTTATGGAAAAATGAATTGGAAGCTTAGTTGTCGGAAGAGCATCCTTCTATGCATACAGCGTGAAACATACAGGGATTCTCACGGCAATCGTTCGTTAGAAGGTTTCGTGGTTAGAAATAACTTTTCTGACTTCAAGGTTACTCAGCATTCTCTTTCATTTCCAAATATTTTCAAGGATATACCGGATGTCACCATCAACTTCCTTTTTTCACACACGGAAAAAAATGATTTGTTGATTCAAACAAATATATCTGGTTGAAATTATTCGTTTGAACGAATTAAATATCATACATTTTTCAGCTTTCAATGGGATTTTCTCTCCTTGTTTCTAAAAGATAGAGTAGAAGTTATTAAAAATTATTGCAATATATTTGTAGTAAGGACAGATTTAGGATCTGTCCCAAAATGTCACTGCGCTTGAAATTAAACCTTTAGATACCTAAAAGAGAAATTCTCTATTGGTCAGTGACACCTTGTTTTTGAAAAAATTTGGAAATACAAATATATTTAATAATAATAAAACCTCTACTTATCTTGGTGGACGTTTCGGGAACGAATCTGCTCCCGTTCTCAACACAATTGAAATATTTTTCTCTTCGTAAAATTTTTTCAATGTTTTCGATTTTGACATTGAAAAGTGACAATTTGGCAGACGGAGGAATTCTGGTTACAAGGTGTTTTCATTAATTGATATCGAATTTTCCATTTTCATATTCAAGTTTCAGAAGTGGATGCCAAGTTCTATCTATATTAACTGAACAAGAAGCAATATTATTGTCTCCGTTCAGGAGAATGCAAGCAGACTCTTCGATTTTCCGTTTTTGGTTGTTATCCATTTTCAGTAAGGATATGTTCACCTAACTTTGATTTGTTAGTAAATATTTTCTTGATATTGTTCTTATGCTCTTTCATCCTTACTAATAGAGGCCTGCTGGTTTCACCGGTATAATATTTTCCACAAACACATGGTATACTGTAAATACAATTTTTTGATTATTGTTCTTCATTTTTCGGTTTTGTATGAGTCAAAATCGATCTCATTGTATTTTCTGTCTTGAACACTGTTTTCACTCGGAACTTGTCACCAACACGTTTGATTTTTTCTGATATTCCGGGAATGTATGGGATTACATTTGTTATCAGTGTTGGTTGTCTTTGTGTTTATTGTATGTACTGTCTGTTCTCAATTTGGTGTATTGTTTCATCAATGAAATGTTTCGGATAAGTGTTGAGTTGTAGAACATCTTTTATATGGTTCATTTCGGCATTGAAAATTTGGTGGTTCGATGATATGGATTTGGCTCCATCATGAAGTGAATCAGTGAAAACAGTGTTCAAGACAGAAAATACAATGAGATCGATTTTGACTCATACAAAACCGAAAAATGAAGAACAATCATCAAAAAACTGTATTTACAGTATACCATGTGTTTGTGGAAAATATTATACCGGTGAAACCAGCCTCTATTAGTAAGGATGAAAGAGCATGAGAACAATATAAAGAGAAGACATAGTGACTAATCGAAATTAGCTGAGCATATCCTTACTGAATATGGACAACATATGGCCGATTTGGGTAATATTAAGATCATAGGAAAAGAAGACAACAACCAAAAACGGAAAATCAAAGAGTCTGCTTGCATTCTCCTGAACGGAGACAATAATATTGCTTCTTGTTCAGTTGATATAGATAGAACTTGGCATCCACTTCTGAAACTTGAATATGAAAATGGAAAATTCGATATGAAATAATGAAAACACCTTGTAACCAGAATTCCTCTGTCTGCCAAATTGTCACTTTTCAGTGTCAAAATCGAAAACATTGAAAAAATTTTACGAAGAGAAAAAATATTTCAATTGTGTTGAGAACGGGAGCAGATTCGTTCCCGAAACGTCCACCAAGATAAGTAGAGGTTTTATTTTTATTGAATATATTTGTATTTCCAATTTTTTTCAAAATAAGGTGTCACTGACCAATAGAGAATTTCTCTTTTAGGTATCTAAAGGTTTAATTTCAAACGCAGTGACATTTTGGGACAGATCCTAAATCTGTCCTTACTACCAATATATTGCAATAATTTTTAATAACTTCTACTCTATTTTTCAGAAACGAGGAGAAAAAATCCCATTAAAAGCTGAAAAATGAATGTACCTCCTCCTCGAAGAACTCACAGACAGTATTTAAATATCATACATTTCAATCATCAGTTATATTCATCGAATGACACCATACTATTGAATGAACGAAATGGGATTCCTGATACAATTCTCATATATGCTTGATTCGAAAATATGTTAATCAAACGGAATCATCTCCAATTCAAACTGAATAAATGATAAAGTCGAATCAATAACATATCTCTTTGAACTGAGTGATTCAAATCTATAAGTATCGAACGAATCATTTATCGATTCACTTTGAACAAAGGTAATATCAATTCAACATCAATACAGGATCGATTCAAACAACTGATTTTGCTCAATTCAAGAATATATATAGTTATCAAATTGAAGTCGTTCTTTCTCACTTCCAGCTGATAATCATGATGAACTGAATTATAATACGCGAATGGAATAAAATATGTGGATTATGTTCGATCAGTATCAGAAATTATTGAACTGAGAATTTCGGATGAGTTTGAAAACCGATTCTGAGCTACATTTGCGAATAACTACTATATAGATTCTACTTGGATATGGAGGTCGAAGATGTGCAGAGATAATACATTATTTGTTCTTCAAAATTCAACAACTTCCATATCCTGAGTGTATCGAGTGAATTATTTCATTCATTTAGGTACTTATATAATTGACAATCATATTTCAGCATAATATTTTTTTTGGATAGTGAATATATTGAGTACACCTAAAAGAATATCACTTCATCACTGTGGAAATTAATGGCATATGGGTCAATCATTAGGGTGGATGACCGAATGTATATTATTACATAACGAATCCAATACCCTATGGAATACCTGAAAGTACCCACCTCATTAGATCTATATGAAATTACGATCATTTCTTATATCAGTTATGCAATAATTCAGAAAAGAATGAGGAAATCAAACGTAAATTTGGTACATTGGATTGAAATACTCATATTACCATCATGATACTAGTCAATAGATGGCACTGTTTACAAATACCAATTGGAGAACGGTGCCAAGATATTAAATATTGGGATGGAATCACCATCATGAACAAGCGAAATGATAACTTACTTTGATGACAGTTTCAGTTTGTTCAATGGATTCTTATGTTCAGTAGATCAAGAGAGGTAATTACACTGAATCGGAATAATGCTCTGATCGAATGACACATTTTGTCAATCCACCAGAGTTGATTCAACAAAACATTTACTTCACTGATCAGAAAGTATGTATGAATCGAAACGAAACATTGTCTTAATATGATCATGAATTTGGTTGATTCAAACATTCTTCACATTCGGATTGACGAAATAATCACTTGGATTGATGAATTATTGTATCAAATTGATAGATACATGTTGTTGATGTGACATAGAATTCCGATCAACAAAATAATGAATTGGATCGAATCAATTTCTGCGTTGAAATAAAACATAATGTAGTTGGTTGGACATGATATATCGTTCATCCAAAGAATATTTAGTTGACTGAAACCTTATTCGCTCTAGAAACAAGATCAAATGTTACTCGTTTCAACATTATATTTTGTCGTACATATATGACACTTTTATTTGGTTGATCGAAGGAAATATAGCTTGAATCAACAAATCCTTTTTTCGGTGCATTGATCACCCAGTATATGATGCTATATTTGGATTCCTGAAGAAATTCCATGAT
This sequence comes from Gastrophysa polygoni, assembly GCA_963576655.1. NCBI lineage: Eukaryota > Metazoa > Arthropoda > Insecta > Coleoptera > Chrysomelidae > Gastrophysa > Gastrophysa polygoni. The sequence goes on along the minus strand of OY755088.1, from coordinate 19,027,396 downwards.
GAGTTCCATCAAGTTTCCCTATACCTATTTTCCGCTGTTTCTTAGATATCTTGATTATTTTGAAACGCTTTTCTTGTTAATCCGCATATTTTCTATTTTGATGTGATTTTTGGCAGGA